>CAJQZJ010016855.1:3341287-3365548 GCA_907164525.1 Lophiomys imhausi | reverse complement strand
TTATGATAGAGCCACAGCTCCCACCTCATCCAAGACACTGTGGACTCGGCAGCTGTTCTGCATTGTCACATCCTGTAGCTGATGTTGTGGTGTGAGCTGCAGTAGAAGGAGATCCAGAGAGAAGCTCCCACATGCCTGCCTTTAAAATGACAGAGGCTACTGCCAGATCTCCTGGACCTCAACCCTTCTTTGCCTTATTTTAGCTGCAGGATCTTGGGGAAGTCACTTAACATGTGTGTTTTCTCCTCTGTAGAATCAGAAGACAAAGTTATCATTGTTTAGGGATCTCATGGGACTGGGGATAAGGAATTTCCTTCATTAAGACGTCTCTGTCAAGGAGGAGGAGTCTCAACTGAGAAAAATGCCTCCATAAGATAAGGCTGCAGGCAAGCCTGTAGAGCAATTTGTCATTAGTGACCCATGTAGGATGACACTTTCCACTGTGGCTGGTGCCATCCCTGGGCAAGTGGTCCTTGGTTCTATAAGAAACCAGGCTGGGCCTGCCTCTAGAGGCATTGCAGATGTGGCTTCTGCGTCATACGTGGATCAGTAGCTGACATAGAGGAGAGAGGCTATGTCTACCTTCAATGTTCTGATCCATGAATATCTGAATGAATAGCAACAAATTCCTTGAAAAAACAACATGCCTGAGACCACCACCAGTTTGGTGCTAGGGGGCCTAGACAGGGATCTAGCTTGTGATGATCACCAGTCCAGCACTAGGCAAGCACCAGATGGACTCCCAGGACAGGAAGCAAGCCAGACACAAGGAGAACTCTGTCTGGCACCTCCCCACATTGCTTTTGGTCATGGTGTTTCATCATAGCAATAGTAACCCTAAGGAAGGCATATTGTTTATGTTATTTATTTCTTTTTGTTTGCTTGCTTTGAGACAGGGTGTCTAGGTTATTTCTAAGCAAGTTAAAATACTAAAACCCTAGTTAGAAATATGAAGTTTATATAATTTGGAGGTTTGTTATATGAAACAAAGTATTGGAAGGAAGTATGACGTGTTGTAAGGATATATAAGGAGAGTAATAAAATAAGAAAATGTCTTGAGACGAGGGAAGAAAGTATTGTTTGTTTTTTTTTTTTTGTTTTCCCTAAAAATGACTGTGTTCCTATAATAGGGAAGAGAGATAAGGGAATAGTTTAAGACAACTGTAAAAGAATTTTAGAGTCACAGGACATCTTGTAAGAGGCCCAGAGGTCCTTGTCCTCACAGATAAGCACTAGGGAACCTGGAATGTAGGCACACAGAGTTGTGCCTTCAAGGGAAGGAATGAATAACCAGTTAATTGCCAAGAAGGATGGGGACTGATGTGCACTCTAGCCTGGTGAACTTTGTTTGTACAATCTGTGTGGCTGGAGACCACACTGGACCCTCCCCCAGACTCTTTTCGTGAGGTTGCTTTTCAATGTATAGAACCCACCTTTATGGAAGGTATGGCATGGGCTTTACAGAGTGTTTCAATGTAGTCATGTCTGATATTCATTTAGTGTACTTTGTTTCTCAAGGAGATTTATGTGAGCTTTATTGTGCACGTGGGATTGAGGTAATTATCACCCGGAAACATTTCACCAAATTGTGCTATGCTGAAACACATCCAAATTAAACCTGTTGGTCTAGACTCCAGAAATGTGAACCAATACCAGCTAATGAGCTGTGGTGAGCCAAACTGACTTCTTTCCCCCCCCCCCACCATGGAGTGTTACCCTGCTGGTCCTGTTCATCAAAGAAATGACTGCAAATTCTGGGAAAGATACATATGAGATCAGTGTTGAGTTTTGTAGACACTGAACAAATATCAGGGAACCTTGGCCCTGTATTCAGACCTTTGATTGTGTATGTTCAAACAGGGAGGTTTTTTTTTTCCCCAGTAAATCAAAGGGCTTTGTGTTCTATCCCCATTACTGGGGGGGGGAACCCCAATACATATAGAGATTTCTTACATATGACTTTAGTGGAGAATGGTCACACCTCCATGCCACTTATCTGGTACAGGTGGGCCGTCTAGATTCAGAAATCTCTTGTGCCTTGTGTTTTTATTTATTTGTGATGTTTTTGTGTTGTCTTGTAATTTTTACCAGATGCTTTAACTTTTTCTATGTTTTCCAACCTAAAATTTAAACCCCTCTGATTACAAAATGATTTACTTATCTTTATATTATGTGCATTAGTGTTTTGCCTGAATGTATGTCTGTGTGAGGGTGTTACATCTCAGAACTGGCATTACAGGTAGTTGGTAACTGACATGTGATTGCTGATAATTAAACCCAGCTCCTGAGGGAGAGCTTCCAATGCTCTTAACTGATGAACCATTTCTCCAGCCTCTAAATCCTTTTGATTTGCTACTGAATCTAAGATTTCAGAAGATCCTACATGTCCAAGAGACATGTATATTAAATCTGTATTTGAAAATATGAATTTGCATATATTCCAAGGCTAAATAAGATCTCTAGAAATCTGATATGTTTGGAAAATCAATTGTATCAAAGTTGATTTGTTTGGCACAAAACTAATATAAAAATGGAATTTGTTTTTTTCTTATAGTGCTTTTTTTCATGTGTGTGTGTGTTTCTTTTAAAATTTTGCAACTGTCACTTCTCAAAACTCTGAAGACCATACACTGGCTTAGAATTCTTGAGATACTAATCATTCTGCAAAATATAAAAAATTCAACTTGACAATGGAATCCAGATAAGTGTGTCCAGAGAACCACTCTTTCTAAACATCAAATGTGTCTTAAAATGTTTAGACCCTGACTTGTGGTGGTTTGAATGAAAATTATTTGTATACTTGGTCCTCAGTTGGTGGAAAGGTTAGGAGGCATGACCTTGTTGGAGCAGGAGTGTCACTGGAGGTGGCCTTTGAGGCTTCAAAAGAAAAAAAATGCATCCTTCTCAGTTAGTTCTCTGCCCTGTGCTTGTGGATCAATATAGGAGGTCTCAGTTCTGCCACAGAGCCATGCCAGTCTACCCGCTGCCATGACAGTTATAGGTTCTTCGTAACTGAAAGTCCCCAACAATTTCTTCCTTCTATGAATTTTCTTGGTCTGAGTGTCTTATCTTAGCAACAGAAAAGTAACTAAGATAGGCCTCAATTACTTTCCTCTTCTTCAGATTAAATCAGACCAACTCCAGGGATAGGATCATCGTGGGAAGGAAGGACAATCAAAATCAAACTATAGGATATCTGATAAGTAATTTGGTTCAGATTCATTCTGACAGAGCCAAGTGTTGGGTGGGTGAGATCCAAGCAAATGTGTACAAATGAACAATGGAGAGTATGAAGGAAGAGATGGCATTCATAATGGCCTCACACGAGTCATTTCCAGAAGCTCCCTCCACAGAGGACATGAGAGTGGAGCAGGTGAGAAACTGTATTATCAGTCGGTGCTTGCACTTGTCCTGTGTTCAAGGGAAGAGGTAATAGAAACAAAACAGTACCTCTCCAGGAAAGTGTGTCCTCACTTCCTTCGAGGATCAAGGACTGAGAGGAGGAATGATGAGAAAACAGTGGAGGATTTCTGATGACATATATGATGTCCTTCTGGCCCTCAATGTGTTTCTATATTGTCTATATCCTCTCCAGTATCCCCTATACCTCTATAAAACTCCCCTTCCCTACTAACTTTGTAAATTGACCTTTACATTTTAATCACTTCCTACAATGATGTGAACTCTGTCATAGCTAATAAAAATAAACTACAAATCAGATTGGGAACATTCCATAGAGGTGTCCATCCACTGCTAAGTTCTCTCAGTTAATAATGTTTTGCTAGTATTGCCCAATATTGCCCAAGATTGTGAATTCCAGACCCTTTAGAACCCAAAAGAGATTCCTGCAGAAGAGAAACCTGAATCTGTTTAAATAGGAGAGACACCTGAAGTTCCAGGTCCCACCCCTACCTCCTCCCATGGCCATACTCTCTAGTTCTGGATCAGTCCAGAATCTACTTTGTCCAACTTTTTGTACTGTGCCAACTGTGATGGTTCCTGCTGATGCTCCTTACTGATCCACCTACTTTTTATTTGTACACAAGGAAAGCCTTCCCTGTACCCAGTCCATGTTCACCAGCCTCGAGGTCACTTACTGGATAATTCCTCCCTGTGTTTTGGGGTGAAGGTCCTGAACAAGGCTCTGATCTCCTGCAGATCATTCTCCTGTTGCAACATACGGATGATCCTCTGGCCCAGAAAACCCCCTGCTCCTGTCACAAGGCAGCTCCACTGAGGCATGGTCAGCTCAGGAGGTAGATTGCAGTGGGTAGTGTGAGGTGACCCTGGGAGAGGGCTGGAAGAAGAGATTCAATGGGTATAGCATGCCATCATAGTAGGAAAAACGTCCTCAAGCTGTTTCTCTCACAATTCTCTCATAATATATCATTTCTGTGATTCCAAAATGTATGGGTCTTCTCCAAGAACTATGCAAAAAAAAATCATAGTTCTGTAGCAGATACCAGATGTATAACTTGTAACTCAGCTCTGAGACCGAGACACTGTATCAGGCTGTGCCCCAAGGTTGTCCCTCACACATTAGATGCCAGTTACAAACTCTGGGTGGTCTTACCTGTGCCTCTGAGAAACCTCTCACATATTGGGTTCTTTGACCCCTCACTGCATATGATTAGTTCCTCCAGCTGCCCACAGGCTTCAGAGACTGAAGCTTACATCTGTTAGCTTCCTATGAAGGATATTACAAAGGATGCAGAAGAAGAGGTACACAGACTGAGGAATGACAAATGTGACTCTCCCATTTGATGTACTAATTTTCAAGAATGTCTAACTCTTCATCTCCCCACAGCTCAGGAGACTGAGCCCTCCCACATCAGTTAGTAATAAAGACAATGTCTACAGGTCAATGTGATCTAGGCAATGTGTCAAAGGGTTTCCTTTTTCCAGATGACTCCAGGTTATGTCAAGTGTACAACCAAGGCTAGTCAACACCTGGCCAATGGGTATTCTTTCTGTGAGTTAGATTTAACACTTTTTGTAGTTGTTTTTAACATCTTCTCTTTGCTTCAACTTCTTTGAGCATCTCAAAGTTAACTGCAGTGCATGCATGTGCTCATCTGAAAGACATATCATGATTTCCTGGAATTAGCTGCTTCTGATCTGTTTGTTGTTTGTTTGGATTGACAATAGTAGGTGAGTAATTGGCATTATGGTAGAAATACCCTAAGGTTTTTTCATTCTATAGTCTAAAGGCTCATTTGGCCAAGAATAGCTATGAATGCAGTCCAACACAAAGTTGAGAATTTACTTGGAACATTATGAAAAGTTCATGCCATTTACTGATTCTATTATGAGGTTCTTGACTGTGACCTTTGTAGGTGACTGTTCTTGGTGTCTTCCATCCCCTGTGGCTCTTACATTCATTTTGCCTTCTCTTCCATGGGTTTCTCTGAGCCCTGATGGGGAGGAATTTGATGGCGACATCCCATTTAAGACAGAGTTCCAAGGTCTCTCACTCTCTGCTCAGTGTCTGGACATGGTTCTCTATTTGTTCCCATGTGCTGCAGGAGGAAGCTTCTTTGATGATGGCTGAGCAAGGCACTGATATATGAATGTAGCAGAACATCTTTAGGAGCCATTTTATTGGTACTTTTTTTCCCTTTCAGAACAGTGATGTTTGGTTTTACCTTAGGTCTCTGGGCTATCTAGGGTATGGTTCTTGGTCACCAAAGCAATGCTGGGCATGAGTTCTATTTCATAGAGTGTGCCTTAAATCTACTTAGATATTGCCTGGTGACTGCAAAAAACTTTGTGCCACTATTGTACTAGCATATGTTGAAGGCAGGACACTATTGTAGATCAAAGGATTTGTGATTGGCTTGGTGTATTCATTTCTCCTTTGGTAGCATGCAAAGAACAGTCCAGTGTCAATGTTGCTAACATATAGAAATGAAGGCTCTAGGTAAGCACTAACTTGACTTCTCCATGTTCACTGAGCAGTGTAGGTGTTGTCCTCTGCAATGGGCCTTTCCAGTGTGTGGAAAGCGATCTACATTTTGGCAACAGCTTAGGTTGATTAAGGGATCCTGTGGCCATGGGACTCCATTGGCCATCAATCCAGTTACATATGACACAGTCCCTATACTGGAAGCTTCGTTTGGTGACAGGAGATATCCAGCTGTCACTCTGTCACCCATTATTTTTTGAGTTCATTTTGACCACCTTCATATGTGTATACATCTTAGAAAGCTTCTACCATATTAGGTTTTCATATTACCCATCAAGTGACCTTTAATTTTAGTTGTCTTGGCCTGGAGAGATGGTTCAGCCCTTAAAGGACAGGCTCACAACCAAAAATTTTAACTGTCTCTCTGTATTCTTTCCCTCTTTTCCTTCTTCCCTCTGTCTCTTGCCTGAATCCTCTCATTCTAGTCTCTTCCCTCCATCTACCCATATTTATTCCATTTCCCTTTCCTAGGGAGATCTATCTGTCCACCACAGAATCCCTTTCTGTATACATAACCTCTGTTGCTCTACTATTTGTAGCTTGGTTATCACTGATTTAACATCTAAATATCCACATGTAAGAGAATTCATACCATATTTGTCTTTCTGGGTTTGAGTTATGTTAACTCAAGGTGATTTTTTTCTAGTTCCATCTATTTACCTTCAAAGTTCATGATGTCATCCCCCTTCAATGGCTTTCACATATTTTCATTATGCATTCACTGTTGATGGACATGTGGCCTGTTTCTGATTTCTGGCTCTTATCAATAGAGCATCAGTGAACATGGCTGAGAAAGTTTCTCTGTGGTAGAATGAAGAATCCTTCAGGTATGTGCCCAAAAGCAGTATAGCTGTGTCTTGAGGAAGATTGTTTCCCATCATCTTGAGGAACCCACACTGATTTCCATATTGCTGGTACAAGTTCACACTCCCTCCAGCAATGGCTGAGTATCACCCTTGTTCTTCGTCCTCACCAGCATGAGTTGTCACTTGCTATATTGATCTCAGCCATTCTGACTAGTGTATGATGATGTTTCAAAGTACTTTCCATGTGCATTTCCCTCATGACTAATGATGTTGAACTTTAAGTTTTTATACTTAATATATAGTTAAGTATTTGTACTTAACTATAAAGATGCATTAATGATTTAAGTATTTATGATGCACTATAATGATTTAAGTATTTCTCAGCCATTTGAGTTTCCTCTTTTAAGAATTCTTCATTTACATCTGTACACCATTTTTAATTGTGTTTTTCTCTTGTTATCTAGTTTTTGAGTTCTTTATATATTTTGGATATTATCCCTGTGTTGGGTATGTTGTTTGTAAAAAAATTTTTCCATTCTGTAGGCTGTTGCTTTGTCTGAATTCTTGTGTCTTTGTCCTGCAGAAGTCTTTCAGATTCATTAGATCCTACGTGGTAATTACTAATCTTTGGGCTTGTACTAACAGTGTTCTGTTCAGAATGTCTTTCCTGTGCTGATGAGTTCAAGGCCATTTCCCACTTTCTCTTCCATCAACTTCAGTGTATCTGGTTTAGTGTTTGAGTTCTTTGATTCATTAGGAGTTGAGTTTTGTACAGGGTGATCAATATGGATCTATGCGCATTCTTCTATATGCAACCACCCAGTTTGACCAGTACCATTTGTCGAAGATGTTTTTTTCCCCCAGTGTGCTTTTCTGGCTTCTTTATTAAAATTGAAGTGTCCATATATATGTGGGTGTATGTCTGGGTCTTCACTTTAGTTTCCTTGATTGTGTCTGCTTTTGTTTCAATATGCTGTTTTTATTCCAAAAATGGGACATAAAGGTATCTCCAGCAGTTCTTTTATAATTCAGGAGTGTTTTTAACTATCCTACGGGTTTTTTTTTTGTGTATGTTTCCATATGGAGATGTTTGAAAAATTGGCCTGGAATTTTGATGGGGATTGCATTGAATCTGTAGATTGCTTTTGGTACGATGGCCATTCTTACTATGTTTTTCCTACTGACTAATGAGCATGGAAATTCTTAATATCTTCTTCAATGTCTCAGGATTTTTTTTTAATGAAGAAAGGGTTTATTTTATGTCATAATTCAAATCCAGTCTATTATAGCTTAGAATTTATTACATCAGGAGCTGATCACAAGAAGCAGCAGGTTTTGAATAATACAGCCCAACTCCCTTTTACTTTTCTAGTGAGTCTGTAGAATCCCAACTCATGAAATAATTCTGCTAATGTCTAATGTGATTGTCCTATCTCAATTGATGCAATCTAATAACGCCTTCAAGTGCATGTCCAGAGATCTATCTCCATGGTGATTCTAAGTCCCATCAAGCTGACAATCAAACCAGCCTTCATCACACATGGTCTTTGGAATGGTTATGCAAGTTAGTCATCAAAGCAGAATTCTTTCCTCTTTTTTGCTTTAATTTATTTATTCATTCCTTTTACATCTCAATCACAGCCCCTCCCTCATCTCCTCCCAGTCCTAGCCTCCCACCTTCTGCCACCATTCTCCCTTCCCCTTCTCAGAGAAGGGACACCCTCACCTACCCTCACCAGCACTTCATGCTGCATCAGAACTATCTGCATTCTCTTCCCCTGAAGCCAGACTAGCAGGCCGCCTATGGGAGAGTTATCCAACTGTAAGCAACAGAGTACATGTCAGGGACATCCCCTACTCCCATTGCTAGGGGGCCTTACGATTTTTAATCATATAATCTTTCACTTGCTTGGTTAGAGTTACCCTAAGATGTTTTACATTATTTCAGGCTATTGTAAAGGGTTTTGTTTCCCTGATTTATTTCTTTGTCTATTTGCCATTTTTGAATAGGAGGCTACTGATTATTTTGAGTTAATTTTGTATCCAGATACTTTGCTGTAAGTGTTTATCAGCTGTTGGAGTTTTCTAGTGGAAATTTTCACATCATTTAAGTAGGCTATTAAATTATCTGCAAATAAAGACATTTTTGACTTCTTCCTTTTCAATATGTATCCCCTCGATCTCCTGCAGTTGTCTTATTGCTAGATAAGGCTTCAAGTAGCATATGGATTAGGTATGGAGAGAGTGGACTAGCTTGTCTTGTTCTTGATGTTAGTGGAAATGCCTTGAGTTTCTATCCATTTAAGTTGAGGTTGGCTACGGGCTTGCTGCAAACTGTCTTTATTATGTTGAGGTCTGTCCCCTGTTTCCCTGATCTCTCCAGGACTTTTTGTTATGATGAAGTGTTGGATTTTGTCAAAGCCCTTTTCCTACATCTAATGATATGATCCTGTGGCTTTTGACTTTCAGTTCGTTTATACTGTGGGCTCCATTTATCAGTTTACATATGTTGAACCATTCCTGCATGCTAATGGGATTAATCCAACTTGACCATAGTGGATGATATTTTTGATGTGTTCCTGTTTTCAGTTTGCAAGTATTTTATTGAGAATTTTTGCATCTATGTTCATAAGGAAAATTGTTCTGTAACTCTTTGTTGCTCTTACTGTGGTTTGGGTATCAAGGTAACTGTGACCTCATAAAACAAATTAGGCCCTTTTCCATGTGTTTATATTTTTATTTTTGGAATAATATGAGGAGTATTGACATTGGCATTAACACTTCTTGGAAAATCTGGTAGAATTCTCTGTTAAAACCATCTGGCTCACCTTAATATCAAATAAAATAGACTTCCAACTGAAGTTAATAAAAAAAGATAGAAAAAGGCATTACATACTGGTTAAAGGAAATATTCATCAAGAGAACATCTCAATATTGAATATCTATGCCCCAAATACAAGGGCACCTACATTTGTAAAAGAAAATCTTCTAAAGCTTAAATCACACATTGATCCCCACACATTAGTAATGGGAGACTTCAACACCCTGCTCAAAACAATGGACAGGTCATCAAGACAGACACCAAACAGAGAAATAATGAGTCTAACAGAGGTCATGAACCAAATGGACCTAACAGATATCTACAGAGCGTTTCACCCAAACACAAAAGAATACACCTTCTTCTCAGCACTGCATGGAACCTTCTCCAAAATTGACCATATAGTTGGACACAAAGCTAGCCTCAACAGATACAAGAAAACTGAAATAAACCCTTGTATCTTATCAGATCACCATGGAATAAAGTTGGACTTCAACAACAACAGAAATAACAGAAAGCCTACACACTCATGGAAACTGAACAACTCTTTACTGGATAACTATGGGGTCAGGGAAGAAATAAATAAGGAAATCAAAGACTTCTTAAAATCCAAGGAAAATGAAGGCACAACATACACAAACCTATGGGACACAATGAAAGCTGTGCTACGAGGAAAGTTTATAGCACTAAGTGCCTTCAAAAAGAAAATTGTCAAAGCACATATTAGTGAATTAACAGCTGAAATGAAAGAACTGGAAAAAAGAAGAAGAAGAAAACACTCCCAAGAGGAGCAGAAGGCAGGAAATCATCAAACTTAGGGCTGAAATCAACAATGTAGAAACAAAAAAAACGATACAAAGAATCAATGAAACCAAGAGTTGGTTCTTTGAGAAAATCATCAAAATAGACAAACCCTTAGCCAAATGAACTAAAAGGCAAAGGGGAAAAACCCAAATCAACAAAATCAGAAATGAAGAGGGAGAAATAACAACAGACATTGAGAATCTTTAGGTCTTACTTTAAAAATCTACACTCCACCAAATTTGAAAACCTAAGTGAAATGGACAATTTTCTTGATATATTTCCCCTTCCGAAGTTAAATCAAGATCAGGTTAGCAGATTAAACAGCCCTATAACCCCCAAGGAAATAGAAACAGTCATTAAAAATCTCCCAACCAAAAAAAGCCCAGGACCAGATGGTTTCAGCACAGAATTCTACCAGACCTTCAAAGAAGAGCTAATACCAATACTCTTCAAACTTTTCCACAAAATAGAATCAGAAGGAATGCTGAGCATGGTGGAGCATGCCTTTAATCCCAGCACTTGGGAGACAGAGGCAGACAGATCTCTGTGAGTTCGAGGCCAGCCTGGTCTATGAACCAAGTCCAGGACAGCCAGGGCTGTTACACAGAGAGACCCTGTCTCAAAAAAAAAAAAAAAAAATCAGAAGGAACACTTCCAAATTCATTCTGTGAGGCCACATTCACCCTGATTCCTAAACCACACAAAGACCCAACAAAGAAAGAGAACTTCAGACCAATCTCCCTCATGAATATAGATGCAAAAATACTTCATAAAATACTGGCAAACCGAATCCAAGAACACATCAAAAGTATCATACAGCATGATCAAGTAGGCTTCATCTCAGGAATCCAGGCATGGTTCAACATATAAAAATACATCAATGTAATTCACCATATAAACAAGTTGAAAGAAAAGAAAATCACATGATCATCTCACTAGATGCTGAAAAAGCATTTGACAAAATCTGCTTCATGCTAAAAGTCCTGGAGAGGACGGGCATACAAAAACCATACCTATAAATATTACAGGTGATATAGAGCAAGCCAGTAGCCAACATCAAATTAAATGGAGAAAAGCTTGAAGCATTTCCTCTAAACTCAGGGACAAGACAAGGATGTCCACTTTCACCATATCTCTTCAACATAGTACTTAAAGTTCTTGCTAGAGCAATAAGACAGCTAAAGGAGATCAAGAGGATACAAATTGGAAACAAAGAAGTCAAATTATTCCTATTTGCAGACCATATGATAGTATACATAAGTGACCCCAAAAATTCCACCAGAGAACTCTTACAGCTGATAAACATCTTCAGCAAGGTGGCTGGATACAAAATTAATTAAAAAAAAAAAGCCAGAAGCCCTTCTTTATACAAAAAATAAATGTGCTGAGAAAGAAATTAGGGAAACGACACCCTTCACAATAGCCACAAACAATATGAAATACCTGGAGATAACTCTAACCAAGCAAGTGAAAGACCTGTACAACAAGAACTTCAAGTCCTTGAAGAAAGAAATTGAAGAGGACATCAGAAGATGGAAAGATCTCCCATGCTCATGGATAGGTAGGATCAACATAATAAAAATGGCCATCCTACCAAAAGCAATATACACATTCAATGCAATTCCTATGAAAATACCATCACAATTCTTTATAGACCTGGAAAAAGCAATTCTCAACTTCATATGAAATAACAAAAAAACCAGAATAGCTAAATCAACCCTGTACAATACAAAAAATCTGGAGGCATCACCATCCCAGATTTCAAGCTGTACTACAGAGCAACAGTAATAAAAACAGCATGGTACTGGTATAGAAACAGACCAGTGGATCAATGGAATTGAATTGAAGATGAGAAATGAACCCACACACCTATGGTCACTTAATTTTTGACAAAGAAGCCAAAACCGTACAATGGAAAAAGGACAGCATCTTCAACAAATGGCGCTGGTCTAACTGGATGTCCACATGTAAAAGAATGAAATTAGACCTATACTTGTCACTTTGTACAAAGCTTAAGTCCAAGTGGATCAAAGACCTTAACAGAAGGCCGGCCACACTAAATCTACTAGAAGAGAAAGTGGGGAAAACCCTCGAACTCATCGGCACAGGTGACAACTTCCTGAACAGAACACCAACAGTTCAGGATCTAAGATCAACAATCAATAAATGGGACCTCATGAAACTGAAAATCTTCTGCAAGGCAAAAGACACTGTCATTGGAACAAAATGGCAACCTACAGATTGGGAAAAGATTGTCACCAACCCCACATCTGACAGAGGACTAATATCCAAAATTTACAAAGAACTCAAGAAATTAAATGCCAAGAAACCAAATAATCCAATCCAAAAATGGGGAACAGAGCTAAACAGAGAATTCACAAAGGAGGAATCCCTAATGGCTGAGAGACACTTGAAGAAATGCTCCGCATCCTTAATCATCAGAGAATTACAACTCAAGAAGACTCAGATTCTATCTCATACCTGTCAGAATGGCTAAGATTAAAAGCTCAAATGACAGCACATACTGGTGGGGATGTGGAGAAAGGGGAACTCTCCTCCATTGCTGGTGGGAGTGCAGGTGTGTGCAACCACTATGGAGGTCAGTCTGGTGATATCTTAGAAAACTTGGAATAGCCCTGCCTCGGGCTGCAGCCATACCACTTCTGGGTATACATCCATATCACAAGGAAGTTTCCTCATCTATGTTCATAGCAGCCTTATTTGTAATAGCTAGAAACTGGAAACAATTCAGATGTCCCTTAACCAAAGAATGGATTAGAAAACTGTGGTACATTTATACAATGGAATACTATTCAGCCATCAGAAATAACAAAATCCTGCAATTTGCAGCCAAATGGATGGAACTAGAGAAGCTCATCCTGAGTGAGCTAATCCAGACTCAGAAGAATGCACATGGCATCTATTCACTTATAGTCAAATTCACTTTTAGCCATATAGTACAGGATAACTATACTACAACCAATGCATCAAAGGGACATGAACATAGACTTTTTTTTCCCTGTCAGTGAGACACTTTGCCCTAGTGGTGCTGCCTTGTGGGCCCCCAGTGTATAAGGAGGCTCTTGGCCCTCGTATGACTGCTGAAATGGGGTTGGGGGACTGTTATGTAGGGACACTCCACTCCAGAGGAGTGGGATGGAAGGGATAGGGATAGAGGATGGGGGGGGCACGGGTCTGGGAGGGGTGCAAAGAGGACACTGTGATGGAGATGTAACCTGAATTAATACATATTAAAAAAAAAAGACCATCTGGTTCTGGGATTTTTTTCCCTGTTGGGAGATTTTTAATATTTTAATGACTATTTCTATTTTACTAGGGATTATAGGTCTGTTTAAATTTCTTATCTGATCTTGATTTAATTTTGATAAGCACTATGTATGAGAATTATCCATTTCTCTTAGATTTTTTTAATTTGCTGGAGTACAGTATTTTAAAATATATCCTTATAATTCTTTCAGTTTCCTCACAGTCTATTGTTATGCCCCCTTTTGAACTCTAATTTTGTTAATTTAGTCTCTCTGTCTTTTAGTTCATTGGTATAGTGTTGGCCAATATTATTGATTTTCTCAGAGAATGAACTCTTTTTTCCCCTTGATTATTTTGTACATTTTTGCATCTATTTTCTACATTACAACCATGTGTTTGATTGTTTCTTGCTGTCTATTCCTTTTAGGGGTATTTCTTTTTCCATTTGCTCTAGAGCTTTCAGGTATGGTATTAAGTTACTAGTGTGAGATTTTTTTATCTGCATAAATATCTGTGCACCACAAGTGTGCCTGGCACCCTTGGAGGAAAGAGGAAGAGGGCATTGGGTTCCTGGAACTGGGATTGCATATGGTTGCACAAACAAGAATTTGCAAGAAGTCACTACCACTCTATGTCTGGTTGTGAACCAAAAATTTCTGGAAAGTTTCTGCTTTTGCAGAGATTGATGTACCAATTGAAATTTCAGTATTGTGGACAGATTGGAGTTTTGTAGGGTCCAGGGCAGATTACTTTATCTTGGGCTAGTTAACCTTCTGGAACAGTCATTCCTTGTCCCATGCTGTACCTGAACTAACACCTCTTGATAATGAATAAGCTATTAACTTAGAACTGACATCTTATGACATTAAGTAACAACTTCTGAGAAACTATTAACTTAGCACAACACTAACTCCTAGCAATCCAAGAGCTAAGAATATCATGAGTGAGCATTTTACGTCTTCAGAATAGTTTCCCATATCTTGTTGTATCTGCCTTTGTGGTGTACACACCAATGTATTTTAAAGTTGCTTTGATTCATGACTTTCTTGTTCTGTAGGCAAAAACCCTGTGAGACTACTTCCATGTTGGGACCTGGCGTTTGGAGATATCTAAATCTGTGTTCACAGTATGGTCACTCAAAATTGTTCCAGAACAAACTGTTTTATATTTCCTTTAAGACAAGTGTTGTGACTTAAAAAAAAACATTTATTTATTACTTCAAGTTATGTCTCCATTACTGCCCTCTCCCTCCACCCCCTCCGGATCCTACCCTCCCACTCTTTACCACCTCCCCTACCTATCCCATCCCTCCAATGTGGGGTGCCTCCATGTATTGGCCCCAACCAGTTTCTTAGTCACATGAGGTCTAAGAGCTTTCTCTTGCACAGGAGGCATACATGGCAGTTCAACTAGGGTGGAGTGTCCCACTAACAGGTAACCAAGTCCATGTTCCTGTTCTTTTGGGTCTATTGATTATAGGATGGTTATCCTGTACTATATGGCTAAAATCCAGTTATAAGTGAATAGATGCCATGTGCATCTTTCTGGGTCTGGGTTAGCTCACTCAGGATGAGCTTTTCTAGTTCTATCCATTTGGCAGCAAATTGCATGATTTCCTTGTTTCTGATGGCTGAGTAGTATTCCATTGTGTAAATGTACCACAGTTTTTTAATCCATTCATCAGTTGAGGGACATCTGGGTTGTTTCCAGTTTCTGGCTACTACATATAAAGAAGAGCTGTGACTTTTATGTCCATAGTTGTGAACTGCTGTCTGTGTGCTGGAGACAGAGCATGGGTCCTCTGTAAGCATAGCAGGTGCTTTTAGCCAGTGAGCCACTTCTCCAGTCCCACTGTTTTGTTCCCTGATTCTTCCAGTAAGCGTATGTAAGAGCAGCCTGCAGAAATCAATGCTACAATCTGAATGCCAACGATGGCACTGGGAGGCTGTAGTAAACTGGCTTTGAAGGCAATAGTCTAACATTAGTTCCAGCTCCACTCTGTGCTTCCTGGTTCACTGTGATTTGAACAGGCTATTCCTAGAGCAAAGAATTCCTAGAAATTCATAAGCGCCTCTTAAGGCATGAATGGTCAGAGAGCAACAGATTAGAATGCCAATACATGTGGACAGTAAACCATACTATTTCAATATGAACTGTAGCATTTCAAATGTGAAAAAAGACTTTATTAGGACAGAAACCACCCACTCATGTTAGGTGTTGACAGAGTTTGTCTCTGTTTCACACATCCTCTAAAATTTTTGAGTAAAGTTCATTACTCAAAAGTAATAGGTTAATTAATCTGGGAAGGGAAATTTCAACAGGAGACTGTGTTTCTTGAGGACCTTGCAGCACACACATGTGCTCATATCTAAATTGGATCCAAATGAGTACTGCGTGAACCTACAGAAGGTAAGAATTAAAAGGGACAATGTCTGTAAAGACAGACCTCTGGGCTCCATGTCCAGTATGCTTCCACAGGGTTGGGCAGCCCTATCCCTATGGATTTGCATGTTTGTAGCACACATGGTCTCTCTACCAGCTTTTTCACTTGTTGGTTGAGAGTCTCACTGACAGGTGCTCCATTGTTGGCAGAATCCCAGGCTCGATTGTGTAAAACTACACAGTTCATCTGAGTCCTTTCAAAGAGAGTGCTGCAGGGTGCTGTAATCAAATGGACTTGCTGAGGGAAGTGTTTTCCAAGGTTCAAAAACATAGAGGGCTTTGGACTCTTGGTTCCAGAGGTCAGGAACACTGCTGGAATTTTCAGCAGAAATTGGCATTGCTTACATAATGCTAGTTTTCAGGCACGAGGAATGGAAGAATTCTGAGATCATATAAGCTTTTACCTAGATTTTAAAGAGAGCCTGTGAACTCAGTCAGAGTACTGAGTAGCAAGGATAGATTCCCTGTTGGGAAACCCCGAGAGACTGATGCATGATGGTGAATCATATGCTGAAGTGCGGACCCCAAGATGTTAGAGCTGCCAACAATGCAGCACCTGTGGAAGAGACGCTCAGCCAATAAGTGGAACTAGCTGGGGGAGAGATCATGTGTGCTACAGATAGGAAAGCCATAAGGAAAGGGCTGTGCAACCCTGGAACACACTGGACATGGAGCCTAAAGGTCTTTCTTTACGGACATTATCTCCTCTAATTCTTACCTTCTGTAAGTTCACTCAATATTCATTTGGATCCAATTTAGGTATGAGCACATGTGTGTGGTGCAAGATCCTCAGGTATACTACTGGAATCTAGAGAGAGTTGTAGGATGACCAATAAGTTCACGAACAACCCCAGTCAACTGTGAGAGGTGTGCTGAATGAGTATTTAGCTCTCTCCCACAGGCCAAGATTTCCTGGGAAGGGTTCCTGAAGCAAAAGGAAGTGGTGGGGAACTATTTCACAGGGAGTAGGATGTGCTGCAGGAAGGGCTAGTCCTGGAGGAGTCTTGATGTAGATGATGTGTTTCCAAGTGATGTACAGGATGTATCTCTCCTCCCTGCTTCCCTTCTCCCTTCCTCCCCTCCAAATACTCTTCTCCCCACTTTTCTCTAACTTGTGATACAGTGATTAATTTTTCAACCATAACCACCCAGTGGCCTTCTGTTTTTTCAATCCCGTTGTGATTATACAAGTTGCTCATGTTAAGCAATACTTCAGATTCATGTGTATATTTATATTCAAAGCATTCTTTCTCATGCCCCACCTTCCCTCTTTGCATCAGCTATTTGATAAAATCTGCTTACGCTGTACCTCATTATTCTGTTCATTCACTCAGAGTTGCCTGCCTGGTCAGACACTGATGATATACAGGTGACATATGATATAGTCTCTCAACACAGAAATGAAGTAAATAACACTCAACGTATTTATAAGGATGGTGCACTTAGCTATGGATAAGACACTAGCGGTGTTAGAGTGAGAACCTTTGTATAGTGAATGAGGAAGGAGTTGAGAAGAACATGTTATCAAAAGATACATATTATTACTGCTTCTAGTGGTAAGCTGACATGCTATGCTTACATATACTGAGAGCCAAATCTGAGATCCAGACTATTCCTCCTATTTCAGACTTAAGCATGTTTATCTCAAATGTCCTTTCAGATCCTTTCTTTAGAAAGACTTCCCCACTGTCACCCCTGTGATGTTGAGAACCGAGAACAGAAAATATTATGGATATTCAAGCCATCATGCCCTTGAGAACAGCTAGCACAACCCTTGCCAACAGAGGTTACGATTGCCTGTCTCATGGTATACATATACTTACTGTGGAATAATGAACAGGAAGATCACCCAAGTAAGTGGAAACCTACCTACCAGAGAGTGTGTTTGTTACTTTGTGTGACTGTTACAACAAACCACAGCCAAAGCAACTTATAAAAGAAAGCATTTAACTGGACTTACGTTTTGTTTCCAAGGGTTGGAGATCTTGAAGGGAGGCAGAGCTGAGGGTTCCCTTCTTGATCTGGAAGCAGGAAGCAGAGTGTGCAGTAGGATTGCAGCAATCTTTGGAAATCTCAAAGTCCACGTCAAGTGATACACATCCTCCAACCGGGCCATTCTTTCTAATCCTTCTGCACCACTACCACCAATGGGGACCAAAGATTCAAGCATGTGAGCCTATGGGGTCATTCTCTGCCAAACACCACCAACTTCTGGAGTGCCACCTGACTCTTTCAGCAGGCCTTCCTTAGACATCTCTATTGTGTTAGGGGCTATGTGGGAGGAACACCAGAACAGCCTTAATACTCATGGAGTGCGGCCCACCTATTGGCATAGCCAGGATGGGTGTTCCTTGGAGAGATAGGGCCCCATGGACTAGTGTCCTGAGGATTTGATGCTATTGTGGAGTTTTGCTCTGCTTGCTGCACTTCAAATCACATCCCTTATGACCTATGAGTTGTATGTAATATTTCAAGGGGCTTCTAGCCCCTCACTGGGCTGTAGTTGTTGGCACTTAATAATGCTTGATCTTTTTTTTTTTTTTTACAGGCACTGCTAGTGGAGCAAATTTATGAGTCAGCCACCTCCCTTAGAAAGAACGTAGAGATATAGATTGTTAGCAATGACTACTACCTTTAGAAAGAATTTGGAAAAACAGATTGTTTGGTAAGGTCAAGTTAAGATGTTTTTTTCTGTTGGCTCTGTTGTAGAAACACTTAAGAAACAATTCTTGGGTTAAGAAAAATATACTCTTAGTAATTGAGCTAGGAACTTTTTGAGGCTAGTGAGCAAAAACATTAGCCCAAAGTACCGCTGGCTGACATGACTCTCTCAGGCTGGGCTGAGGTAATGATTAATCCTTTATACTCATTCTTTCCCTCTGCCTCCTCATATGATAATAAAAATTATTAACAAATAGATGTGCACCTTGAGGATTTAAAGTAGAAATGGTTGATTGTTTTTCATATAAAAGTTGAGATTTGTGATTCTTTTAAGATTTTTTAATAAGGCTAGCTTTTAAGATATTTGATTCTTTTTTTTTTTTATTGCTTCAAGTTACATCTCCATCACAGTGCCCTCATTCCACCCCTCCTGGTTCCACCCTCCCACCTTCTCCTCCCTCTCACACCTTTCCCACTCCTCCAATGTGGAGTGTCCCTACATATCAGCCCCTCTCAGCTCAACAGTCATATGAGGGTTAAGAGATTCCTCTTGCATTGGGGGCCAACATGGTGGCACTCCTAGGGAAAATTGTCCCTGTAATAGGTAACAAAGTCTATGTTCTTGATCCTTTTGGTATATTGGTTGTAGGATAGTTATCCTGCACTATATGGCTAAAATCCAATTATAAGTGAGTAGATGCCATGTGCATATTTCCGAGTGTGGGTTAGCTCACTCAGGATGAACTTTTCTAGTTAAATCCATTTGGCTGTGAATTGCATGATTTCCTTGTTTCTGATAGCTGAGTAGTATTCCATTGTGTAAATGTACCACAGTTTTTTTTTTTAATCCATTCATCAGTTGAGGGACATCTGAGTTGTTTCCAGTTTCTAGTTATTACAAATAAGGCTGCTAGGAACATAGATGAGACTACGTTTTTGTGGTTTGGTGAGGAATTGTTTGGGTGGATACCCAGAAGTGGTACGGCTGGGTCTTGAGGTAGGGCTATTCCAAATTTTCTAAGATATTGCTAGACTGATTTCCATAGTGGTTTTACAAGCTTGCACTCCCACCAGCAATGGAGGAGGGTTCCCCTTTCTCCACAACCTCACCAGCATGTGCTGTCATTTGAGTTTTTGATCTTAGCCATTCTGACAGGTGTGAGATGGAATCTCAGAGTTGTCTTGAGTTGCAATTCTCTGGTGATTAAGGAAGTTGAGCATTTCCTTAAAACTCAGGGACAAGGCAAGGATGCCCACTTTTGCCATATCTTTTCAACATAGTACTTGAAGTTCTTGCTAGAGCAATGATTCTTTACTTGTAACTTCAAACTGTAGCCTGTCAGCAAAAAAAGAGCTGGCTGAGAAATTAACTTGCTTGTTCACACTTTGTTGACCTATGACTGGTTGCTTAGTTGCAAATGTATGTGGGAATGATTTGTTTTTCACATTTCTTTTCACCCTAATACATAAAACTTTTGGTCATGTGAAGGTTGGAGAACATGTATTTTTCTAGGTTTACTCATTGTAATCATTCACTTTAAGAAAATAGAATATAACCACATTGTGATTTTTATACTGCTTAAAAGAACGTGCTGGGCTATTTAAGTTGTGGGAAAGAAAAAATGAAATGTGGAATGGTGTGGGAGTTGAAACTCTCCTCCATCCACCAAATGTGTCTCATTCTGTCTGATTGTTTGTCCATGTGTTTATATGTATGCATGTATATATATGACACAAGTTCCCTTGAATGTGTGTATGAATGAATACATATATGTATGTCTGATTGTTTGTCTGAATGTGTATATGAAATGATGCTATGAAATGTGTGGAAATGCATGGTTCTTTCTCTCTTCCTTCCTTCCTTCCTTCCTCCCTCCCTCCCTCCCTCCCTCCCTCCCTCCCTCCCTCCCTCACTCCCTCTCTCCCTCTCTCTCTCTTTCTTTCTTTCCTTCTTTCTTTCTCTCTCTTTCTCTCTCTCTCTATCTCATTGGCTCATAAGGAGTTAGTGAGCCTTTGAGCCTCTGATCCTCTGAGCCTCTGCTAGGGGCTGCCGCCTTTTGTCTTTGAGTAAATGTGCCTGAAGTTTTTCACTGGTATAAGTAATTAAGTCTTGAGGCTTTCTTTCTTTCTTTTTACAACCTCCATCTTGGCAGATTTTAAAGTAATGTGAGTAAAAAGGCTATCAGCCTGACAGACTCAAGGCTAGAATATGTAGCAAAGCTACCAGCTGGAATAAAGAGGCCATCAGTTTGGCAGACTCAGAGTCAAAGTATATAACAGAGCTACCAGCCTGAAAGTTTAAGAGTGTATATATATATATATAAATGTCAGACACCATCAGTGGCTAGCTTCATACCACCTCTGACACTATACCCCATCTCAAGATTAACCCTGTGTGTCAAGGAGGCAGTCAATCTTTGACACTACTGGATGGGTTAAGAGACTGATTTGAGATTACTTTTGCTTACTCTACCACTAGGGCTACTCCAGTAATTTTTGCTTGGGAGCGTAAAGCCCAATTTGTTATTTATTTATTTAGTCTATTGGTTGCTTCTCTCTATCTGCTGCTTTTCATGTATAATTTTGCTTTTGTTAGCTGTATATTAATAAAAACCACTCATTCAATACTGAACATATAAATATAACAGAACGTTTCTCTATATGGGGTATATTTGGAGTACTTGTCAAAATCAACAAGATGGTGGAAAAAGAGGTAGAGACAGGAGTACATCTGGTCATTGCCATCCCCTGTGGCTGAGTTGGGAACTTGACATTTGAGCTGGGAATATAATGGGATGATTGTCGCCTGTCCCCATTGAAACCTGGCCTCTCATTCCCTATAGGTAGAATACACTGGGAGCAAATGCATTTTGTATTCAAAACTTCAACAAAGGGTTAAAATGTAAAGATTTTTATGGCTCTGTATTTTCTCCTCTTCTTGTTACTGATTGAAAACAGAGTTCAGGGTTCATGTTTATTTGGGAGTTCCTTTATCATACCTGGCTCTAATTCACTGTGATATCTTGTAATTCTCAGACTTTTGTGAGAGAAATCAATGTATGAAAAAAATTAATGAAGTCCAAGTAACAATAAGGTTTGCATAAGGAATTGTAGTACAAAATAAAACTCTTACAGTTTAACAATTTTATAGGCAGATAATCTTGATATGTAACACCATGCCATACATGCAATTTATATTCAAATTTTTTTTAAAATACTTTATTTCTTTTTCTTCAAGTTACATCTCAGTCACAAACCCCTCCCTATTCCCCCTTCCTATCCCGCCCTTCCACCCTCTTCCCTCCAGAAGTTTCCCCTTTCAGTCCAACAGATGGTTCCTTCTCTTATAACAGGAAGTATTATACAAAATAACAGATATAAATATGCCACATTTATGAGAGTTAAATGGCCCAGGATACCTTCCCAATGTCCAGTTTATACATATTTGGCCCCTGACTTTAACATTCTACTATCTAACCATCTCCATGAGTTTAAAGGTCTATATGTGACTCAACATTCATACTAACTTGCAACACACTTTTAAGAGTATCTTCTTAGATCTATAACACCCTCTTGATTCCTAAACAACTCAAAATTTAACTATGAGACTCTAGCTGTCTATTCTTCAACCACCTCAGAGACCTGAGAGGGATAAATATATCTGCTTATATAGTAAGTGCAGGGCCTGCAGCTTCCAAAACTAAGAAAGGACATACCAATGACTGCCTGGACAGTTCCCATTTTCTCTCCATACATTCCTGCATCAGTCTTCAGCCTTTGGGTCCTGTTTCTCTGACAGACATTTGTTGTAGAGCAGGGATTATGAAGGACTTACCTACCCTGTCTTGGCAGAGTTAGGCTGTCGACTTCCCTGCTACCAAGTTTTGTCCTTTTTGGACAGCAGTCTGTCTGCAGTTGGTGCAAGGGGTTTTTTCATGCCAAGAGATAGGCTTGCCACTAATTCAACCATCTTACAGTAGAGGTTCTTCGATGCTTATCTTCTACTTGGAGTAGAATAGGGGGTGCTGTCAGGCGCTGATATGTCTCGATATAAAAAAAAAAGAAAATCTTAATTTAAGTTAACATCTTTGAATGCCATATTCTTCAGATCTCTTGGGGTTTTTGAAGATGCCCTATCCATCTCTTGTATTTAGATAAGCAAATGTTGCTTGTCTCTTAGCAACTTGATTACTGGGTAGTTTAGAGAATATCTGTGATAGACTGTCATAGTAGCTAACAAAGTGACATGTTTGCATGACTAGGAGTTTGTTTTACTTAACTATCCTAGACCGTTTTAGACGGTTGGTATCAAGAGGCCAGAGCTTCACATTTTATTTTTAAGTATCTCTAGGTATGATACCATTAGGAAGCATTACCTTTAATTTTGTATCAGTATACAAAGATCTATTCAATGTGGTTAAATATACTCTTAATTATGTATCAATATACAAAGACCAATGCCTATGTAGCCCAATACAATCTTAATATTATGTCCATATACAAGGGTCAATACCATTGTGGCCAACTATAATCTTAATTTTGTATCAATATACAAAGATCAATACCGATGTAATCCAATACAATCTTATTTTTGCACAATAAACAATGGTCAATACCACTTTAGCCAAATAAACTACTAATTGTGTATCAATATACAAAGGTATAAGGGCATATTCAATAATCTGCCCCTTCTTCTTGGACCTTCCTGTGCTATGTCTATATCTCATTTTTCTCAAGCCTATGCACTCCTACATAGGAGAGGAAGAAGGATACAGAAAAGGAAAAGTAGGAAGTCCCTGGGGCTAACCTCCAAAACCCATTAAACAGGACCATTTATCAGCTTGTAATCTCTTCCCCTAAATATCGGAGTTTTCAGTTATCCTTCAAATAACCAAAAAGAAGGGCGGAGAAACACCTTCCCCACCCTCTGGGCATGGGACTTCGCTCTCTTAAAGTGACTTCCTGCTGATTTGGGTCGTAGTAGACCTGTTTGGGGCGCGAACCCAAATGGAAAAAATGGTTAAAAATGTTAGTACACTCCTTTTATGTTCAGTCCTTCTGTTCTCAGCTGTTTAGATGACCTAAGGGGTTTGTAGGCAGAAGCTGATCTTGCAGGCTTCACTGAGGTTCCTGCCGGGGCATTGTGTAGAGCTGAACGGTCCCAGCGACATTGGATTGCCGTGGTGGTTGCAGGCCCCCGATGGAGACAGCTATTGAGGAAGTCTGCCAGGCAGAATCAACTGGGTCACTCGTCCTCCTTGGTGCCTGATTCTGCTCTCTGCTGTGGTTTCCGCTGTCCAGCCGTCCCCGGGCTCCCCTAATGGACGCTTCAATTCTCCTGGAAAGATAAGAGCAGAGCCCTGCCCCAATCCCAACCCTGGGACAATTGCCCTTTTTTTTTGGGGGGGGGGCTAGGTAGTACTTCTCCTGAAGCAAATTTGGCCTTCCGACAACATACAAAGCGTTATCTTTCAATCCGGGTTAAAGAAGAAATCATT
>CAJQZJ010016855.1:3324673-3338599 GCA_907164525.1 Lophiomys imhausi | reverse complement strand
AAAAAAAAACTTTTAAGCTGCTATCAAGTTTGTGTAATCTCTGTAGCCACCTGCAGTCTAACATTCTAATCTGAAATTAAGGCCATTTTCTTTTCATGCCAGTAAGGTAAATTATAGTTTGAAAATTTTATATTGTATTTTTATTATACATTTAAGCTTATTAATACTTTTCTTAAAATAGTATTATTTATTTCTAGAACATAGTTTCCTCCCTCCTCCCCTCTTGGCCCCTCCCTTCATCTCTCCTTCCCTCCCTCTCTCCTTCCCTCCCTCCCTCCCTTCCTCCCTCCCTCCCTCCTTGTTCTTCTACTTGGTACTCTCCTTCTCCTCAGATGAGGTGGGTCCTCACATATCATACTCCCTCAGATCTTGCGTCATGTGAGGCCCAAGAGCTTACACTCGTACTGGAGCTTGATAAGGCACACCATCTAGGGTGTGGGGTTCCACTAACCTGCAGCAGATTCCATGACTCACTGGTGGGTAGAATTTTTCCTAGGATAGATATGCTAGGTTCCTGTCTATTTGTGTGTGTGGGTTGTAGGATAGTTATCCTCTGATGTATGGTTAATATCCATTTGTAAGGGAATACATACCATGTTTATCCTTCTGGGACTGCGTCAGCTCACTTAGGATGAGCTTTTCTAGTTCCATCCATTTGGTTTTGAATTGCATGATTTTCTCATTTCTGATAGCTGTGTAGTATTCCATTGTGTATATGTACCACAGTTTTTTTTATCCATTCTTCAGTTGATGGACATCTGGGTTGTTTCCAGTTTCTGGCTATTACAAATAAAGCTGCTATGAACATTGTTGAGGCAATGTCCTTTTGGTTTCTTTTCAGATCTTTTGGATATATGCCCAAGAGAGGTATGGCTGGGTCTTGAGGTAGATTTATTCCCAATTTTCTAAGATATCTCCAGATTGATTTCCAAAGTGGTTGCACAAGTTTGTAGTCCCACCAGCAATGGGGGAGTGTTCCCCTTTCTCCACATCCTCACCAGCATGTGCTATCATTTGAGTTTTTGATCTTAGCCATTCTGACAGGTGTGAGATGGAATCTCAGAGTTGTTTTAAGTTGCATTTCCCTGATAACCAAAGATGTTGAACATTTCCTCAAATGCCTCTCAGCCTTTAGAGATTCCTCTTCTGTGAATTCTCGGTTTAGCTCTGTACCCCATTTATTGATGGGGTTATTTGATTTTTTGGTGTTTAATTTCTTCAGTTCTTTATATATTTTGGATATTAGCCCTCTGTCAGATTTTGGGTTGGTGAAGATCCTTTCCCACTCTGTAGGCTGCTGTTTTGTTCTAAGGACAGTGTCCTTTGCCTTACAGAAGCTTTTCAATTTTATAAGGTCCCATTTATTGATTGTTTGTTTTAGTGCCTGAGCTATTGGTGTTCTATTCAGGAAGTTGCTACCAGTGCCAATGATTTCAAGGCTTTTTCCCACTTTCTCTTCTATTAATGTTAGTGTGTCTTGTCACGTCCCCCCTTGTCCAGCAAGGAATGACGCAACTCGCAAAAGCTCTTCTCCTGCAGTTTATTCAGGTCCCTTGAAAACAGTCTTCCGAATGCCCGGGCAGACCCAACCCACAGGCTAAATACTAAATGAACAGCCAATCAAGTAAAGCCAAGTGGTGCTATCTTAGAGGCCCACGTATGCGGAAGCAAGCCAGATCAGCGGTCTTAGCCAAATATGGACTTGTTTATCATCGAGAGTGCTCACCGTCGGGCTGGTGGAAGGCGGAGACCAGCGCCATCTTTAAGGCGCGGCACGTCGCAGATCTCTACAGTTCCTCCTTTTTTTTTTTTTTTTTTTTTAAAGTTGGTAGAGGTCCCTGGAAAGGTTTCGTAATCCCCCTATTTGGGGATCTCACGGTGGGCCTGAGCCTGTAGGAGGGTGGTGCTCAAACTCTTACCCGTCTCTGGGTCAGCCTCCCCACTCGGGACTGCCCTGTCTTAGGTGGCCGAGACTTACCCGTCAACTCCGTCACTGACTTACCAGACCCTAATATCCATGGAACGAATTCCTCAGTGGGCAGGGACTATGCTTAGTGAAGATTTACTTCACGGCAGCAAGCCATGTCTGAGGGGACTGGCCCGCCTCAATGGCGAGAAGGGCTTGTATAATCATGGCTGCATTACGCTTTTGTGTGGCTCTCATTTTATAGATGCACCTTAGGCAAACCAGAGAGGCTAGCATCATTAGTATCGCCAAAGAACCTACACCCGCCCACTCCTTAAGATGATCCATAGCCGTCTGTATCCAAGAAGTCAAGCCAGTAGCCAGGCTCAGATCCACCCGAGTGGAGTTGATGTGGATGATTGTCGCTCTCAGCTCTCTCATCAAATTTTCAAATTCAGCCGACCAATCCTGTAAGAGGAACTTTGACAATTGTCTGGACAAATTAGCAGCTTTTGTATAATTTTGATATTGTACGGAAGTAACACACAAACCTTGCATTTTCCACTCACACCCTAATTGTGCTAGTTGCCAAAGAGAATCAATCTGTTCTTGTATTAAATCTATGCGTTGATTAACTATCATAAGACCTCCTTTGAGATGAGAATTCATAGAGGCCTGAGTATCCAATGACTGTGCCACAGTGGCTGAGATGTTATTCAGGGCATTGGCAGTCTGTATAGAACTAGACAAGGCGATAGCTGAGGCAGTAGCTCCCACAGCAGCAACAGTGATAGCAGTAACAATAGCTGCAGTGATGCCAAAATCTCTTTTAAATCTGAATAGCATCATGGTATTAGGAGCCTCTACAGGAACTGGTACATATCGAGGCATTCTAGTCACCACAGCCACAGGAAAGGCTGTGGCATTCCAGCATAGGGCATAAAAACATGTGCCTGGAGTGCATACTAACTTTTCTTCACCTAAGGATGCACTCCCATTACTTACAATCCACAGAAAAGGAGGCCAGAGACATACTGGCGAAGCTGAAAAGCTCTTGTTGCGATAAGAATGAAACAAAGAATTCCAAGTACCAGAGCCACTACTGCTAGAGAAATCCAATCTGGTAGCAGACCCTAGGGAAAAATTACCTCTTTGATAAATACCTCCCCCAAGCATAATGACAGGTCCCAAGTCCATGCAACTTCCATTTACTTCACACAAAAGCCACAAATCAAAAGGATTGGTGGCAGTCTGCTGAGGATCCCTAGTAGATATATCAAGCATTCCTGTACAAGACTTATTCACTATATTACTAATCATGGGGCTAAAGGAAAAATGATCTTGTTGAACCCAAACTGCTCTGCGCTCTTGACATCCAGTCCAGGGAAAAGGTCCTTCCTCTCCTGTGGATCCTCTACAAAAAGGTGCCCAGCGTGGCTGTCTGGGGGGGTCCCAGTCAGAAACTCGTGTGGGCCACCATCCTTCAAGGTGAGAACCATTGCCTGAAGACAAACCACCACTCCTACCCCCAAACCTCAGTTGTGGTAAAAAATCTGCTGACTGCTGAGACAATTTAATGCATTTTGTATCATCTGACCTACTGAAGCTCAATAAAAAGCACAAACTACCCTTCAAGCTGACATTTCTATTACCCTCTATAGGGCTTCTCTGATCATCAAAGGGAAGGTAGGGTAAGCCTAAGCTTCTATTACTGCTAAATAAGCGTGGAAACACAGTTGCATCATGTCTGACCGGCATCGGCTTTGGGAATATCGACAGGATCCCCCATCTCGGCTTGGTCATTCCTGACATACTCACTGCTACTAACACCAGGATCCTTAGGAAGGTCTTCATGACAAATCTTCCTCACAAGGCGTTCAGGCACCCACACTGGATCTTGTTGATCCTGAGGAAAAACACAAACAGACCCTCTCGCCCATGTTAGCACGGGGTCAGGCCCCCGCCAAGAGCCTGTCAGAATGTCCTTCCACTTCACCATGCTTTTAGGTGAACCATGGGAATCCTGATGTCTGTCCGCTGCTGAGCGGCCTTGAGCATCCAAATTGAAAAAATTTAAAGTAAATAAGGCTAAAGACATTCTCTCCTTGGGGGTACGGCCTTGGCCTATTCCCCCTTTCTGTTTTTGTAAGCATTCTTTCAAGGTGCGATGAGCACGCTCCACAATTCCTTGTCCTTGAGGATTGTATGGTAATCCATGATTAAGGTGTACCTCCATCTGGTTACAGAAGGAGACAAAGGACTGTGCCGTATAGGCTGGTCCATTGTCCGTTTTCAGCTGCTGTGGTTTTCCCCATGCAGCCCAGGCTTCTAAGCAATGTCCTATGACATTGCAAGCCTTTTCTCCACTCATAGGTGTAGCATGTATGATACCTGAGCAGGTATCCACAGATACATGAATATATTTTAAAGTTCCAAACTCTGAAATGTGGGTAACGTCCATTTGCCAGATTTTGAGTGGCAACAACCCTCTAGGGTTCACTCCCACACTGGGAGGATGATGATGAATCACACACTGAGGACAGTCCAAAACTACTTGTCTAGTATCTGCTCTAGACAAATGGAATTTCTGCTGTAGAGTTTTTGCATTTACATGAAATAATTGGTGAAACTGTCTGGCTTGATCTAGGAATGAGCTCCAAAAAATGCATTCCATCCTGGTCCATTGATCAACTTTATCATTACCTTCACTTAATGGTCCAGGTAATCCTGTATGTGCTCTGATATGTTGAATATAAAAACACCTTTTTCTCTGCCAGATTAAAACTTGTAACTCTTGTAATAAGGCACATACTGTACTACTATTCTTAATAGGACCTGCTAATTCTAATACTTTCACTGCGTTGACCACATAGACTGAATCTGAAATCAAATTGAATGCAAATTGACATTTTTTAAACACCTCAATTACTATTTTTAACTCTACTATTTGAGGGGAGCCCGGTTGAAATTGACATAACACGGGCTCTTGTCTTTCTATCAAATAGGCTCCACAGCCTGTCTTTGAGCCATCAGTAAACACATTTGGTGACCCTTGAAGTGGTACTGCTGAAGTAACCTTAGGGAATATCACTGGGTGCTCCTTAAAAAATGATAGCAATGGATGTTTAGGGTAATGGTTATCAATCACTCCTTCAAAGCTACATTGCAATATTGCCCAGTCATCTACAGTGCCACACAAAATCTTAATTTGATAACTGGAATAAGGCACTATTATACTGGCAGGAGCAACTCCAAAAGACTGCAAGCATTGTTGGATACCATTCAAGGCTAAAGCAGCAAGTGCAGTGGGATAATGTTCTATTCTGTTCTTACTTGTGTCCACATCCCCGGGCAGAAAGATATCCCTACTTTCAGTGACTGAACTGGCTGCTCTGTCTGAGCGGCTTCTGGATATAGGGGAGGAGTTGAAGGCGCCATGGCAACGGCTTTGTTTACATCAGCTGCCGCCAGCGTGGCTGAAGGCTCTGTAGCGACGACTCCGCCCACTCCGACTGCTGCTGACGTGTCAGACGCCATGGCAACAGCTCCACCCATACCGACTGCAGCAGCAGCTCCTCCCACACTGACTGCCGCCTGCGTGTCCTTCTCTTTTACCTTTTTCTTTTCCTTTTTTCTTATAACAGTCCTCTCCAACTGTTCCAGTAGAGCGTGTAGCTCTCCTTCAGAATCTGTGCTTTCTGAGTCCTCAAAATCTCTAAAATCTCTAAAATTTCTAAGATCGGGATAGAGAGGAACTTTCTTTTTGCCTCCCTTTTCACTGTCTGCCTGCTCAAATCTTTCGCCTTTGTTACTTTCCTTTTCACTGTCTACTTGCTCAGATCTTTCCCCTTGCAGCAGTTCTAAGGCTGACTCTCCCTCTTTGATTGCATTACAACATCTCTGATCTTCTAAACAACTCCTCACCATTTTCCAAATCGGTCTTACTCCATGCTTCAGAGTCCCTTGCTCCCAAGCAAAATCCAAGTCCCTGCCCAATCTGTCCCAGCAGGATACTGTAAGATTCCCGGACACCGCAAACCACGGAGCCACGGAATCACATTCATTCATAAATCTTTCTAGGGTAGACTTCTTAATCTTTAATTTCCTAGCTAAAAGTAGCTCCTGAAGAGCCAGAAAAATTGGGTGTGACTCAGACAACCCCATGTTTAAAAATTTACTTTCAGTTTGCAGCTTCCCCACGAAACTGTATCTTTTGTTCGCTATCTCCGCGAAACTTTACCGTACGTTCACTATCTCTGCGAAACTTCACCGTACGTTCGCTATCTCCGCAAAACTTTACCTTGTGTTCGCTATCTCCGTGAAACTTTATTGTCCTGATTTATCCCAGGAACTTACCAACGCGTTGCCCCTGACTGCAGGAGTTCTGAGTCTTTTCTGGGTCCCCGTACGGGCCACCACTTTGTCGCGTCCCCCCTTGTCCAGCAAGGAATGACGCAACTCGCAAAAGCTCTTCTCCTGCAGTTTATTCAGGTCCCTTGAAAACAGTCTTCCGAATGCCCAGGCAGACCCAACCCACAGGCTAAATACTAAATGAACAGCCAATCAAGTAAAGCCAAGTGGTGCTATCTTAGAGGCCCACGTATGCGGAAGCAAGCCAGATCAGCGATCTTAGCCAAATATGGACTTGTTTATCATCGAGAGCGCTCACCGTCGGGCTGGTGGAAGGCGGAGACCAGCGCCATCTTTAAGGCGCGGCACGTCGCAGCTCTCTACAGTGTCTGGATTTATGTTGAGGTCCTTGATCCACTTAGACTTAAGTTTTGTACAGGGTGATAAGTATGGATCTATTTGCATTCTTCTACATGTTGACATCCAGTTAGACCAGCACCATTTATTGAAGATGCTTTCCTTTTTTCCATTGTATGTTTTTGGCTTCTTTATCAAAAATTAAGTGACCATAGATGTGTGGGTTTATTTCTGGGTCTTCAATTCGATTCCATTGGTCAACTGGTCTGTTTCTATACCAGTACCATGCTGTTTTTATTACTATTGCCCTGTAGTACAGCTTGAAATCCGGGATGGTGATACCTCCAGATGTTCTGTTATTGTACATGATTGATTTAGCTATTCTGGGTCTTTTGTTATTCCATATGAAGATGAGAATTGTTTTTTCTAGATCTGTAAAAAATTGAGTTGGTATTTGGATAGGAATTGCATTGAATCTGTCTGTATATTGCTTTTGGTAAGATTGCCATTTTTATTATGTTGATCCTACCTATCCATGAACAAGGGAGATCTTTCCATCTCCTGATATCTTCTTCAATTTCTTTCTTCAGGGTCTTGAAGTTCTTATCATACAGGTCTTTCACTTGCTTGGTTAGAGTTACCCCAAGGTATTTTATATTATTTGTGGCTATTGTGAAGGGTGTTGATTCCCTTATTTCTTTCTCAGCCCATTTATCTTTTGTGTAAAGAAGGGCTACTGATTTTTTTGAATTGATTTTGTATCCGGCCACCTTGCTGAAGGAGTTTATCAACTGTAGAAGTTCTCTGGTGGAATTTTTGGGGTCACTGATGTATACTATCATATCATCTGCAAATAGGGATACTTTGACTTCTTCCTTTCCAATTTGTATCCCCTTGATCTCTTTTAGTTGTCTTATTGCTCTAGCTAAAACTTCAAGTACTATGTTGAAGAGATATGGAGAGAGTGGGCAGCCTTGCCTTGTCCCTGATTTTAGAGGAAAAGCTTTAAGTTTCTCTCCATTTAGTTTGATGTTGGCTATTGGCTTGCTGTAAATTGCTTTTATTATGTTTAAGTATGGTCCTTGTATGACTGATCTCTCTAAGACTTTTATCATGAAAGGGTGCTGTATTTTGTCAAAAGCTTTTTCAGCATCCAATGAGATGATCATGTGGTTCTTTTCTTTCAGCTTGTTTATGTGGTGGATTACATTGATGGATTTTCTAATGTTGAACCACCCCTGCATCCCTGGGATGAAGCCTACTTGATCATGGTGTATGATACTTTTGATGTGATCTTGGATCCGGTTTGCAAGTATTTTATTAAGTATCTTTGCATCCATGTTCATAAGGGAAATTGGTCTGAAATTTTCTTTCTCCGTTGGGTCTTTGTGAGGTTTAGGTATCAGGGTAACTGTGGCCTCATAGAATGTGTTTGGCAGTATTCCTTCTGTTTCTATGTTGTGGAAGAGTTTGAAGAATATTGGTGTTAGCTCTTCTTTGAATGTCTGGTAGAATTCTGTGCTGAAACCATCTGGGCCTGGGCTTTTTTTGGTTGGAAGACTACTAATGACTTCTTCTATTTCCTTAAGGGTTATAGGACTGTTTAGTTTGTTTACCTGTTCTTGATTTAACCTTGGTAGGTGGAATCTATCAAGAAAATTGTCCATTTCATTTAGATTTTCCAATTTTGTGGAGTACAAGTTTTTGAAGTAGGACCTAACGATTCTTTGGATTTCCTCAATGTCTGTTGTTATTTCCCCCTTTTCATTTCTGATTTTGTTGATTTGGGTATTTTCCCTCTGCCTTTTAGTTAGTTTAGCTAAGGGCTTGTCTATTTTGTTGATTTTCTCAAAGAACCAGCTCTTGGTTTTGTTGATTCTTTGTATTGTTCTTTTTGTTTCTAAGTTGTTGATTTCAGCCCTGAGTTTGATAATTTCCTCTCGTCTGCTCCTCTTGGGAGTGTTTGCTTCTTTTTGTTCTAGCTCTTTCAGGTGTTCTTTTAGGTTGCTAGTATAGGAATTCTCCAGTTTCTTTTTGAAGGCACTTAGAGCTATAAACTTTCCTCTTAGCACTGCTTTCAATGTGTCCCTTAAGTTTGGGTATGTTGTGCCTTCATTTTCATTGAGTTCTAAGAAGACTTTAATTTCTTTTTTTATTTCTTCCCTGACCCAGAGGTCATTGAGGAGAGAGTTGTTCAGTTTTCATGTTTTTGCAAGCACTCTGTTGTTTTGGTTATTGTTGAAGCCTAGCTTTATTCCATGATGGTCTGATAAGTTACAAGGAGTGATTTCAATTTTCCTGTATCTGTTGAGGCTTGCTTTGTGACCGACTATATGGTCGATTTTGGAGAAGGTTCCGTGAGGTGCCGAGAAGAAAGTGTATTCTTTTGTTTTGGGGTGAAATGTTCTGTAGATATCAATTAGGTCCATTTGATTCATGACATCTGTGAGGTTCATTATTTCTCTGTTTGGTTTCTGCATTGTTGATCTGTCCAGTGGTGAGAGTGGTGTGTTGAAGTCTCCCACTATTAATGTGTGAGGTTCAATGTGGGATTTTGAGCTTCAGTAGTGTTTCTTTAATGAATGTGGGTGGTCTTACATTTGGGGCATAGATGTTTAGTATTGAAATTTCATCTTGGTGGATTTTTCCTTTGATGAGTATATAGTGTCCTTCCCCATCTCTTTTGATTAATGTTGGTTGAAAGTCCAATTTGTTGCATACTAGAATTGCTATTCCAGCTTTTTTTCTTGGGTCCATTGGCTTGGTATATCTTTTTCCAGCCCTTTACTTGGAGGTAATGCCTGTCTTTTTTGCTGAGGTGTGTTTCTTGTAAACAGCAGAATGCGGGATTCTGTTTTTGCATCCATTCTGCTAGCCTGTGCCGTTTTATTGGGGAATTGAGTCCATTGATGTTGAGAGATATTAATGGCCAGTGATTGTTACTTCCTGCCATCTTGATGTTGGTAGAAATAGTGTGTGAGTGAGCTTCTTTTCTTTTGTTTTTGCTGCAGGCATGCTATTTGCTTCCTGTGCTTTCTTGTGTGTGGTTAACCTCTTTGGGCTGAAGTTTTCCTTCTAACATCTTCTGTAGAGCTGGATTTGTGTATAGATATTGTTTGAATTTAGCTTTGTCATGGAATATCTTGTTTTCTCCATCTATGTTGATTGACAATTTTGCAGGGAATAGTAGTCTGGCCTGGCATTTGTGGCTTTTTAGGGTCTGCAAGATGTCTGTCTAGGCCCTTCTGGCTTTTAGAGTCTCTGAAGAAAAGTCAGGTGTGATTCTGATAGGTTTGCCATTATATGTTACTTGACCCTTTTCCCTAGCAGCTTTTAAAATTCTTTCTTTGTTCTGTACATTTAGTGTTTTGATTATTATGTGGCGGGAAGATTTTCTTTTCTGGTCTAATCTATTTGGGGTTCTGTAAGCTTCTTGTACAGTTATAGGCATCTCTTTTTTTAGATTTGGGAAATTCTCTTCAATGATTTTGTTGAAGATATTTTCTGGTCCATGGAGGTGGGACTCTTCTCTTTCTTCTATTCCTATTATTCTGAGATTCCGTCTTTTCATTGTGTCCTTGATTTCCTGAAGGTTTTGTGTCAGGACTTTTTTAGATTTGACATTTTCTTTGACAGATGTATCCATTTCTTCAATTTTATCCTCTGAGCCTGAAATTCTTTCTTCCATCTCTTGTATTCTGTTGGTGATGCTAGTGTCTGTAGTTCCCATTCTTTTCTTAAGGTTTTCCAGTTCTATGGATGTCTCAGATTGGATTTTCTTCATTGCTTCAACTTCCCTTTTCAGGTCTTCCATTCCTTTAAGCACTTTATTCATTTCCATCACCTCCTTTGCAGTACTTTGTTGTTGCTCTCTGAGGTATTTGATTTCCTCCCTTAGGCCTTCTATTATTAGTATAAGCGTAGGATTAAGGTCATTTTCCTTTGCTTCAATTGGGTTCAGCTGTCCAGAGTTGTCTGTAGCATTATTGCTAGGATCTGGAGACATCCTATTGTTTTGGTTTTTTTTTTACCATGTTCTTGCGCTGATCTTTTGTCATCAGATAGACCCAGGTGTTATCTGTTTGTTTCTTTTGTTACCTGACCTTGGTGCTCAGGAAAACTCCCTGCCCTGGGGGTTGGCTGATCCTGAGATCCTGGTGTTTACCTCCAGATGGCGGGCAGATTCCTGTAATAGACTGACTGGCTCTCGGAGAGGAGGGTGGCTGCTGCTCTCCTCAACTGCTTGTGACCCAATTGGACCAATATAGAGGGGATTGGAGTGGGGAGAGGGCTAGCCTCTGAGGACCTGGGAGCTGACAGGTCTCCTCAGAAAGGCAGGTAGAGCTGTGGTTGGGTCTGTGTTCTCCTCTCACTGACCCAGTCGTTCTGGCTCCCCAGCTGGGCTGACTATGCAGGCAGGGAGCTCCGCCCACAACAGATGCCGGCCTCAGTGCGCCTGTTGCTGACTGCCTCAGATGCTTGGGTGCTAGGGTGAGTGACCCACCCGCCCCAGTATTTGTGGAGAACACACTGTCCCGGGCTCTGTTTGCAGGCAGTCTTGGCTCCTAATTGCTTTGCTGTGACTGGGTTAGGTCTCTGCCTCTCCGCTACAGTGCACACTGTGCCACCATGTTGGAAACTCCAGAAAAAAATAATCTCACTTACCTTTGCTCTTGTGTTGCGACTCGAGTGCAGGCTGGATATCAAACAACTCAAAATTTAACTATGAGACTCTAGCTATCTATTCTTCAACCACCTCAGAGACCTGAGAGGGATAAATATATCTGATTATATAGGAAGTGCAGGGCCTGCAGCTTCCAAAACTAAGAAATGGCATACCAGTGGCTGCCTGGACAGTTCCAACTTTCTCTCCATACATTACAGTATCCATCTTCAGTCATTTGGCCCCGTTTCTCTGACAGACATTGATTGTAGAGCAGGGGTTATTAAGGACTAACCTACCCTGTCTTGGCAGAGCTAGGCTGTCAACTTACCTGCTTCCAAGTTGTGTCCTTTTTGGACAGCATTCTGTCTACAGTTGGAGCAAGGGTTTTTTTCTGCCAAGAGATAGGCTTGCCACTAATTCAATCATCTCCCACTGGAGATTCTTCGATGCTCATCTTCTACTTGGAGTAGAATAGGGGGTGCTGTCAGGAGTTGACATGTCTCGATATAAAAAAAAATCTAAAGTTAAGAAAACATCTTTGAATGCCATATTCTGCAGATCTCTTGAGGTTTTTGAAGAGGACCTATCTTTCTCTTATATTAGGATAAGCAGATATTGCTTATCTCTTAGCAGCTTTATTTCTGATTAGCTTAGAAAATAACTATAATAGACTGTCATAGTACCTAACACAATGACAGGCTTGCATGACTATTGGTTTGCATTTCTTAATTATTCTAAACAGTTTATGACAATTAGTAGCAAAAGGCTGAAACTTCACATTTCATTTTTTTTCTTTACCCCCTAACCCTTCCATCCCATTCTCTGGAGTGGAGTGTCCCTATATAACAGTCCCTCACCCCAATTCAGAGGTCATATGAGGGTCACGAGCCCCCTCATACTTTGGGGGTCTACGAGACAGTACCACCAGTGAAAAGTGTCTATTTCCCGGGAAAAGAGTAATATGTCAACTGATTTATTCTTTATGGTTTGACCATGACAATTAGACTTAAATAATGATAAACCTGCAATATATTATTATTATTATTATTATTATTATTATTATTATTAATTTGTTTTTTCAAGTTATATCTCAAAGTCCCCTATCCCCTCCCCTCCAGCTCCCCCCTCCTTCCCTCCCTCTTTCCCATCCTCACCTTCTCTCAGATTAGGGGAGCCCCCACATATCAGCCCCCCTCCATTCATCAATCACATGAGTGCTAAGAGCTTTCTCTTATACTGCAGCTTGATATGGCAGCCTAGCTAGGGCAATATGTTCCTCTAATAGGCAACAGGGTCTGCAACTCACTGTTGGGTGGAGTTCTTTGTAGGATAGTCATGCTAGGTTCCTGTCCCTTTGGGTCTGTGGGTTGTAGGATGGTTGTCCTGTGCTATAGGGTTAATATCCACTAAATGAGTACATAACATGAGTATATTTCTGGGTCAAGTGTAGTATCTATCTGCTAGTTTTTATGTGTAATTTTGCTTTTGTTAACTATATATTTAATAAAAACCATTCATTCAATACTGAAAGTATAAATATTATGGACCATTTCTCTACATGCAATATATTCGATGTATGTGCCAAAGTAAACAAGAAGATATTTCTGTGTTGAAGGAGTTATTGTAGTACAAAGCAAAAAAGAAGAAAGAAGAGTTAGAGGCAGGAGTACAGCTGGTCGTTGCCACCCCTGTGGCTGAGTTGGGAACTTGACAAGTGAGCTGGAGATATAATGGGATGATGGTAGCTTCTCCCCATTCAAACCTGGCCTCTCATTCACTATGGGTGGAACAACAGGGGGAGCAAATGCCTTTTATATTCAAAACTTCAATAAAGGGTTAATAATCAATAATGAGGTTGCCTTAAGAATTGTTATAGACAGAACTCCTACAATTTAACAATTTTATGGGCAGATAACTTTCTTAATTTGATACACTGTCATACATACATTTTGGATTCAACGCTTAAAAAAAAAAACAACTTATTGATTCTTAGAGAAGTTCACACAACATATTCACCTGCATATCCCACTCTTTAAATTCATCGAGATTCACCCTCATTCAACTTGAGCAAACAAACAAAAAAGAGTTTTCAGGTAAGTAGATAGAACTAGAGAAAATCTTCCTGAGTGAGGTAACCCATACTTCAAAACACCTATATGGAATATATTTGCTTATATGTTAGCTCTTAAATATTTGATGAGCAAGCTACTATCCCCATAACCAGAGATTAGTTATAGATAAGGAACTAGGTAGGAGGGAAGGAACTCTTTGAGAAGGGGAAATAGAATAGGTAATTATGAATCAATGGGCAGGGGCAGCAAAGGGATGATCACAGTGGGAGGTGGAGGGAAGATGGTAAGGAAGGGAGTAATGGGAGGGACTGCCAAAACTAAGTGCCATGTGAGGGGTCATATGGAAACTTAATATAGTAGAAGCTTTTTAAAATATAGATAAGTGAAATGAGTTAAGTCTAAATTGGAATAATCAATAACAGAGAATACAAAGTACGAAACAGACATCTCTCACCACCAAATGCAACCACCAGTGCTGAAGATAGTGCCCGTCTAAGTAATTTGTTGGCCAAAGAGTCACCATGGAAACCAAATAACCCAGGCTCTTTTCAAGGACATGGTGGCTGTCCACAAAC
>CAJQZJ010016855.1:3286143-3324663 GCA_907164525.1 Lophiomys imhausi | reverse complement strand
GTAAGGCCTTATTGCTGAATCCCCAAATAACCCAGGCTCTTTTCAAGAACATGGTGGCTGTCCACAAACTGATGGTAAGGCCTTATTGCTGAACCCCAAATAACCCAGGCTCTTTTCAAGGACATGGTGGCTGACCACAAACTGATGGTAAGGCCTTATTGCTGAAGACAACATCTAGTTAACTCACTGAACACTAAGAAGGTGAGCTGGTGCCTACCTAAAGCCTTCACCCCTACTGAATAGTGGTAATGCTCATGGTACTAGAAGGCACTCTGTATACTACCAGAGAAGAAAGGTAAACACCAACCCAGCTACAAAGCTTGCGATCTACAATGGTTACTGCCTGCAAAGATATCCCGGTGTGATAGAGGCGCAAATATTGGGAGCAATCAGCCAGTGTCTGGTTGTCATTGAGGCCTACTCTCTGAGATAGAACCCATGCCTGACACTGCTACAGTGGCCAAGAACCTGAGAATAGATAGGCCAGGGACTTAGAGGAAATCAAACACTATTGTTCTCTTAAAGGTATGTAGCAGTAAAATAACTCCTAATGACATCTACCACACCCATAGATGAGCGCCTTCCTCAGCTACCACCAGAGAAGCTTCCTTCTGCAGCAGACAAGAACATATGAAGAGACCCAGAGAGAGAAAGAGAGAGATACAGAGAGACAGAGACACAGAGAGAGAAAGAGAGAGAGACAGACAGAGAGAGGACAGATAGAGAGACAGAGATACACACGCAGAGAGACAGAGAGAGACACAGAGAGAATGTGGAATGTCAAGCCCCCTGTAGAGGGGTGTCCACAAGCAAAGAGGATACAATGCAGTTTCAGGTGTGGCGAGAAGCTCCCTCATGGCCAGAATCCCATACACATGTTTCTTACCCAAAACACTTTTCAAACTGGGTTCAAACAAACAGGGGTCCCTTTCTTAAGCACAGGGCTCTGAGTAGCAAGCACTCTTGCAATTTTTAGAAACTGGAGCAAGTAGAGGACTGTAACATTATTAATGACTGTTTACTGAACCCTTTCCAGTCTCAAATCCAACAGCACAGTTTCTTTCCAAGACCAGGCAGTAACCCAAGGACCATTCTCTTTGCCAATATCATTTAAAAGTAGCTGATACAACCATGCTCTGAAACGGGGGTCTCCTTACCCCAACAACAGTTGAGAATCTCACAACATCAACATAAAGCCTCTATGTGCTGTCTAGGCTTGTTGGAACATGGTCCCAGAATCTGGAATCCAAGGTCTACTTCTCTATGCTTTACAAAGAGAAAACCAAGAAGCAGTAGCTTGCGTAGGGGAGTAGGTTTATTTCTCTCTAGACCAGGGATAGAAACCTTTTTAGCTTTTGTCTACCTTTCTCATACCAATGTTACAATTTTATAGAAAATCTGGAACAAAGTCATGGAAGAGACGCATGTAGATTTAGTCTTGAGAAAATGTGTAGATCTGAGCTAGTTCCTGGATCCAACAGGGGATCTTCAGGAGACACTAACTCTTTAGCATTCCTTCTGTCAGCCTTCTTATTTCACAGCATAGAGCAGGCTATTCTAGTCATCTGCTACACTCCAAAAGGACATGGGCTGGGATTAGTTTCACATCATCATCTGTTCCTGACTCTCCCTCAGTTCCCCTCGCACCCATGATCCGTTCTGATCCCAGCGTGGCCATGTATGGACACAGAAGGAGGAGGAATTGTTTATTAACAGGAAAGCACTGCGTTGAGCTTTTAACATGTGTTTATTATTGCTTTCATTGAGCTTCATAGAGCAAGCAGGATTTTCCAAAGACGAGAAATTCTTTTAATGGGGAGATGGAACCAATGGGAAGAGCGCTTAGGTAGAAGAGGTGCTGAAGGATTTGGAACCAGGAGATGACACCCAGCTGCCTGTTTGTCTCTGGGCAGGTGCTGCAAGAAGAAAGCTTCTGGCTAGGTGTAAGAATGGCAAGGCATCTGATGACTGAGGAAGACACTAAGTTGGACTCTGTGTCAAAGGGAGGCAGTAAAGACCTGGCTTGTGCCTCTGTCCCTTCTGGAGGACTGACAACTATTTCCTGATAACACCCAGGGCCGTGTCCCTCCCATCTTCATGTCACTGAGTCTCTGTGTTCTGTGTCCCCTTGTGCTGCTCCACTAGTGTACGGATCCACTCCGAGGTCTTCTGCTTGGCTTCCTCCCAGCTGACACGTGGCTCGTAGCCCAGATCTCGCTGAGCTTTCTTGTAGGAGAAGGCGAACACGCTGTTTGACAGTGTGAGCAAGTGGCGGTTAAATGGAGGTCTGTAGGTGTAGACTGGACTCAGCAGGAAGCTCACAGTTTCCAGCAGGAAGGCAAGCCAGTAGAGCAGGGGCAGAGGAGGGCTCCAGCTGGAATTAGGGCGGAGGCCCCAGTCCTTGCTCAGGGTGTAATTTAAATCATCATAGCTTTGGTGGGGGGTGTCATCTGAGATGTAGTAGAACTGCCCTTGGATGCTGGGTGACATCTTGGTGTCTCGTAGGCCCCTGGCAGCCAGAATGTGTGCCCAGGCCGCATTGTCCACATATACTGGGTTGACTGTGGAGAATTTCCCTGTCACCTCCAGAATACCCTTATTTTTGAGGGCCTTAATTACTATATTATAAAGGAATGAGCTTCTTTCCCCATAAATGTACATGGGCCTTAAGGCACAAGTATGCAAAGTGCCGCCATTTTTGAGGGTGCACCCGTTGGCTGCCAGCACTGCCTTCTCGGCCATCCTTTTGCTGTAGGGGTATGGATCAGGCCATGTACTTTCATGATGCTCTTCTTCATGGCCGTCCAGAACGATTTCCTTGTAGGAGTTGGGTCCTGCAACATCAATTGAGCTGGTGAAGATGAAGACTGGAACACTAGCTTGGACACAGGCCTCCAACAGGTTCTGGGTGCCTAATCACAGACAACACACTGTCAGTGTCAGGAGATACACCAGGGTCCACCATGTGCTCAGCTTCCAGATCATTTTCATCTTCCAGTCCAGCAGTTTAACCTTTACAGATTATAATGCATCTTACCTCTCTGGACTCACTGGTACCATGCTGTAGCCAGAGGACAACAAGAGAATTCCAGAGATTCTCTAAGCTCTTGTGTTCATAGTCTTGTGGGTATGTGCATGCATGTGTGTGTGTGTGACTGGGTGTTTTCCTTAAAAGCTCCTAAAGCTTCTTGTTTATCCCTTCCTAATGTGTCCATGAAATAAGTATATTTTTGTACATATAGACTCATGCGTGTTTTTAAATTTTCAAAACCAGAAATTCATATTCTTACATTATGAACAAGAATAGTTCTTTGTATCTAAGATTATCGAAGAATTTCAACATCATCGATACTTAAATACAGTTGTGTACAGGTGATATGCATGTTACATAGACATTTAATAGGTACAGCTTGGTTTTTTTTCTTCTTGTCATTAGATGAGAATCAACATTGTCACAAGAACAACTTGTCTGAGTCAGGGAACAAATGATTATTAGGTTTGGGGAGATGTAGAGACACAATTGTGTTCCTGATTGTATACCCATGTTAAAGCATTCTTGATTCTGTCTATGTCTTCATTTACCCAGTTATGTAAAGTGAGGTGATAAATATTCCCTCCAGCTTTCATTCTGGAACCCAGCACTGACTGACCTCATCTGTTGCTCCTGGTAGAAAACTAAGAGTCTGTGCGCCTCCTGCTGGGCATTCCTGTCATGGCAGGGATTGTGAGGCCCTCAAGTGTTCAATAGGACTAACAGCAGGCAGAGCAGGCACCTGCAAGGTCTACGCCCAAGGAAAGCAACAAGTGGGTAGTTTTCAACTAGTTGCAAATTGCAATATAAGGGTTACTTACATTCTATCTTCTGGGCCTTAGCTATGTAATAATACTGGGCTCTTCCAGCTGTGTCTGGTGAGCAGAGGCATTAGACTCAAGCCTGGCAGGTGTTCTAGGTTGAGAGCATTCCTTCCCGATCTGTGTTGACATTTTGAACTTCCCAACTTTCACCTATCCTCTCCAGATACTCTACCTTTCAGATTGACATCTAGGATGGTCTGTCTGGGAAGGACACCTGAGACATCAATGACAGCAGCGGTGTGGATGACAACAGAGACGCCCTGGCAGGCTCTTCTTAGGTACTCGGCATCCAGAATGTCACCTTCCAACACTGACACCTTCACATTTGTCCCTAGGTCTGTGGAACACAAGGCAGGTCAGCAAGAAGCCTCTCTGTGGGCTCTGATGTTCCCTGTTCATAGGTGTCAGCTACCTAAGCCATCAAGAATTGTCACAGTGGGGGAAAATGTTATACAGGGGGTTGGATGTATGGAAAGGAGGAGGAGGAACATTCTTTCCCACTGCAGAAAAGAACTCAGATTAGAGAGCACTCAAGTGTGCACGGGACAGAAAACTTGTTCAAGAGATGGTGGGAAGTTAATCCATTCACAAAGACACTCAGAAGGTAACAGAGAAGCTGAACAGAAGAGAGACTAGCAATCAGAATGTCTGCTCCAGGGTTTTATTGAGGAACCCATTCCTAGAAGTGGCAGCAGAGAGAGAAGACACACAGCTGTGAATCTCAGGTGTTTTCCTTGCCAGAGCCTGGTACTTTCTGGGTTTCTGCTGAGCACAAAGGAAGAGTTAACTAACTATTGCTCGGCTTAAATGACTCAGAGAGATCGGAGGCACTGGCAATAAAATTAGAATGGGCCCAAGCATGGTAACAATGGAATATCTCCTGTGAGATGCTATCCAAAACAGATGTCAATGCTATAACCGCTGCTTTCTCATGGCTTCCTTGTAGCCATCTATCCCAAGACAGCGGATACGATGCCAGTATCTTCAGCTTCTTCTGAATGCAACAGGCAGCTCTGCCTATTACTTTGTCAGTTCACTCGTAAAATGAACTATGTGGTATGCACAGTCTGTGCCAGCCAGGATCCTGCATTTGCTGTGCTTCTTAATTCGCACCCAGCCTCAAGACTATGCTTCCTTCCTTTCTGTACTTCCTGTACTTCCTTCCTGTACTTCCTGGTTCTCTGGGCCCTACGTAATAGATGAAGAAAGGGAGGCTCCAGAAGTCTCAGGACACAGTTCTGGCTGCACCCACTGAGGATACCTCATCTGTCCTTGACTCCATCAACTTGGTCCCTGGCATTGCTTGGAATCAATTTTTCTGAGACAGATTAAGGTCATTCAACTGAAGTGAAATTTCCCATGAAGCCAAATGGTGAGAAAGGCAGGAGAAATCCAGGGCTGAAGAACCATCCCCAGGAACACAAATAGAATGTCTCACCCCTAATTGTCTACTAAATGTGTCCTATCGAGGCCCCCTCCTCTTGTCATGCAACTCCAGGAAGACCCTGAAGTAGACAGAGGCAAGCAAGGGTCTGCTCAGAAGGTAGTTCCTGCCTGAGAGTTGAGTTCTCTGATTATGATCCTATCTACCCCTTCCTTCCTTCTTCTCTCTTGCTAATGACCTTAGACCAGTGGTTCTCAACCTTCCTATGCTGCAACACTTTAATAGAGTTCTTCATGTTATGGTGAGCCCAACCAGAAAATTATTTCCATTACTACTTCATAACTGTAATTTTGCTGTTATGAATTATAATGTAAATATCTGTTATTTGGACCCTGTTAAATGGTATATCCACCCCCAAAGGGTTGAGACCCATAGGGTGAGACCTGCTACCATAGGCAGACTGATTCAGGGATGTGGCTGTGACAAAAAAGGAGGAATTGAGACCTGTACTGAATAGACTGTCACCCACGTGGTATTTGGGAACCCTGAGAACCCAGGAGAGGGCCCATAGATGGTTTCTTGCTGGAGTCATAGCTGCTACCTCATCTAAGACTCCTCGATGTGGCAGATATTTGCACAGCAAAGTCATGGAGTGGTGCTATTATGTGAGTTGTGTCAGGAAGATACCCAGGGAAGCCCCTACACACACTGGATGTGAAAAATATAAACACTGAAGCTAGACTTCCCAGGATCCAATCCCGTTTCCTTATCAAACCAGTTCACCTGTGAACTTGTTCATCCATCTGCAGAAACAGAGAGTAGAAACATCAGCGACATCCTAGAAATGTTACACACAGCTAAGGAGTTGTCACCACTGTATGCCCCACAGAGCCCGGCATGGAAAGGGCACTTGTAGTAATCTCTGCTCTTATCTTTATGCTGGCCCTTCTCTGTCCAAATTCACTGTTGAGCAATTCCTCCAGACTGGGCCTTGGCTGTTTGCAAAATATTCCTGAGCAGCAGGATTCTAGCTAATAGAATTGGCTGTGTGTTTATATTGGGTTTCTGGAAGGAACACTGAAGCTGATAGGGGAGGAAATTGACATTGGAAGAAGTCAGAGACAGGAAGTATAGTAGAGAGTGAATGTTATCTCAGAGGGCTGTGGAGAGTCCTGTGTGCAGGGCAGATCCCTAGGGAGTGTGCATTTACACTTGAAGCTGAGGAGAGGACGAAGAACCAGCTTGGGCCACATATAGACTATGGTAAAAACTGAAGAGTCTGGATCCCAGAGTTGGCCCCTGGACAAAATAATGGAGACTAAGTGAGGGACCTCTGGCCTGATCTGTGTTCCTCATTGATCAGATGACAATGCTATAGACATCTTTCTTTTCCAACTCCAAGTCCTTACTGTCCAGGCCAGTGAGCCTCCTTTCCTACTTTCCCTGTAAAGTCGTTTGTGACCCTGGGGGTTGACATGGTGATAAAATATACTACAGAATCAGCTGGTCCAGTTGTTCCCAGGATAACAAATTGGCAGAAGAATTATGGCCTGCACCAGTGAATTCTGCAATCTTATTCTTAGTGATGAGAAACTCCAGTGAAGGATGGTGAGAAATGCATGAGAAAAGTCCAGGCCAGGTAAGGACGGTCCTGCTCATGCTGGCTTTGTGTCCGTACCTTTGTATGACCTCATTCATTTGTTCAGAAATTCTCTTTCTCAATCTCCATTGCTGTCTCTGCCCTATCCCTATCTGTCTCCTTCTATCTCTCTCCCATTCATATCTCTTTACTTCTTTCATTTTCGTTCAACCCAAGATGCTAAATGAAAGATCCCACAAAGCAAACCAGGACAAAACAAACAATTAGATCATTAGCAATTAGGTCAGAGAGACAGGGGGCTACTGCTGAGCTTAATGATCTATGGATACTGCCCAGCAATTGTCAAATCCACATTAAATAGCTACAAGAAAGGGAGAGAGAATTTGTCAGTCTGAACTCAGTCTCTCCCCAACTGTACAGTGTCTTTTAGGTTGTGTATGTGTTTCCCGCTGATGAATGTGGGCATGGAGAAGTGTTATGACTTCAAGTGTCTACTTATTAGACAAGGGGAGAGCCCTCCCCACATCCAGTCTGTGTTTACTATGCAGCCACACCCCAAATCCTGATGTTCACTTACCAAAGAATTCCTCCCTGGTTTCTGGTCTGAAGATCTTGTCCAGGACCCTGACCTCCTCCAGATCTTTCTCCTGTTCCAACAACTGCACGATCCTCTTGCCCAGAAACCCTCCTGCTCCAGTCACTAGGCAGCTCCACCCAGGCATGGCCAACACAGGAAGCAGATCACAGTGGGAACTGGGGTGACCCTCGAGATGGCTAGAAAGAGAGACATAGGATTTTACCTAAGTCCGGTTTCTCTCACCAACCTCTCATAATACAGATCACAAGACATGGGGCAATTTCTCCACAGCACTAAGCAACATATTTAAATATGTACCAAGAAACTGTGAGACTCACAGGAGTGTGTCTGTGTCCCAAGATTTGTCCTTTACCTAGATGCCTGGTGCAAACCCAGGTTATTTTACCAGTGGTTCTGAACAAACGGTAACAAACTGGGGTTCAATAAATCCATACCAGGGCATGATCAAGTTACACATGCAGTTCATAGGTCTCAGAGAAACCTTTACTTAACTTCCTTGGTCAGAAAGAGACATAGTATTTTACCTAAGTCACAATGTGAGGCACGAAATACATTGTCTGGATTCTCTATCCTCTTGGGGAATATTCTACCCTCCAGAAGCCTCTACAGGTTCAGTGATCCAGAGAACCTGTTACTGGAGATTTGTTTTAGACACTTTACTTATGGGCTGCTTGAACCAACCAAGTATGATTTTGTTCAAATGTGTTAGGATGCACAGTTTAGCCAAGTGCTATCTGACGGGATAGGTGGCCCAGGAAGTCTTGTCTTTTGAAATTCCTCAGCATTCCTTCCTTGAAGGTGTGGGACAGAAGTCATTTGGAATCAGAAGGCTCTGTGGATCCACCACACCCATTTTGTAACGAGATTTGAGCCATGTACCATGGGGAAAATTCATAAAAGCATAACATGAAAATGAAAGGTAGATAGTATCAAAATCCATGGCCTGTTTTTCTTTTTTTATATAGCTCAAATCCCTCATGTGAAACAGACATATAATTAAAAAATCTACCACATCAGTGGAATTCCATCCAACCTGTATTAATAAGTTCAGTGCTTCAACCTCTCTCAATATGTCTTTTAGGGCAAAAGTTAGTTACTACATTTCCTTTTCTGTCTCATCAGGTTGCAAAGAAAAGGTTGTCTAAAGCATTCACTTCTTTCTTCTCTGGCATCTGGTATAGTTAGGTTATGAAATAATATTGTGTCTTACCCTAACTGTGCTGGGTTATAGATGTGAAGTAATATCCCCTTCAAATTAGAGTCCATTGATTCCTTTCTGGGCTCTCAGTGGTTCCTCCTTTCCTCCCAGCTCATCGACACTCAACATGTCCACATTTGGAAGGGGCATTAGGTGAGGCCACTTGCCTATCTAGACTGTATTCAGCAATGCTTGTGTAATAAGGAACTTTTCCAGGAGCTGTAGGTTAATATAATTAAGCCATGCTTGTCAAGATGTAGACTAATTGATCATTGTCTGGGTCTGTCTTCTTCAGTGTTTCCCAAGGAAGTTCTTCTTTTTTAAGGTGGCAATGTGAGTCTTAGGTATTTATTGCTCACCATCGAGGATAATTGCCCTTCTCCTTTCTTTATGTATAATGTCAATATATCAGAGGAAACTTAATATATCAGAGGAAACCCATATTTGATATCATGTCCCAAGGGGTGCCTGGGAAGTACCCCTTATATGTCTGTTTGATATTAAGGATATGTGCTTAAAAAAAAAAACAGGCTGTAGACTTTGATATTATCATTTAAGTGTTGTGCTTTTTTTTCTGTGGTACATGACTCGAATCTCACTCCAAAATGGGCTGTGACTGGTCAACAGAGACTTCTCCTTCCCATGCAGTAATAGGTTAGCCACATCTTGTAGAACTGTGGGATCTCTGGACCACGAGCCAATATAGAAACATTTATTGTTATCCCAGACACCTAGAAAGTCTGAGAAAAGTTTCCATGGGAACGGTTCCCAGCCTCATACTTTGTGTTGCATGAATCCTGACCCTCAGACCATAGCTTTGGTGGGTAGGGAGATGATCTTTGAAGTAATGTGAGAAACAAAATGGTATACTCTTGCACACATTCACACACGCACGCGCACACGCCCCACACACCCGTCTAATCTAACCTCTGTTGCACACATTCACACACGCGCACATGCCCCACACACCCGTCTAATCTAACCTCTGTTGCACACATTCACACAGGCACGCGCACACGCCCCACACACCCGTCTAACCTAACCTCTGGGTTGAATGGCTTTTATTCTACACATCAGGCAGGACAAATACTTCTTTATCAGATACACTTTTTGTCCCCACAGTAGCAGGTAAAAGAGATAAGGACCTCAGGAAAGATTTGGTAAACGATATGTCTTTTGTGCACTTTTGTCTTCATCCATCACTGTCTCAACTCATCCTTCACTAAGACGTTTGCAGCACATTTTGGTCTAAGAAGACCTCCTTGGGGAGCATGGCTCAGCTAGAGTAATCCCCCTTCTCAGCCAATACTCAGGTAAAAGTGGCCCAGCTTATCATATAATGTCTGCTTAAACAGTTCAGGTTGGTAACCTTGTCATGTCTGATATTCTAAGGTGTTAGTGCCACATTGATGACCTGTGGGCCCTTTATCTAGTCCACCAGTTTGGACACCCACTTGGGGATAACCAATTGTCAGCTTTTACTAGAGTCATACAAAGGAGTGTCTTCTGTGGCCACGGGTCCTGTACTAATCCAAGTGTGTTCTCCCACCGTGAAGCTTCAAAACCAAATACTCTGCTCAAGTAGCTACTTTCATAATCCACTTTAATAAAACAAAGGAAGGAACTCCTTCACGACACACCTTCCTGTTCCCACCATTTTGTGCTGTTTCCCTTTTCCTTAATGGGCTATGCTTTTGTGATCAAAAGACATAGAGATAATTCCTGTAGTTCTTGTACAGTCGTCTCAGAGGGCTGCTGAGTATGGAGGCCTGAGTTCAAACACGCGAAGTTCCAAGCTCCATCTAGCGTCAGTCTGACCCAGCGTTCTTCAATCATTAAGACTCTCACGTCAGGTATTCTCTGTGACAATGACCAAGCAATGGACTATTCCACCCCTTTCTTATTAGCTTATTTGTTCCTGTGCAGACAGGGACACACTTCTCCTGGTGTTTCAGCAATCTCTAAGGGACACTCAGGACATAATATCAATATATGGGTGTCAACTGATATGTTAAGTATCCTCCCATATATTGACATTATATATATACATATGTATGTATATATATCAAGAAAAGAGGAGGGCAATTAACCTCGATGATGAGCAGTTAATTTCTGAGAAGAACTTCCTTGGCAACATTGAAGAAGCTGGATGGAGACAATTACCATTAGATTACATCTTGACTAGCATTGCTTAATTATGTTTACCTACCGCTGCTGGAACAGCTCTTTCTCAGTTTACAATAAGCTCATATTGGTACCATGAAAATAGACTTGGGGGTCAATGAACACCTCTATTTGCTTTTCTTCCTCCCAGTGCCATGTTGAAGAGATTTTTCTCCTCTCTGCCTTTAGCCTTACTTGTTTTCAATTGGTATGTAAGGAGGGCTACCTGAGTCCAGGCTTTTAACCCACGAGTTCCTGTTACAAAATGCAGTGATTGCTGGTTTACAAACAGCATGCCTGGCAGTTACTCATAGTATAGTATAGCTAGAATGCTGGTGTGTGTTAGTCAGGGGTCTCTAGAGAAACAGAACAAAATTCTGTGTATCTCAGAATTTGTTAAAATGGTTAGAACAGCTAAAAAGTACCTCAGAAACCAGTGATTCCTTGGTCCTGGAGGCTAAATGCCTCAATTGATGAGGTAGTCCCACAGTACCTGTTATTCCACTTTCAGACCGTGAAGAGTCAAACTGTACTTACCCAGTCACAAGGCCAGGTGTGTCAGTCGTCCCTATCCGGGCGGGGAAGGAAGGTTCCCGGGACCCAGCTGGTCCCTAGTCCAAGATGCAAACTTGAAAAGACTCGTTCTGCTATCCACAAAGGAGCTAACAGCAGCACCGCCAATCTACTTGGATGACAGAGGGATCCAAAAGGAAGGAGCCAGATGTTCTTCCTGGACAGGATATTTTAATCTGAACTGCTATCAGAAGGTACTGCCCACAATTAGGGCGGGCCTTCCCACATCTGTGTGCGTTATCAGGACACTTCCTCCAGTTGAGTCTCTTTTGACAGTGAAACTACCCATGATTAGGAGTCTGCTATGTCAGGTGAGGGGGGGTTCTTTTGGCGGAAGGCTCCTCCTGTCCTACAATCTAAAGACAAGTCTGAACTTTAAAGGTACAAAGAAACTATTTAATTTGATTAACTTAAAATGAAGCTAAAACATTTTGTAGAAAGTGGCCCCCATGAGTCTATCAGGAGCTTCCTTACTTGTTCTGTAACATCTAATTTTATGTCTTTTACTATAGAGAAATTTAACTTTGAAGAAAAAAAATTTTTTTTTTTTTTTTTAGGTTTTTTGAGACAGGGCTTCTCTGTGTGTCCCTGACTGTCCTGGAGTCACTTTGTAGTCCAGGCTGGCCTTGAACTCACAGAGATCCACCCACCTCTGCCTCCGGAGTGTTGGGATTAAAGGCGTTCGCCACCACACCCAACAAAATATTTTTAATAGTGATAATCAGAACTTTATTTTTGTCCAGTTGGAGGGTGTAGCCAGGTAGAGTGCTACAAAGGCCATAAACTGTGGGGCCTGGCAGAGGACTACAGCCAGCTTGTTTCTGCTGACTGGGAGCCAGTGCAGAGGAAGGGGTGCTAGGCTCCAAGAGAGTATGGTTGCTATCTTTGAGCGGTCCTAGGTGCTTAGTTTCCTGTTTCCAGAAGTTAGATTGCTTTCTTTGTCAAGTTTAGGGTGGCTCTGACCTGGTGAAAATGTCTTTTTATATTTTGGGCATATTTTAGAGCAGGCAGATGTTACCAGACTGAGATCAAAATTTGAATGCTGGACCATGATCATAGGTAGATGTTCCATGCTTGAGTGGGTAGTTCCACACTCATTCACGTGAACACTGTCCAAATACATGCAATTAGGGGAGGGGAATAGGGGGATGAGCGTTGGGGGAGCACTGGGAGGTTGAAGATAGGTATGATCATGCTTCACTGCATACAAATATGAACTTCCCAAGAATAAAGAAAAACTAGCATCAAACTCCACAAGACCTAACAAAAAATTATTGCAAAATCGAATTTTCCATCTAATTTTTATGTAAATTCACACAAAAGTCACAGCAAAACCCTTTTCAGCTCCACTTAGATATTTGTCTGAGTCTTCTGCAGCCCAAGTGTGGATGGCTAGTGACAAGCACAGAAAAGAATGCCAGTACTTTGGTCTTTGTCCTTGAAGGTTGGTCAGAACCCAGGGAAAGGCACGTATTTCTAAAAGCACTGTGACTACAGACTGAACATTCCTTTTGATGACAGATGCCCTGGAGGCACTAGAGGTGAAAGGGTTACCAGAGCTTCCTGTAAGGAGCAGAATCATCAGGAGGCAAAAGGCCTCCCATCCTTTACCAAAAACCACAAGGTGGAGAAGACCTTGAGACATCCCCGAAGGTGACACTGACAGGGTGACATCCTCACCCCTAGCTTTGGATGAATTAGCATTCTAACAGGATACTTATTAGCCACCTTTTGGGTCTTGCACACACAACAGGAAAGACTAAAACCCAAATCAAACTGTTATGAAATTGAACAAGTGCTACCGGCCCCTGTCTATGATTCCCAGACTGACCTTCTTCAGTCAGGCGACCTGAACACCTATAGGGGAGTCATTCCAGTGGCTAGTCTCAGACAGTTTAAAGGGACTTCACTAGGGATTCCTAACTAATCCAGTGGCTGTCAAATGCTTTGGGGTTATTAATGAGTTTTCACCTGTGCAGATTAAAACTTAGATTAAAACTAATTTTGTTTGGGTCTGAGTAAATAAGAATATAACTCTCTGTCAGATATTCCCCCCTCACCACCCTACCCTCCAACACAGTTCTGTCATTCATCTACAGACTCAACATTCTCTTCTTACCCTTTATACAGACTTCAAAATGTTCCCCTTACCTCCTACACTGTTCATACCTCAGATGCTAACTGATCATATCTAGATCTGCCTGTTCTAATCGCTGTCTGTTGCCTCAGGGGACTTCTGGAAAACATGCCAGCCCTTCCTTGCTGTGATACAACAGGCTCTTTCTAGCCTCTCCTCTTCTGAAGGGGTAGATTATTATTATATTTTTTAAATGACAGACACACTGCTGTGCCTCTTCTCACTACCAAGATTTTCCCAATCCTTATTTTGTTGAACATGGTTGTGCTGTCCCTCTTATCTAGCAGCATTTCTTACTGTTCTTATTCTACTGATCATTTTTTGTATCTGACTCCTGTAGTGACTTTGTTCCTTTTAAGAACTTAAAAGGCCTTGTACCTAAAGCATCTATGAGGTAACTTGTCCAGACAGTTTTGGATACTCTTAGCATCTTAGTAGGATTTCTACTGGTTGTAATAAAACACCACGACCAAAACCAACTTTGTGAAGAAAGGATTTATTTTAGCTTGCAACTCCACATCATAGTCTGCTACTGAGAGATGTTAAGGCAGGGACCCAGACAGGGCAGGGACCTGGAGGTAGGAGCTGATGCAGAGACCATGGAACAGACTTGCTTATCGGCTTGCTCCTCTCAGCTTGTTTGGCCTGCTTTCTTACACCATGTAGGACCACCTTCTCCAGAGTGTCACTACCCACAGTGATCTGGGCCTTCTCACATCAATTATCAACCAATAAAATGCCCTTCAGAATTGCTTAACGGCCAAGAGCTATGGAGGGATTTCTCAATTCAGATTCCTTTCACTCACATGATCCTAGCTTGTGTTAAGATAACAAAAGACTAGCCAGCAAACATAGCTTTGTGCTTTTGCTACTCGATCTCTTGTTTACTTAAACTTCTGATATAATTAGAATATTCTATACTATAAAATATTATGCTACTATCGTTGGGATATCAACCATCACTATCAGCACTGAAGCTTGTTTCCCACATCTGAGATCATCTTGAACTCCAAATGACAATATAAGCTAACCTTTGATCCTTTGTGATAATCATTTCCTCTCCTCCCCAAAATACCTCCAAGCCTTCTTGGCCTTTGAGACTGACAATGTAGAGTGGATTAACAGCAGCAGCTAGTACCCCAAGACCCATGCTTGGCTCTGAAGCAGTTTCAGAAGACAAATCTTCATTCACCGTCAGTAACTTGCCATTTGTATCTATAGGAGAAAATGTAGAAACAAGCATTCCAAATAAAGCAAAATGACTACAATTTAAAAATCAATCCATGACCATTTACAGAGCCGTATCCTTAGTAAACCATCATATCTTACATGGATATCCAGAGAGAAAATAAATACAGATAGGCAAAAACTCCTGCAAATATGATAACTGCATATTTGAAATAATATACACCAACAGTAATACAGCATAATGAGCAAAAAAGGCAAAAATGAAGCTACTTTATCCAATGTATTCTAGGAATTCTAGGGAAAGATTGTGTTTCAGGTTACATGCTGATGCGATGAGGTAAGTATTTAGAGCTAGGGGAATATTTTTGGTCCGTCATGTGTGCTGCTTAATGAGTATTCCTTTCCAGACTGTCAATTATGGGCCAGGTATTTCCTCTTATATGTATTGGCTGCCAATACTGTGAGGGGGCTCAAGGTTTTTGGTGGTCAAACATTAGGTGCATCTCCCAGATGAGCTTCTACGGTTCCTTCCAGACTAAGAGCAAGGTACTTTCTTCTGATTTGCTATATGAGACCTCTGCTTGTCATGGGGTCAAGCATGTCTAAATTTCCACTAATAAATTTGTGTCACCTAGAACAGGCTAGCAGAAATATTTGTCTCTTATCTTTGGATTCCACAGGACCTTCATGTAGAAAAAATGTGTAATGAGACCCTTGCTACAGGCATCATGTTTTAAACTTACATTAAGTCAATTAGCAGAGACACAGACATAACACATAAGATGGTACATAAAAATAATGTTCAGAGTACACTCAAAGTTATAACAAGACTAACCAGCACCAGTTTTCTGAATGGGCCACAAAGATACTTATTATTTCTGATATCTAGTCAGTATAGTAGATATAACTCCTAAGATGTCTTGAGTTCATGTGTTGCACATGTTTTTGTCCTGGGACCTGCCTAACTGGGATCAGGTTGTTGATTAAGGTTTTTGTTGTTGTTTTTCAATTCAGGGTTGCCTTTTTCCTTTTAGTGGAATAATGTTCAGGAAATAAAAGTTGTTGGTTGGTGGGTTTGAGGTGGCACTTTCTTCTTTTTAGTCTGTTGTTCAGGCTACTAGGTTGTATCCCCAGACTTCTACTAAAGTTGGATACTGTCTGTGACTATCGTCTCTGTTGAGCAGTAAACACACCATGCAAAGACAGTGTAAGTTGACTACAAAGCAGTCATTCTGTAAGTACAAAATGTCATGGGAAATAGAAGAGACCCGACTCGTATCATGTACCTGGGTTATTGTAGGATAAAATAAAAAGAAAGAGGAAGGAAACACTGGGGCTAGTGATTGGTGTTAGGCTGTTATACCAGAGATAAAGAAGGGGACCATGCATAGAAAAGAATGGCAGATACAAAGGAAAAAGGATGGGGTCAGGTATGGAGGCTCTGGTTAGAAGTAGACTAAAAAAATGAGGTCATGATATTCTCTAAAATGATGTTGAACATACTCATCTATAATGAGGTCGAGGCCCGAAAGCTCTGCAACAAACAGCAGCCCATGTTCTTTGGGAGTGAATTATATAGATGACAACATGTGGAGAAAAAGAAAAACAAAACAAAACAAAAAACAAGGTGTGAACTATCAGGGACCTAGGTGGTCTGCAACATTGACCATGAGTACTATAGACATAAGAAGAGCTGTGGGTACAATGAGAGCTTGGTGGGGACTGGATGTAGGGTTACCATCTGATTCCCTGGGCTGGCAGGCAACTTGGGAGAGGATCCAAAGCATGAGTAAGCTTTCCAACCTCAAATGGTGGAGCTGGGAGCAGAGCCTGGGAAGGCACACCAAAGTCAAACAACCCAGTTTTTCTTTTTCTTACTTAATAGTTTCTGTCCTTTCAAAATTTAGAAAACTTATTTTTAATATGTTTGTGCTCATGTGAATGCACTTCCTGTGTGTGTGTGTTTGTGCTTGAGCAAGATAGAGGTCAGCCTCAGGAGTTCCTCAAATATTGTTTTAGTGATAGGATCTCTCATTTGGTCTGGAGTTCTCTGACTAGGTCTGGCGGGTTGACCTGAAACCCATTAGGGATCTAACCATCTTGGAATCTCTTATAGATGCTCATCACACACAAGATGGAACACTGGATTAGTGTAATCATTCTAGTATTTGGGTTAGGAACTAAATGATCTGATTTGACGCTCTTCAAATGCATAAGAAGACATATCATCTAAACCCAGAGAGAAATGTAGACAGTTTGATTGTTTCTAAAATTTTGAGTTACTAGCCCATTGAAAAATTCAAATATACTAGCTTTGTGAAACAAAGCAAATATGAAACATAGTCTATTGGAGTCTTTCAAATTCTTACTCTTGTATTCTGTGCTTTTCAAAGAGTATTTCAAAAATGTTTTAAATATTTAATAGAATGGAGATTTATAAGTGGAGATGTTCAGCAGAGAGAAATCTCTTCTGAATTATCATCACCTATAATAGTGTTTTTTTAAAACCTCAGGAGAGTTTTTCTCAGAAGGAAGAAAAGTTTAATTTGATCTTAAAGCAATTTAATCATACTATTTGGAAGGAAGATTTAGGTTTAAATCTTTTATCTGCTATTTGAGGAAAAAGTGGCTACCACTAGGTCTCTAGGCAAACTAACCAACATAGACAGCACTGGCTGGTTTAGATAACTCACTTGTAAAGCAAATATATTCCTTATGTGGTACTAGGAAGGCTAGAGAAGCTGAGATGCCAGGCTTCAGTGTTTGGTGGGCATTTTAACACACCCAAATAATCTCTGTTCCCAGCTGCAAAAAACAAAACAAACAAATTAAAAAAAAAGCAAAACCCAAAAACATTTCATTCCATGAAGTCCTAACTTCTGTGTCTATGTAACACATGTCCTGATTGTGACCAATTGAACAGTAAGAGATACAGAAAAAAAAATCAAAACCATAGTCTTATGCTCTAAATACCATCTAGAATTCAAATAAAAATGTCTTGCCCTGAATTCTATTCTGGAAGTTAGGCAGAATGCAGGACTATCTGGGCAGTTGGGTTTAGTCAGAGCAGGGGTTCTCTCCTGTTGAATACCTGCCAGGAAAGCTGTATGTTTTTCTCTGACTGCCAGTTCTGTCTTATCACACCCTGTTTTTGTTGCTCTCAGGCTTTCCCAGCTGTGCCAACTGCAGGTTTCCAAGTGCTTCCAACTTTTCTTTACTAATAATCTATATTTTAAATGAAAACCCAGGAATCTGTATGGGAAACACTATAAAAATTTACGCCATATCATAAATATTAAATACTTATAACTACTGGCAAAACATGTTGATAGTCCTGGGATTTCTCAATTATCTTTTTGAAAAGTATACTATTTTAAATAACTTGATAATCCTATGCATTTATACAATGTATTTTGACCACATTCACCTCCACTCGTCTACTCAACTTTTCCCAGACCTAACCCCTATTAGGCACCCCTCCCAATTTTATGTTCTTAGAACAAAAAACAAAACAAAACAAAACAAAAACCACTGAGTCAATTTGTATTGCCTTTTTATCCACGAATGCTACTCCATCAATGTAGCATGGTGGGCCTACTGGGGACCATGCCCCTAAAAAAAACAGATTCTCCCTTTCCTAGCAGTCATCAACAGTCAGTACTCCTCAGCTAGGGATAAGAGCGCTGAGCCCTTCACCTTTTCAAGATGGAATGTTAACTGACTTGATCTTGTGTAGGTTTTGTGGAGGCAACCACAGCTGCTGTGACTTCATGACTGCAATTGTCCTGTCATGTCCAGAAGACACTTTGGCTTGGTCCTTACTCTGGCTCTTACCATCTCACTGTGACCTTTTCCACAGTGTCCTCTGAGACTGAGGGAGAGGGCCTCTGCATCAGCTCCTGTTTCCAGGTTCCTTCCCTGGTAGAGTTCCTGTCCTCACTTCCTTTGATGACAGACAGTGATGTGGAAGTACACGACAATTAAACCCTTTCCTCCCCAACGTGGTCATGGTGTTTCACCCCAGCAATAGAAACCCTAAGGCAGTGTGTGACGTAGAAGTTCCCCTTACAGCTGAGGATTCAACAGATACTTATTTTCTGCACTTTGTGCAGTTGTGAATTTCTGTTTCATTGTCTACTGTGTCTACTGCACAAACAAACTTCTCTGATGAGGACTGAACTCTGTACTCAACTACGAGTATAAAGATGTATATTTAGAGAGAAATTTGATACTATGTCCACCTAGCAAAGTAACAATAGAAGGGTTTCCTCCCCCACAAAAACCTATGAGCTCCTGAGCCATGGGTTCTTAGGTTTACAGGACTAGGCATGCATTTTCATATGTGGAGTGGTCCTTACATCCAACCAGAAAGTTGTTAGTTAGTCCCATAACATTTGTGGCAATATAGCACCCATGGGCATATCTTTCCAGGCTGGTTCTTTTGTAGCCCACAGCATTCACAGCTGTAGAAGAATGCTGATGTTTTCTTTCTCCCTGTAGCTTCATGGCACCTCTGGTATTATGAAAGTTAATCAGCAAGGAAGAAACTTCCTGGATAGTGCCAGCTTAAGTTTTCCATGTCCTGTAAGTCAAGTGTATCTTGTCTTTAGTAGTAAGATCTTATCATAAGTTCCATTGGGCAAGCAAGAGCAGTGGCAGTAGCCTGTATTATTTTGGGCGTCTTTGAGATGCCACCGACCAACAACTCAAGGTGGGTGTTCCACGCCTGGCACTAGCCTTTCTATTTGACAATCTATGTTTCTTGAGAGGAGCAGTGTTATTCTGAGTACAGCAACAAAGTCATGGTATCAAATGGCACTCTAAATGCATAGCCGTATATCCATGGATGAATGTAGTCTTCAGTCCTCATCCGAGAAGTTTCTTTGTGCAGTGGACAACAAAGCAGAAATTCACAGCTGGCCAAAATGCAGATAATAAGTAATCGTGGAGTCTGCAACTCTAAGGGGAGCATCTATATCACTCACAGTCTTAGGATTCCTACTGCTGGGATGAAACACCATGGCCAAAGGGTGTATGTATGTGTGTGTATATACATATGTATGTACATATGTATATGTGTATGCATATTTGTTTTATATATATACATATATATATGTGTGTGTATACATATGTATATGAGTGTATATGTGTATGCATATTTGTTTTATATATATATGTGTGTGTATACATATGTATATACATATGTATATGTGTGTATATGTGTATGCATATTTGTTTTATATGTGTGTGTGTATAAAACAAACTATGATGTTTCTGTATGACTTTTTGAAGTGTACTTTGTGTTAATTATACCTACCTCAGCCTGCTTCTCTGTTTCACCCTCCTACTCTGCTTTTTATTTAATTTCCCTCCTCATTATGTCCCTTTCATTTTTGTATTATCTTTTTTTTGCTACTCACACCCTGTACAATTAATATCTTTATTCCTACTCTTCAGTGGTTCTCAGTATTACTCAAAGTTAAACACATAAATCTAATAATTTACTGCCGAATCCCACACGTGAGTTAGGACACGTAGCGTTTTTCTTTCTGGTTACCTCATTCCAACATTACTAACTTAACTACTTATAAGATAGTTAAGCTTTGTGTATAACAGGTACTTAGAAATTGTCTTTGCCCAGAAGGTTTTTCCCATTTGGAGCCATGAGACAACTGGAAGCAGAAGGAAAGCCAGGCATTTTATTTCTATATTGCTTTCATCTCTTTGACACTGAGGTTGCCTCAGTTATTGTCCCAGAGATCATAAAAGAGAAATTAGAGGCTGGAGAGGTGGCTCAGGAGTTAAGGGCACTCATTGTTCTGACAGAGAACCCAGGTTAGTTTCCTAAAGCCCACATGGCAGCTCACCACAGTGGGAGTCATGGAGATTCTTGTGCTCACAGATAAGCACTAGGGGAACTAGGAATGTCAGGCACAGGCTTGTCTCTTCAAAGGGAGAGATGTATAACCTGTTTTCTGCCTGGAAAGCTGGGAGAGGGTATGATTAAGAGCCTGGGGACCTTTGCACTATCCCAGGTGTGGCTGGGACCATGCCTGATCATTCCCAAGACCCTTATCACGAGCTTGTCAATCTAGAGAACTCATCTTTATGGTAGATGTCACATGGAATCAATCTATAGAACCCATCTTTGTGGTAGATGTTATATGTGCCTTACAAAGAGTTTTGATGTAGTCATGTCTTAAGCTTTATTGTGCACATGGGATTGAATTATTTATCACCAGGTGGGGTTCACCAAATTTTGCTTGTGTATAAAACTTCCAGAGGAGATTCTACAATTGGTACCATAGAAATACAGTATAGAATTCAGATTACTTAGCAACAAATTGCACCACCTCAAAGATATGAGCAAATCCATGAAGACATTTAGGTCTCAGGGCTTTTGTTTGTATAAACCTATGTGCTTTGACATTATGTGATTATCAGTTTACAATTTTGTGTTTTGTTGTGTTGATATCTGGATTGCTGCCTAGGTCCCTTTTTCCTTCTTAGAATTTTATATAAATGGCCGTGTGTCTCTTATGCAGTCAAAGATATCTCTTCTATTCTGCATCTTAGTTCTCCTCTCTGTCCAGACTTGCTTTCCTTGCTGCATCAGGATCATCCTCATTCGCACATGGCCCTTTATAGGCTCCAACGTATCTACCTGGATTAATTTTTCTCCCCCTTACAAGCATGGAATCCTACTCATCTGTCACCATGCAGCCCATGTGCTCATGCAGCCCATGCAGGCCTTAAAGGCAAGGGCCTTTAAGGCTTTATCCAAACAGGGTACTACCCCCAGGCATGACCTTTCTCAAGCATTATATACCTGCCTGTCTACAACACTACCAGGTGTAATATTTTATCCCTTAACTAGACCATGAGTTAGGAGCAGAGATAGAACTGGGGGCTAGAGGTAAATGATCAGACTGCAGATGGATTTTCTTAATTTGTATATCTAACATTGCTATCCAATTGACTAATTAGGGAAAAAAAGATATTCAGCCAATTGAAAAATGTGCAGAAGGTTAAAATATGGTAAAATGTATTCTTGGGACAAAGCACCAAGAAAGAATAGATATGTCACCATTTTGTCAAGAAAGATGAGTCCACATTCATCCTTTCTCTTGAGCTGCTCTCACTCTGCTGCTCAAAGCTCACACTCCACTATTTGGAGATCAAAGATCAAGCATTGATTGCCTTTGGTATCCTGCTAGTCTCCTGCAGATGGCCATTTAAACAGATCATCCATTGGGCACTGTGCTGGGTCCCCAGAAGCCACCTTTGTCTACTGCCCAGCTCTGTGTGGCACCTGGGACACCCTATATCTCTCAGCAAACTCTGCCTAAGTCCTGTCCATCCTTTTTACTCACCTTCTCTCTCCCCCTGCACACTCACCCTCTGCACCACTCTCAGGCTGCCCTCTGCACAGACTCACCTGGCTCTCCTTTCCAAGTCCCTCTTGTTGAAACTTTCCTGAGCTCCTTCTCCTCTGCTCTATTGTCTTCTATCATATGTACTTCACACTTACAACCATTGCTGAGCACTTCCCTCTGCTTCCTTGACCACAGACTGCAGAATCCAGAAGAAAAGGGAAGGAGGCTCACAGGCTGGGGCTGTTGCAATTCTTTTTGTACCACTATTGCCCTTTCTAGTGTTTTCCTTGCATTGCAAAGGCTTGTGTTTGGGAGTATTTACCTCCCACTGAAGTGGCCAGCTTCACTGTTATCTGTGTAGAAAGGACAGCTGTCTGTTAATTGTTGATTAATAGGTGTGTTCTCACGGGGCCAAATGGCTGAAGATTGATGCTGTAATGTATGGAGAGAAAATGGGAAGTGTCAAGGCAGCCACTGGTATGTCATTTTTTAGTTTTGGAAGCTGCAGGCCCTGCACTTCCTATATAATCAGATATATTTATCCCTCTCAGGTCTCTGAGGTGGTTGAAGAATAGATAGCTAGAGTCTCATAGTTAAATTTTGAGTTGTTTAGGAATCAAGAGGGTGTTCTGGATCTAAGAAGATATTTTTAAAATTATGAGGCAAGTTAGTATGAAAGCTGAGTTAGATATAGAACTTTAAACTCATGGAGATGGTTAGATAGTAGAATGTTAAAGTCAGGTGCCAAATACATATGGACTGGACATTGGGAATGTATGCTAAGCCATATAACTCTTATAATTGTGGCCTATTTATTTCTTTTGTTTTGTATTATATTTATAGTTATAAGAAAAAGAAACATTTTTTTGGACTGAAAGGGAGAGCTGTTGGGGGAAAAAAGAAATACCTTAAACTAAAAAAAAAAAAAAAAGAATGGAAGAGGATGGGGGGTTGAGGGGGAGGAGGGTGGAAGGGTGGGACTGGAGGGGGGAGTAGGGAGAGGATTGTGATTGAGATGTAACTTGAAGAAATAAAAAATAAATTATTAAAAAAATAGGTGTGTTCTCATTTAGGTTACCACAGATTTCCTGGCTGGCTTTCTCTCTTCAGAGATATTGAAAAGCATAAGGGTAGAAATGGAAGGAAACAAAAGTTACAGTGTGAGAGGAGGCCATGCAGAAGTGAGACTGAGAGGAGGAATATGAAAGGAGTGGGAACCAAACCTAGAATAGGGTGAAATATCTTCCAGATTCTAGGCTGAGTGGGAATGCATGTTTGATTGAATTCGTTCTGTTCCTTTTAATGTTCCAGGAACTTAGGTTTGTCTTTACTGTGTAAATTTTAGGGTATAGATAGAGGGTTATTAATGATTACACTACCTGTTACAAATATATTCAGGTGTGTTCTAGAATCTTCCAGGACACAGACATTAAAGGTGGTGGCTGAGAGTTTCTCCCTCTCTTGCCTTTCCCTTTCCAGAGCCATCGTTAAAGAGTACACAGTTTCCAAGGTACCACTCAAGGTCTTAGGGAGACTTGGTAGTAAGTCTAGGTAGGCAGGACAGAGGCCAAGAGTGCTGGAGCTCTGCCAAGGTGGAACAGCCCACTCCTCAGGACTGCCATTCATATAACACATAAGTGCAGGCTGCATGGATTAGTGGGAGGATGAGAGGTTTCACTTCAGTCTCTCTGGTGAAGTGAACAACTTTCCACTAGGCAGGTGGAGAGGAAGATTCCTCACATATGTCTCAGGAATAGGAGTCCCTGCTTCTGGGAAATATGAAATGAGGTAATCTGGTAATTTATGTCAATCATCACGTTCATGCCTACTGTACTAGGGTCCCAGACCTTAGACAACTGACTCCATGGTGGAAGTACCATTCAGTCTGTAAAATTCAACAGGTAGACAGCACCTCCTGCCAAAACTAAAATGAAGGCCTAATCCATCCAAGTCCATATAGTTCTGGGAAAGCCTCAAAATGCACTAACTTTGCTCTTTAGTTTCTGTAGTTCTGCTTGTGGCTACCTGTTCTTGTTCATTGAAGTATGTCAAGTTAGAACATGGTTTTCTTGCTTAAAAAACTCACCCTGAGAAATGTTCCATGCTACACTGGGATCCTGAGCACCCAGTGTGGTAGCCAGCTGGCTAATAAAGACTTTTTAATTGGCTTAAACCCATGTTTGAGCAGTGTTCTCTGGAGGATACCCCACAACACCCACATCATGCCTAGCTATGGAAAATAAATCATAACAATGCCTAACAATAGAAAAATGCTGTCTTGAGGTAAGGCATCACAACATTTATTGCTGTTTCTGTTTAGCTTCATAAAGTAATGGGATTTTCTCAAAGGTAGTATGTGATGTCCGACTTGAGAGGGAAAAGAAAACCAACATTAAGTTCTAAGTAACAGGAAATTGTAATTGCTAAAGCTGGTGGTCACAGCAGTTAACTCACAGCTGCCCGTGTATCTCCAGACGGGTGCTTAGGGAAGAAAGCTTGTGGCTGGGTCCTTGAGTGGCAAGGCTTCTAGTTACTTGAGAAAGAAACTAAGGTGGCCTCTGTGTCAAAGTGAGGCACCTTACTTACAAAGTGAGTTGTGCCTCTGTCCTTTCTGGAGGACTGACAACTATTTCCTGATAACACCCAGGGCCATGTCCCTCCCATCTTCATGTCACTGAGTCTCTGTGTTCTGTGTCCCCTTGTGCTGCTCCACTAGTGTACGGATCCACTCCGAGGTCTTCTGCTTGGCTTCCTCCCAGCTGACACGTGGCTCGTAGCCCAGATCTCGCTGAGCTTTCTTGTAGGAGAAGGCGAACACGCTGTTTGACAGTGTGAGCAAGTGGCGGTTAAATGGAGGTCTGTAGGTGTAGACTGGACTCAGCAGGAAGCTCACAGTTTCCAGCAGGAAGGCAAGCCAGTAGAGCAGGGGCAGAGGAGGGCTCCAGCTGGAATTAGGGCGGAGGCCCCAATCCTTGCTCAGAGTGTAATTTAAATCATCATAGCTTTGGTGGGGGGTGTCATCTGAGATGTAGTAGAACTGCCCTTGGATGCTGGGTGACATCTTGGTGTCTCGTAGGCCCCTGGCAGCCAGAATGTGTGCCCAGGCCGCATTGTCCACATATACTGGGTTGACTGTGGAGAATTTCCCTGTCACCTCCAGAATACCCTTATTTTTGAGGGCCCTAATCATTATGTTAGAAATGATTGAACTTTTCTCCCCATAAATGTACATGGGCCTTAAGGCACAAGTATGCAAAGTGCCACCATTTTTGAGGGAGCACCCATTGGCTGCCAGCACAGCCTTCTCGGCCATCCTTTTGCTGTAGGGGTATGGATCAGGCCATGTACTTTCATGATGCTCTTCCTCATGGCCATCGAAGACGATTTCCTTGTAGGAGCTGGGTCCTGCTGCATCAATTGAGCTGGTGAAGATGAAGACTGGCACACTAGCTTGGACACAGGCCTCCAACAGGTTCTGGGTGCCTAATCACAGACAACACACTGTCAGTGTCAGGAAACAAGCCAAGAAGTCCCCATGATTGTGTTCATGTCCTCCCTATTTCCGGCTCTCTGATGCATTTTTCCCTGGTCCTGAATCATCACAACCCTACCATGGGCACACGAGCACTGAAACAAACAAACAAACAAATAAATAAATTGGTGACATCTACCATCTGGTAGCCAAGGTTTCTAGAGTTCCAGGTTTTACAATCTTTCTCTGCCCATGACCCTTGATTTTGGAGAAGAACAAAACCTTTTTATGGTGTACCTTGGCAATGTGTCTTTATGAATGAAGACTGTCATTCATATCGTTATTTTCTATTGAGCCTGCTGGAGAACTAGAAAACAATATGGGCCCACTGCTGGTCATCCCTGTAATGGCAGAACCCTGTGGATACAGATCAGAGCTGCGGATCCTGGAGGAGAGGCTAGGGCATCTTACCTTGAGGAGGGGAGAAGTGTCCTGGGCAAGGAGTTATTACTATTATTACCATTCACTCATTTACTAACATCAACAATCACTCTATAACTTGATTTTCCAAAGAAACAACCTCTTTATCTTAAGTTATATATATTTGCCAATTAAATTCATGATTTGCTTACTAATGGGGGCAGATAATCAACATTGTGAAATATTTTCTCATGTGACAACGTTTTAGTAAAATAATGCCTTAATCACTAATGCCTGTCATCTCACATCTCCTGTTGTTGAGAAGTGCAGCAGGAATGCATTATGGGTGAGAGACAAGCACGAACACCAGGGTGTTTTAGCACCTTCCTACAGGTATCCATGTGTCAGGACTATGAAGTAGAAACTAGAAAGGATATTTTTGAGATGTTCCTGGAAATTCTAAATCAATTTCTTTTTCTTTTTCCTTTTGTAAAAAAGTCCTGGAGTGACCAAGTTGAAAGTCAATGAGTAACACATATGGGTTTTCTTGTGGTGTCCTTGACCCATCTGGCTCCTACAGTGCTCCCTCCCCCTCTTCAGCAGTGTTCTCTGATCTCTACCTAATGTTTGGCTGTGGGTCTCTGCATCTATTTCCATCTGTTGCTGGATGAAGCCTCTCTGATGACAAGTGGGTTAGACACCAATTTATGAGTATGGCAGAATAACATTAAACATCATTGAATTTTATTTATTTATTTATTTATTTATTTGTTTGTTTGCTTATTTATTTATTCATTCATCTATTTATCTATCTATCTATCTATCTATCTATCTATCTATCTATCTATCTATCTATCTATTTATTTATTCATCTATTGCTAGTTGTGTTTAGCTCTATCCTAGGTCTCTGGGCCATCTGGTATCTGGTTTCTGGTCCTCCGGACAGTGTCAGGGATGGGCTCCCTCTGGTGGCAGAGGTCTCTAGCTAGAAACCCACAGAATCAACTAACTTGGACTCACAGGGTCTCAGAGACTGAACTGAATATCAGGGAGTCTGCATGGGTCTAGCCTAGGCCCTCTGTATATGTGTCAGAGTTGTGTAACTTGGTGTTTTTGTGGGACTCCTAACAGAGAGTTCAGGGACTGTTTCTGATGCCTCTGCCTGCTTTGGGGACCCCTTACTTCCTACTGGGCTGCCTCATCCAGCTTTAATATGAGGGGAGGTGCCCAGTCTTACTGCAACTTGACATGCCATGTTTGGTTGATATTCCTAGGTGGGGCTTGTCCTTTTCTGAAAGGGTAGATATGGAAGGAGGATATGGGGGAGAATAGAGGAGATAGGAGGGATGGATGGGAAACTGCAGTTGAGATATAATATATCAGAGAATAAATTAATAAAAGAAAAAGGAACCTATGTGGGAACATTGCAGAGGGTGTACTGGTGATAGATCGGTCCTTGAAGGTCAGAGTGAGAATACTACATAGAAATCCCACGAGAACTTTCCTGTTTCATCCTACCTTATATTAAAAAGCCATAATGCAGAAAGCCCATGAAAAAAAGGAAAAAAAAAAAGAGGGGGAAAAAATCCCCAGCTCCTCCAGAGGAGAGCCACAGTGGGCTGAGAAGCTAGTGTTAATGACGGGGAAATAAGGACTCCTAAGAAAACAGTGTAGGAAGAGAAGTGTTAGATCCTTTTTCCCAGCAGCCTTCTGTGGAACAGCTTTGCTGGGGTCTCTGCAGAGGATGCCTCCCTTCAGGTGGGCAGGTTGACTCTTGACAGAACTAAGCTGACACAGGCTGTGCTGGCTGGCTAACACCTGTCAGGTCTGGATCTGGCCTGGAAGCCGGCAGTGGTTAGATGAAAATGAAGGTTTGGGAGTTGGAATCCAATTAATCCCACTGGTATGGAGAAGAACAGTTTGTTTGTTTGTTGTTGTTTGTTTTGGCAGTTGAAAGGACATGAGTATAGCATTAAACTTTCATTCTCTTACTGTCTCTGGGGTCTTGATCATGCTCCTTCCCCTCTCAGCTGCCTTCCTGTTACCAGAAGTATTGAGACCAGGGACTGGAGAAATGACAAAGTGGTTAAGAACACTAGCTGCTCTTCCAGGGATCTGACTTTCATCTGTAGCAGCCACGTGGCCACTCACAACCATCTGCAACTCCAGTTCCAGAGATGTGGTGCCCTTTTCTTGCCCCATTGCCACACAGCATGCCAGTGGTGCACAGAGATATATTCAGGCATAAAATAAAAAGAAAAATGGAAACTAACAGTTGTGGGCTCCTCTAACCGAGAGGTCAAGAAGCACAGCAGATGTCCCAAAGTAGGCCCTTCAATCCACCTATTTCGATGCTTCCATTTCCCCACTGACTCCATATTTTTCCTCAGGTACTTTACCTTTCAGATTGACATCTAGGATGGTCTGTCTGGAAAGGATGCCGGAGACATCAATGACAGCAGCGGTGTGGATGACAACAGAGATGCCCTGGCAGGCTCTTCTTAGGCACTGAGCATCCAGAATGTCTCCCTTCAGCATCGTCACTTTGGTTTTTGTCTGCAGCTCTGTGAATCACAAAGCAGATCCTTGGGAAGCTTTCTGCATGGAGTGGAAGGCTCCTTACACAAGTGTCAGTTACTTAGGCCTTCAAGGGCAGTCATAGTGAGAAGACAGTGGGGAGGAGGCCTTTCTACGGAAGGAACAATGAATGCACAAAAATCAGAAGGTACCCTTTGTCAAGGAGGAGGAAACATCGATTTCCACCCTGTCCCCTTGTAGAAAATGAATCTGAGTGGTAGGATGCCATTTGTGCTTTGCATATAAACACAGTTAGGGAAATTCATACACGTTCCTTTAAGTGACAGGAGGTGGCAGTCAAATGTAAGTGGGGACAATTAGGATTTAGTGGACAGGGAATGGGGACTCATGTGTGGATTTAAAGGAGAAGCAGATGCCGAGTCCTGCTGTGGGAAGGTGTGACGTCAGTCTCAAGCTGTAAACTGCACAGGTTGAAGACATCGAGAAATCTGGGCAAACAACAGGTTAACCTGATTGTGTCCCCCAGAGTTCCAGTGAGGAGGACCCAGAAGAGAGAGACACAAAGATGGAATTCCAGCCCTGCCCCTGATAGGTCTCGATACTTTCTGGATCTGGGCTGAATACAAATGAAGAGTTAGCTGAATTACAGAGAGGAAAATGGAGCATCTGTGGAGAACCAGAATGGGTTTGGTTGGATATTTATCAGCATATAGCAGATATCAGAAGTGTACACTCATGCTGTAAACAATTCAGCCTGTAAGGGACCTGTGTTGCAGACAGGAAATGTCTTTAGGCTTCTCTGAAATCTACAGGACGACACTGACAGTCACATTGTCAGCTAAATCATCTCACAAAATGAGCATGGTGACACATTTGATCTATGCTAGTTCCCGACACTGTCCTCATGGCTGAGCCTCTTTTCTACATCCCCTGCAGGGTTATCTTGAGGGTGTGAAGATGATGCAGCTGGGAAGCTGTACTTTCAAGCTGGAGCTTGCTCTTGTTCCGGGGACAGTAATATTAGCAAAGAAGAATGCACAGTGCCAGAAAGACCCTGCACTCCTATTCTTAATCTGGTGGAGGAATTCCACTGAGGCAATTGTGGCCCTGCTGGCCTTCACCTGACTCAGCTCTTTATACTGCCCTGTGTATGTTCAGGGATTGGGCTTTTTATCCCAAGTCCACTGGGGAGAATGCTAAATAACTTTCCCCTTCCAAACCAAATAAGAAAAGGAACAAAGGACCAGATTCAGAGCAAGTAGGAAAGAGAGAGAGATCCACTGCCAAGGTCACCAACCCTCTAACCACGCTGATGCTGCAGAGTGGCAGACAAATCTACAGTAGTCACACATTAAAAATAAAAAAAGAAGAAGAACACAGATGAGATATTTCCAAATGGGAAGAAGCCAGACACCCAGAGGTCCAGCAGTTGCCCTCATGGTCACCATCTCTAGATCTGGGACAAGCCCAGACTCTAGTCCCCCAACAGCTGTGTGCTGTATTTTATGTTGTGTGATCATGAGTTTTCCTGAGGAAGGTGAGTACAGGAGAAATTTTATGTTCCAAGTGCTCCATATTTGCTAGACAAGGAGCCCTCCCAGTGCCCAGTCAGCATTCACAAGAGTCACACAAAGAGAGCTTCTAGTCACTTACTGGAGAATTCTTCCTTGGTTTCTGGTCTGAAGACTTTGTCCAAAGCCCTGACCTCCTCCAGATCTTTCTCCTGCACCAACATGCTGATGATCCTCTGGCCCAGAAATCCACCTGCGCCTGTTACTAGGCAGCTCCACGCAGGCATGGTCAACACAGGAAGCAGATTTGCAGTGGGAGCAAGTCAGATTAGGGTGACCCTGGAAAGGGCTAGACAAAGAGGAACAGTGAAAGGAAAATTCTAATAATCCCTTGGATTCCCTCTAACCGATTCTTGTAAACATGCTATGTCTCTACCAGCACCAAGTTGAGCTAAAATAAAATAGAATCCAACCTGTTAGATTGTTAAAAACCAGATGGAAGTATCTGGATGCTAGTCTCCTCAGCCCGCAGATCAGTACTCGAGTTTTATGCTCTGGTCTCTTGACTCATCATATCTTGACTCAAGTCTGCTTCCTGGTCATTATTTATTCTTTTCTGTGATCCCTCCTCCCCAGTGATTGATAAATATTATGTCCTTTATTCTTGACACTGGAAGAAAAGCCAGCTTCAAGGCTACATTGTGATAAAGACTTTATTTTGTTTGGACATGCGCACTTCTTACAGTATTATTGTCAATGTATAATGGAGCAGTAGACAAAAAATACTAAACAATTAGAAAAAAATGAGGAGCATGGCGCTGCACACCTTTAATCCCAGCACTCTGGATGCAGAGCCAGGTGGATCTCTGTGAGGTCTTGGCCAGCCCGGTCTACATAGTGAGTTCCTGAATAGCCAGAGCTACATATTGAGACCTTGCCTCAAAAAACAAAACACACACACACACACACACACACACACACACAAACACACACAGAAGAATTAGAACTTTAATAGATTGCATCTAAGGATAATTATATGAAAGTTCTAACAGAACTTGAATTTATTTCATGAATACCTACAATGCAACCCAGTAAGCACGAATTGAAACTTTAAAAATATTATCTTTTTATTTATTAAAATATTTTTACAAAAATATTTTTATAATTTATGTCTCTAAAATTTCTTTAATATACTTGACTAAGAAATTAAATCATACAAACATTTATAAATTAATGGACTTTATTAGAAAGTACAACTGTAGATCTGCTTTCCCAGAGGTACTGGAGATCCCAGGTAAGACCCTGCCCTAAGCCCTATGCCTGCCCACCCGCTTTAAAGCACACCCAATAGTAATAAAGTTTACCCCATCCCCTGGGCTTTATATTCTTGTCCACAACTTTGGCAGAAGACCTCTGCTTTCCTAGAGGCCACTCAGTTCTAGGGACCCTAGAGGCAATATTGGCACCCAAAACCCAATAGGGTGTGCAGGCCACAAAAAACCCTGCAGAGACACCTTACTGGACCTGAAGACTTCCTGGTCACCAGAACCCCAGGTTACTCAGGCCAGGAAACCGATACCAAGGGGAAGAAACATCCCCAAACCACCCATCTAACAATGATAAACTCAGAAATCAGCACTTAAACCTGTGATAACCCCCAAGCCCAGATGGCTAAGACCACTGTGTGAACATGATCCCCAACAGTCAGGACAATATGGCGCCACTAGAGCTCAGCTATTCTATTACAGCAAGCCCTGGATATTCCAACACAGCAGAAGCACTTTATCCTAGTGGAGCTGCCATGTTGGGCCCCAGAGCAAGAGGAATCTCTTAGCCCTCATGTGACTGATGAACTGAAGGGGGCTGACATGTAGGGTACCCCACACCAGAGGAGTAGAATAGGTAGGAGAGGGGGTAGAGAATGGGAGGGTGGGACTGGGAGGACTGGAGGGAGGGGGTTGTGACTGAGATGTAACTTGAATTAATAAATAAACATTTTAAAAATGACAAAAGAAAATAACCTTAAATACAATTTTATGAAGAAGATAGAAGCCTTTAAAGAGGAAATGAATAAATCTCTTAAAGAAATGAATAAAACTGTTTAAGACCTGAAAACAGAAATAGAAGCAATGAAGAAACCACAAACTGAGGGAATCTGAAGATGGAAAATCTAGGTAAGTGAACAGAAACTACAGACACAAGCACCACCAACAGAATACAAGAGGTGGAAGAGAGAACCTCAGGCACAGAAGACAGTATAGGAAAAATTGATACATCAGTCAGAGAAAATGCTATATCTAAAAAGTTCCTGACACAAAGCTTTCAGAAAATGTGGGACACTATGAAAAGACCAAACCTAAGAGTAATAGGAATAGAAGAAGATGACTTCCAGCTCCAAGGCCTAGAAAATATTTTCGACAAAACCATAGAAGGAAATTTCCCTCACCTAAAGAAAGAGATGCTTATACACGTACAAGAAAGTACAAGTGCAGTGATTACTCAATTCAGAGTGTAGGGAATGTTAACTACTTATAAACCCCAAGGACTGTGTGAGGAAGGTAGTGGTAAGTCAGTAATACTGACTGAAAAGATCAAGGACGACAGTTTCAAGGATTTCATAACACTGGAGTTTGATCTTGATCTATTTGAACATCTGGAAAAAACCCAAGAAAATAAAACAGAGGAAAGAGCTGTATCAAGCTGTAGGGATGTGTTGTGCCTCTGTTTTAAGAATTCTGAGAACCAAGGGGACTGCTTTTTAACTTGCAGTGTAATCCTCACTAAAGACTTGATTTTTCTGTAAGCAAAACAGCCAACAGTTCATACAATGGCCTGGAGTTCAATGTGTGAGATTAAACTAGAATAAATAGATAAATCCCCAGGTGCAATGCTAGAATCTGTCCTGTGCTGTGAGAACATCCAAAAGAAATGCCACCTTAGCAAGTTTTCTCTAGTGTCTAACTCTGAGTGTGACCAGAAATATCCATCCTTGTTTCAAAACTTTAGGAAGTTTGCAAACGTGGCAGTTTCAGTCACTAAGTAATGTGTGTAGATTCCAAAATCTCAGACTTTATTTCTCCTAAGACCTTTGCCCTCCCAGTGGAGACACATCATTAAAGGAAGCAAGTTGGTAGCATCTACCTTATTATGTGGCTGATGTCACAAGAGAGACTGTACCCTTTTGCCACAATGGCTCTCATCCTGGAGGCTTGTACTAGTTTGAATTGAAGATGGTAGGGGTACTCCTGAAACTCTTGACTCCGAGAAATTCCAGTACTGCCATGTGTTACTTATAACATGGTCTTCCCTCTACCTTTAAGGCAGATAATTGTGATCACATGAGTGAAAATGGCTAGCCAGCAGGTGTTCAGGGTGTTCAGGTGAATTATTTGTCACGTGTATCACACACACACACACACACACACACACACACACACACACACACACACACACCAGAGAGAGAGAGAGAGAGAGAGAGAGAGAGAGAGAGAGAGACATGGGCAGACAGACAGACAGACACATGGACACGGACACAGAACATGTCCACTATTGAAGAAAGTTCTTCCCTGCCTTTTTCTAGAACAAATCATCTACCTCCAGTCTACTCTAGACATGTCTACTTTCTGATTTTATGTCCATGAAATTTTCATTTTATTTCTGTATTCTGACAATTCCTTTTTCTTCTAAGCTACCTAGGGTTCTTGATATATGTTGAAATATACAATCAATCTGAAATTAAGCTTTGTTCATAAAGCAGAAACAAACAAACAAACAAAAAAAACCAAGACAACCCAAAGACTTGATTTTTCTCCATTTTTGTTTACTTCTTTGTTTCATTTGTTTCTTTTCTTTTTATTATTTGTTTCCACTTATTGATTTTGGACTTAATATCTTCTTTTTCTGGCACCTTGTGGTAAAAGCTTAGCTGATTGGTTTTATGTGTTCTTCAGCTGTGATCCCCATTAGGTGAAGCTGTTTTCTAATGTCCCAAGTATTCTTTTCTCTTATTCAGGTAATATTTACAAGTGTGTTTCTTACTCTATGGAGGCTCCATTTTCCTCTCTGTAATTCAGCTAGCTCTTCATTTATATTCACTCAAGACCCAGAAAGTATCGAGACCTATCAGGGGCAGGGCTGAAATTTCATCTTTGTGTTTCTATCTTGGGTCCTCCTTACTGGAACTGATGGTGACTTTTAAACTATTTATTATTATGTTAATATCTTGTACACCTTCCAGTCTAGCCACTGGAGGTACTGGAGAAAGGATATTACTAGAGACAGAGTGTAGACCTCTTTAGTTTTAAGTCCTTGGGGTGATTCGTCAGCAGTCCAACCAAATCAGCATACACAGGAACAGGCACAGGCAACAATGGGAACACAGCTAACCAGGAAACCAGCAGTAGTTTTGGGGAGCACCAGCAAGGACAGCTGAAGAAGCAGCAGCTCTCCCAACCCGAAATGGGGCCCACCCTGTGTTAAGCCTGACCTGGGCCACGATCTTCAGCAAGTCTAGGCAGCAGCCAACTTTGGCAGTGTTGTCCAGAGTCTTTCAAAGTGAAGCCGTGATGAGAAGTGATGCCAAGCAAAAGCCTCTTCTGTGTTTCCGGGGCCTCCATTTATACCTCCTCAAAATCTGCACAAGGATGGTTTCCAGTTGGCCAACTCATGCCCTATGCACGAGATACCTCCTGGTGACCAAGAACACATGCTTTCCAAGGAGTTCATCCATCAGAGGATGTTTTCTAACAAAAAGCATGTTCCCCACATATGACAGTTTCTGGCTGGCAAAACATTACACACTTTTCACCAGGATGTATTCATACCCCTTTCATGAGTCTGTTTTTCAGTGGTAGACAAAGCACCCCCACATCCAATATTTGAGACCAAAACATAAACACATTCATTCATCACAACCATGTTTCTAAAGAAATCAAAACTTCCATCACGAGGAACTCTGGAGGACTCCATCTGATTAACCTGATGCTTGCCCAGATTTCTTTTCTTTTTCTTTTTAAAAAAAAATTATGTTTATTTATTACTTCAAGTTACATCTCTATCACAGCCACTTCTCTCCACCCTCTCAGTCCCATCCACTCACTTTCTACCTCCTCTCCCACCTATCCTACTCCTCTGGTGCGGAGTTCCCCTACATCTCAGCCACCCTCAGTCATTTCCCAGAATCCTTATGTCTTCACCCCTGTGCAGTTTACAACCGGAGACTGCTGTTACAACTTCTTCTTAAACTCCTAGGCAATTTTTGAATGATTGTGCCCCTGTCCTATAGTCCTAGATAAAGCAATTTGGGGAAGGAGCAGTCCAGTACAGATTTTCAAGCCACAGGACTATATGGAATAGTCTAAAATTAAAATATTCATTGATAAAAGGGGTGAAGTCTCAAGGTAGAATCCTGGATAGACATGTCAATGGTTGGAGTCTGAACAGGGGTACCAGAGCCTCCTAAGGAGACTGTACAGGAGGTGTGAGGTGGAGGACAATAAATATGGTGTGATACCATGGAAGTCAAGACAACAAAGAGTGTTGTAGGCAGGAGAGATGGTTCAAAGTTGAAGTGTAGATGATGATTTCTCAGAGGGCTTGAGTTTGGTTTGTAGCACCCATGTCAGGGGTGTCATAAGCACTGTAACTCTAGCTCCAGGGTATCCAATATTCTCTTCTGAGTACACATAAATATAATAAAAGAAAAGAAAGAAAAAAGAAAGAAAGAAAGAAAGAATATCTCCAAGAGGAGAGTGCTAGACATCATAAAGGCATTTAATACAAGGAGACAGAGTAGGCTGTTGATTTGGGCAATATCAAGCATATTGGTAAGAGCAATGTTTTCAAAGAATTGGGTTGAAATAAATTTTACAGCAAATTCATGAAGGTAATGATAAACAGACCAAAAAAAAAAAAAAAACAGTGAAGGGAATGAGCATACACTCAAAAGTCCTGCTTAAGAATTTGTACATTAAAGTTCTCAGTTAGAAAAAAACCTAATATAGGCAATCGGGTCAAATGTGTTCTTATCATGTAGCTTTTAAATCTGAGCTATTATTTTTAGTAATCTCTTGCTCCTAGTATGGCAAGGGGTCAAAATGAATCATAGAGAATATGCATTGAGCACAAACAGATGAACGTTGGCTCTGGGAACAACATGTTCATTAGTAACTTGATAACAATTTCCACAAAAAGTTGTAATGACAGTCTAGAATGATTTGTATGTGTGTTGACTGGTTACAAGTCAACATGATGCAAGCTAGAGTCATCTGAGGGGAAGAAACTTTGAAAAATTGCCTTTATAAGATTTGGTTTTAAGTGAATTTGTTGGGCATTTTCTTAACTGGAGTTTGATGTGGGAGGGCCCAGTCCAGTGTGTGTGGTGCCACCCTGGGCTGGTAGTTTTAGGGTCCATAAGAAAGAGTTCTTCACAAGCCATCGGGAGCAAGCCAGGAAGCAGCACCTCTCCATGGCCTCTGCATCAGCTCCTGCCTCCAGATTCCTACCCTCTTTAACTTCTGCCCTGACTTCCTTTGGGTGATAAACAGGGATGTGAAGTGTGAGCCAAATAAACATTTCCCTCCCAATTTGCCTTTGGTCTTGGTGTTTCATCACAGCAATACTACCTCTAACTGAGACAGAAGTTGATGCAAGTATAGTCGGGGATCGCTATGGTACACCTGACCATGTTTTTGGGAGGATTGTGCAAGGACTTTGTAACTTTGGGCTAGAAAAATTATTCAGTATTCAAACTGTGGTGAACTGTTCTGTGGGAGCTTGGAAGATAAGACTCTTGAGAGAAATGCGACAATGGAGGCCTGGCTTGTGAAATTCCCGTGGGAAGTTTGATATCTGTGGTTCTAGTTATAGCTGGGGCTGAAGAAGTGCCTGTGATCAACAAGGGGACCAGAGAATATTTAAAGTGAAATCTTTGTTTTGCTTGGCTAATTGATGCTGGTCAGCGGGAGCTGAGAAATTATCACCAGTTAAGAAGAGACGTGCGTTATTGAGGTAACATCTTCTGAGAAGTGTTTCCTCAGAGTTAGCACCACACGTAAGCTGTGTTCTAGGCCAAGGTTGTATCTTCTGCTGGCAGCCAAACTTGGGAGTGTTAAGAGTCACTTAAATGATACTGGTTTTGAAGGCATGAAGGGGCCATGGAGAGCAGCTGATGCAGGGTGGTGACTCTGAAGAGAATCTAGGAGAGGCTATTGGCTACAGTGCAGCCTGATTGCAGCCGGAGACCCCAGCATTTAGGAGATGCTAGTACCGTGGGTGGGGTGACCACCACGAGCAGCAGCAGCTGTGGAGTGCAGCCTGCCTCAATTTAGGAGATTAGCTATTTGTGCTGCCAAGGTCAGAGCCACAGAAGTGACCCAGGCTCCTTGGAGCAGTCCTGGCAGTTGTCAGTAGATCTCAGACACTGAAGGCACTGAGACATTTACACAATTGGGCTTTGTTTTGGCTTTTATATGATTGTGTGCCCTATTTCTTTCCTCTTGAAGTAAAAACAAATGTGTAATTTACTTTTGATTTTGCAAGAGCCCACAGTTAAGAGCCTTGGACTTTAAAAAAGAGATTTTGGAGTTGTTTTGTTTTGTTCTGTTTTAAGAGACCTTGGATTTTAAAAGAGACTGAACTTTTAAAGCATTTGAATTTGTAAAGACAGTGGGACTTTTAAAGTTTATAATGTTTTATATTGTAACATTAGTATTAATATGAGATCTTGAGGGACAACAAGAAAGGAAAGGCTTCATTTCACAAGTGTCTTAGGGTTTCTATTGTTGTGACAAACGCCATGACCAAAAGGCAAATGGAGAGAAAAAGGTTTATTTGGCTTAAGCTTCCATACCACTGTCTATCACTGAAGGAAATTTGGAAAGAATTTCAAACAAGGCAGGAGCATGGAGGTGGGAGCTGATGCAAAGGCTGTGGGGGGTGCTGCTTCCTGACTTGTTCCACATGGGTTGCTCACCGAACATACTTTTTCTATAGAACAAAGAACCCCCTGCCCAGGAATGGTGCCACCCACAATGGCCTGAGCCCTTCCCAACTGATCACTAATTAAGAAAATACCCTGCAACTGGATCTTTAAAAAATCTTATTTATTTATTTATTCATTTGTTTATTGATTCATTCATTCATTCATTTATTTTACTATCTAGGTAAAGACAATTTGTTGAGGAAAAGCAATTTTATTACCATCTAAAGGATGGGAATCAGTAGAGATCAATAGAGGGTGAAGGTTTTGAACTATGTTTAAAGAGCCAGTTATAAAGGAGGATGTATTGTACCCTTTGCTATAAAGGGAGGCTTGGGTCATATATATTTTACTTCTATGAGGACAGCTTAGCTGTCTTTATTTAGCAAGGCATTGGGAGTGAGGAAAGAGAAATCTGTGAGTCTAGTTCCCATCTCCCATCTATTATTCTGCCTGGAAATTCCCTGGGAAGACAAGGATGCTCTTAAGTGTGTGCTTCAGAAGTGGGAGTGATTGTGTGATAGTCATC
>CAJQZJ010016855.1:3267008-3286133 GCA_907164525.1 Lophiomys imhausi | reverse complement strand
ATGCTTTCATACATTATTGTTGGTTGTCCTAAAGTCTATCTCACTTTCCTAATAAAATAATTTTTTTCTGTTATCTCTACCCTGCCCCCAGACCAAGTGCAAGCATTGTATTGATAACTCAGTTTCCCAACTCCTCCATTCTCACAACCTTCTGTGCAGGTGGTTTGTGGAAGAACCTCTGCTCCTAGTGTGAGGCCATTATGGTTGCTCCATGTTCTCCATTGTTCATTTGTAGCCATTTGCTTGGATCCCATCCACCCATCCCTTGGCTCTCTCAGATAGAATCTGGACTGAATCACTTATCAGATACCCTATAGTTTGATTTTGATTGTTCTTCCTTCCCAAGATGAACCTATCCTGGAGTTGGCCTGATTTAGTACTATGAAGAAGAAATTTGATTGATGTCTGTCTTAGTTACTTTTATGTTGCAGGGATAATACACCACAACCAAGGCAACTTATAGAAGGAAGATATTATTAGAGACTTACAGAATCAGAGAGTTGGAGTCTATGACCATCATGGCAGGGAGCATGACAGCAGGCAGATGGGCATGGAGCTGTCACAGATGCTGAGAATTCATATATATTGATTCACACGTACAAGGAAGTGAACTAACTGGTAATGATGAAAGTCTTTTGAAGCCTCAAAGGTCACCTCCAGTGACAAACCTCCTCCAATAAGCCAACACCTTCTAACCTTTCCACCAACTGGGAACCAAGTGTTCAGAAATATTTGACTTTAGCTTGCCCGCCTGAACCAAAGAAATAGGAGTGTCACAGTTCTCCACTAAGGTCACATGCAAGAAACATCTGCTTGTTATGCTTTTTCCCAGTACTGAAGATTGAACCCAAAACCTGTTTTTTTATTGGAAAAACTCCCCAATTTGAACATGGAGAATCAAAGGTTATTCAGGTTCCACTGTTCCCTGATATCTGTTCAGTGTCTACAAATGCAGCACTGTTTGTTCTCATATGCATCTGTCCCAGAATATGCAGTGGTTTCTTTGACCACCAAGACCAACAGGGTAACGATCCATGGGAGGCAAGGAGTTCCATTCAACATGACTAAGTGGTTGGTGTTGGTTCATGTTTCTGAAGTCTGATCTGAGTGGTTTAATTTTGGTATATTTAAGCACAACACAATTTGGTGAAAATTTTCCTGGTGATAATTAACTCAACCCCATGTACACAACAAAGCTTCCATAAGTTTCTTTGAGGAACAATGTAAACTAAATAACTATCAAACATGACCACATAGAAATACTTTCTAAAAGCACAAATGATACCTTCCATAAAGGTGGGTTCTATAGATTGAAAAGCAACCTCATGATAAGAGTCTGGGAGAGGGTCCAGTGTGGTCTCCAGCCACACAGATTGTACAAAGTTCACCAGCTTAGAATGTATATCAGTCCCCAGGCTTCTTGGCACTTAACTGCTTATGCATTCCTTCCCTTGAAGGCACAACTCTGTGTGCTTACATTTCAAGTTCCCTAGTGCTTATCTGTGAGAACAAGGACTTCTATGTCTCCTACAAGACATTCTGTGACTCTGAAATTATTTTTCAGCATTCTCACACCATTCACAAGTAGTCCAAATGTTTCTAGCATTCTTGGCCTTAATCTCTCTTTCCTAATATGGGAACACAGTCATCTTTATGGAAAACAAACAAACACACAACCACTACCTCCTCTTCTCTTCTCAACACATTTTCCCATTTTCAAATTCTCCTTATACATCCTTATAACATGCCATACCTTCTTCCCATACTTAGGTGTTTCCCTTTGAGACATACAACAAAATTCCAAAATATATGAATCTTAAAGTTCTGTCTTACTAATGATTTAGTATTTTAACTTGCTAAGAAATAACCTAGACACACTGTCTCAAAACAAGCAAACAAAAAGAAATAAATAACATAAAGAATTTATCTTAATTAGGGTCACTATTGCTGTGATGAAACATCAGGACCAAAAAGAATGTGGAGAGGAAAGAGTTTATTTGTCTTAAGCTTCTACATCTCTGTTCATCAATGAAGGAAGTCAGGAAAGGAAATCAAACAAGACAGAAACTTAGAGCCAGGAGCTGGTGCAAAGGTCATGGAGGGGTGCTGCTTACTGGCCTGCCCTCATGGCTAGCTCAGCCTGCTTTCTTATAGAACCCAGGACCACTTGTAATGGGATGGCTCCACCTACAATGGGCTGCACACTCCCTTATTGATAACTAATGATGAAAATTCTCTACAGGCTTGCTCACAGCCCTATCTTATGGAGGCATTTGCTCAGTTGAGAAATGTAAAGGACACAGAATCTTTCCAGTGTCCTTTCTGTGTCAAAGATGCTTTAATGGAGGAAATTCCTTACCTTCCCCCTCGACCCCTGCCGTGAGATTCCTGAACAATGGTAACTTTGTTTCCTGATTCTATAGACAAGGAGACAACAAAAATGTTAAGTGACTTCCTCAAGTCACATAAAGCAGCAAAAATAAGGCAGAGAAGGGTTGAGGTCCAGGATATCTGTGGCAGTAGCCTCTGTCATTTTAAAGACTGGCATGTGGGGGCTTCTCTCTAGATCTCCTTCTACTGCAGCTCACAGCACAACATCAGCTCCAGAATGTGACAGTGTAGAACAATTTCCAAGTCCAGTGTCTTGGACAAGGTGGGAGCTGTGGTTCTACCACAAAGCACCAAGATGTCCCTTCATGATCTTTGGAACCCCAAAGAACCGAGGTGTGAGTCCACTACACTCTGTATCTGGGCTCCATCTCTTGTTTCACAACCACTCCTTTGACATAGTCTGTATAAAGTTAGCTCAAAGGAGAGGAGAAGAAAGGGCACACAGAAGAGATCCTCATTCAGACACCTGTCTCCCTCTCAGAAGGCTTTCCTCCACCCTTCTCTATTTCACAGCCTTATCTGTGTTGCCTGACAGGGGAGAGGGCCTAGTTTAGACACATAGCAGAGGTTTTATCCTGCCCCATCAGGGATGTCTATAGCTCTGGATTTCCACTTCCACCTCTATCAAACTATTCTTTGGTTCCATTCCAAAGTGAAATAACACCTTGTATTCTATCAAGGCTGCCATGAATATCAGCAACAACAAAAAACACAACTTAACAACTCATAGAAGATAAGTAACTCACTGCTGAATAAGATGTGGTCAAGACAGAAATTAATAAAGAAAGTAAAATTAAATGAATTAAATGAAAACAAAACCACAATATATTTCAATTTTTGGGACACAATGAAGGCAGTTCATAGTACTGAGTACCTGTGTAAAGAAATTGGAGAGATCTCATACTTGTAACTTCACAGCACACCCGAATGAATGATCTAGAACAAAAAGAAGTCATACTTAAAAACAGTAAATGGAAAGGAATACTCAAATTCAGGGTTGAAATCAATAAAATAGACAAAACAACAAGGGGGAAAATATGAAGAGTTAACAAAACAAAGAATTGGTTCTTAGAGAAAATCAGTAAGACTGACAAATCCTTAGCCAAATTGACATGAGAGAGAAGGAAGATCTAATGAACAACCTAGAGATAAAAAGGGAGACATAAAACAGACATTAAGGAAATCCAGGGACTCATAAGGACATACTTTTAAATGCCAACAAATAAGAAAATCTAAAAGAAATGGATAAATGTTATAATCTAGATGTATACTACCTACAAAGTTAATTCAAGATCAGATAAGCAACTTAAACAGACTTATAACTCCTGGTTAAATAGAAGCAGTCATAAAGAGCCTAACACCAAAAAGCTCATGGCCAGATGGTTTTAGTGCAGACTTCTACTAGACTTTCAAGGAAGAATAATACCAATACTCCTTAAATTATTCCCCAAGATAGAAAGGGAAATAACATTGCCTAATTCATTTTATGATGCATGGTTACTTTGATACCCAAACCACATAAAGACTCAACGAAGAAAGGAAATTTCAAACCAATTTTCCTTATGAATATAGATGCAAAAAATCAATAAAATGCTTGCAAATAAAATTCAAGAACACTTAAAAAAGATCATCCACCATGATCAAGTAGGCTTCATACCAGAGATGTAAGGGTGGTTCAACATACATTAAATCAAGAAATATAATCCGCCATGTAAACAAACTGAAGAAACCATATGATAATTTAATCAGATGCTGAAAACACCTTTGACAAAAATCTAACACCTTTTCATGATAAAAGTCCTGGAGAGATAAGGGATATAAAGCGATCATACTTCAACATAATAAAGGAAGTTTACAGGAAGCCTATAGCCAATATCAACTTAAATGGAGAGAAACTCAAAGCGATTTCAGTAAAATCAGGAACAAGACATGGTTGTATGCTCTCTTCACATTTATGTAATTCTGTACTTGAAGTATTAACTAGAGTGATAAGACAGCTGAAGGAGATCAAGGGGATACAAATTGGAGAGGATGAAGTCAAAATATCTTTATTTGCATATTATGTAATAGTATATGTAAGTGACTCTAAATACTGGGAAACTTCTACAGATGATAACTACTTTTATCAAAGTAGTTGAATACAAAATTAATTTGCAAAAATCAGTGGTCTTCCTATATACAAGTGATGAATGGGCTGAGAAAGAAATCAGGGAAACAACACACTTCACAATAGTCTCAAAAACTATAAAATACCTAGGAGTTACTTTGTCCAAGGAAATGAAAGACCTGTATGCTAAAAAATTTAAGACATTGAAAAAAGAAATTGAAAAGGATATTAGAAGGCAGAAAGATCTCCCATTCTTGTGGATCAGTAAGATTAATAAAGTAAAGATAGTCATCCTAGCAAAAGCAATCTACAGATTCAATGCAATCCCCATCAAAATTCTAACACAATTCTTCACAAATCTTTAAAGAACAGTCTTCAACTTCATATGGAAACATACACACACACAAACACACACACACACACACACACACACACACACCACACAAAACTAAAATCAAACCAAACCAAAACAACAACAAAAACTTGGGATAGCTAAAATAATACTTAAGAATCAAAGAACTCCTGGAGGTATCATCATCCCCAATTTTAAATTGTATAAAGAGCTACAGCAATACAAACAACATTATATTTGCTCAAGACAGACATGTTGATAATTGAATTGAACTGAAACCTTAGACATAAATCTATACACCTTTGGACAGCTGATCCAAAGTGAATCAAAGACAACACCATAAAACCAGACACACTGAACCTGTTAGAAGAGAAAATGGAGAATAACCCTGAATTCATTGGAACAGGAAAAGACTCTCTCAATAGAACACTGATAGTTCAGGCACTAAAATCAACAACTAATAAATGGGTCTCCAATCCACCAGCGACACAGCTCACAGAGGTGAGCTTCACAGTACCCCCACCCCATCTCCTACTCCATAACCTTCCCTCCTGAGGAGGCCTGCAAGCCCCAGGAACATGTAGCCTGCAAGCCCCCTGGAGCAGTGAGGTTAGACATTGCCTAGCCTACCCACTTGAGACACATCCAGAAGAACAGCCAGGCCCAAGGCTCTCTCTGACTCCCTGAGGAGTCCAGTCATAGAGCCAACACCAGCGACAACAAGATGGCAAAAGGCCAGCATAAAACCACAAACATCAAGAATCAGGGCAACGTGGCATCACCAGAACCCAGGTATCCTACTACAGAAAGCCCTTGGCATCCTGATATAGCCAAAACAAAAGAATACAATCTTATAAAGACAATAGAGGCATTTAGAAAGGATATGAATAAATTCCTTAAAGAAATACAGGAAAATACAAGCAAACAAGTGAAGGAAGTGAGTAAAACTGTCCAGGTTCTGAAGATAGAAATGGAAGTAATAAAGAAAACACAAATTGAGGAAATCCTGGAGTTGGAGAACCTAGGGAAGAGAACAGGAATTATAACACTAGGATCGCCAACAGATTCAAGAGATGGAAGAGAATCTCAGGTGTAGAAGATATGATTGAAGAAATAGATACACTGATCAGAGAAAATGTTAAATCTAATAAGTTTCTGACACAAAACAGAGACACTATGAAAAGACTAAACCTAAGAATAATAGGAATAGATGAAGGTAAAGTTTCCTAGCTCTACGGCCCAGAAAATATTTTCAACAAAATCATGGAAGAAAATTTCTCCAACCTAAAGAAAGATAAGACTATAAACATACAAGAAGCTTACACAACACCTCATAATAATGAAAACACTAAATGTACAGAACAAAGAATGTTAAAATATTACTTGGCCATGGGAAAACACCAAGTAACATATAAAGGCAGTCTTATCAGAATTACACCTGACTTCTCAGCAGAGACTCTAAAAGCCAGAAAGGACTGGACACATATATTTCGGACCCTAAGAGACCACAGATGTGAGCCTGACTGCTATATCCAACAAAACTTATAATCACCATATGAAGAAAGTGAGGTATATCATGACAAAAACAAATTTAAACAGTATCTATCCACAAATTCAGCCCTACAGAAGATAGTAAAAGGAAAATACCAACCCAAGGAGACTAACTACACTCAGGAAAAAAAAAAAAGACAGGAAACAAATAACTCCACATCAGCAAAACCAAAAGAAGGGAAGGATACACACTCTCTACTACCACCAACATCAAAATAACAGGAATTAACCATCTTGTGTCATTAACATCTCTCAACAACAATGGATGCAATTATCCAATAAAAAGACACAGGGTAAAAGAATGGATACAAACACAGGATCCATCATTCTGTTGCTCACAAGAAACACACCTCAGCAACAAAGATAGACATTATCTCAGAGTAAAAGGCTAGAAACAGATTTTTCCAAGCAAATGGACAAAAGAAGCAAGCTGGAGTAGACTTTCTAGTATCTAATAAAATAGACTTTCAATCAAAATTAATCAAAAGAGATGGGGAAGGCTACTTTATACTCATCCAATGAAAAATCAACCAAGATGACATCTCAATTCTAAACATCTATGCCCTCAAAGCAAGGAATCCCTCATTACTTGAAGAAATATTACTAAAGCTAAAATCCTACATCAAGCCCCACACATTAACAGTGGGATACTTTAACACCCCACTCTCACCAACAGACAGATCAAGACAGAAACTAAACACAAGTAATGAAACCAAAACACGCCATAAATCAAATGGGCCTAACAGATATCTAGAGAACATTTCACCCTAACACAAAAGAATATAACATCCTCTCAACAAGTCACAGAATATTCTGAAAAATTGACATTAGACTCATTCACAAAGGAAGCAACAACAGATACAAGAAAATTGAAATAACCCTTTGTAGCTTATCAGACTACCACAGATTAAAAATAGATTTCAGTGGGATTAAAGGCCTGTGACACCACCAAAAAAATAGATTTCAGCAACAACAGAAATAACAGAAAGCCCCCAAACTCACAGAAATAGAACAAATCACTACTCAGTGACCTCTGGGTCAGGGAAGAAATAAAGAAAGAAATTGAAGACTTTCAAGAGTACAATGAAAATAAAGGCATAACATACCCAAACTTATGGGACACAATAAAAGCAGTGGTAAGAGGAGTTCATAGCACTAAGCACCTTCATAAAGAAATTGGAGAGTTCTCATACTAGTAATTTAAAAGAACACCTAACAGCTCTAGAACAAAAAGAAGCAAACACACCCAAGAGGAATAGACTAATCATCTACTCAAGGCTGAAATCAGTAACTTAGAAACAAAGAAGTCAATACAAAGAATCAATGAAATCAATAGCTGGTTCTTTGAGAAAATCAACAAGATAGACAACTCCCCCCCAGCCAATATTGAAAGATAGAGAGACAGTATCCCAATTAACAAAATCAGAAATGAAAAGGGGACATAACAACAGATAGTGAGGAGATCCAAGGAGCCATTAGATCTTATTTCAAAAGCCTGTATTCCATAAAATTGGAAAATCTAAATGAAATGGATGATTTTCTTGATAGATTTTACTTACAAAAGTTAAATCAAGATCAAGTAAACAATTTAAATAGTCCTATCACCCCGCCCCTAAGGAAATAGAAACTATCATCAAAAGTCTCCTAACAAAAAAAAAAAAAAAAAAGCCCAAGGCCAGATGGTTTTAGCACAGAATTCTACCAGACCTTCAAAGAAGAGTTAATACCAACACTCCTAAAACTATCTCACAAAATAGAAACAAAGGGAACATTTTCAAACTCATTCTATGAAGCCACAGTCACCCTGCTACCTAAAACACACAGACTCAACAAAGAAAGGGAATTTCAGATCAATTTCCCTTATGAACATTGATGCAAAAATACTCAATAAAATACTCCCAAACTGAATTCAAGAGCACATCAAAAGCATCATGCACCTTAATCAAGTAGGCTTCATCCCAGGGATGCAGGGGTAATTTAACATATGAAAATCCATCAAAGCAATGCATCATATAAACAAACTGAAAGAAAAAAAACCCACATGATCATCTCACTAGATATTGAAAAAGACCTTTGACAAAATCCAATATCCCTTCATGATAAAAGTCTTGGAGAGATCAGGGAATCAAGGCCTATACTTAAACATAATAAAGGCAATATATAGCAAGTCAATAGCCAACATCAAATTAAATGGAGAGAAACTTAAAGCAGTTCCACTAATCAGGGACAAGACAAGGCTGTCCACTCTCTCCGTATCTATTCAACATAACATTTGAAGTTCTAACTAGAGCAATAGACAACTAAAAAAGATCAAGGGGATACAAATTGGAAAGGAAGAAGTCAAAGTATCTCATTTTGCAGATGATATGATAGTATACATAAGTGAACCCCAAAACTCTACCAGAGAACTCTTACAGCTGATAAGCATTTTCAGTATAGTGGCTGAATACAAAATTAAAAAAAAATCAGTAGTCCTCCTTTACACAAACAATAAAGGGGCTGAGAAAGAATAGAGAAACAACACCCTTCACAATAGCCACAAACAATACATAATATCTTGCTTGGTAACTCTAACCAAGCAAATTAAAGATCTGTATGACAAAAACTTTAAGTCTTGGAGAAAGAAATCAAAGAATTCAGAAGATGGAAAGATTCCCATGCTCATGGATTAACATAGTAAAATTTGCCATCTTACCAAAAGCAATCTATAGATTCAGTGCAATTCCCATCAAAATTCTAACACAATTCTTTTTTTTCCTTTATTTTTTATTTCTTCAAGTTACATCTCCATCACAGTCCCCTCCCTATTCCCCCTCCAGTCTCACCCTCCCACCCTCAACCCCCCATCCTCTTCCCTTTTTATTTCTTTTAAGTTTAAGGTATATCTTATTTCCCCCTACAGTTTCCACTTTCAGTCCAACAAATGGCTCTTTCTCTTATAATAACAAATACAATACAGTACAACAGAGGTAATTAGGCCACAGTTATGAGGGTTATATGGCTTAACGTACATTCCCAATGACCAGTCCATATGTATTTGGTACCTGACTTTAACATTCTACTATCTAAACATCTCCATGAGTTTAAAGGTCTATGTCTGACTCAACATTCATACTAACTTGCAACACAATTTTAAAAGTATCTTCTTAGATCTATAACACTCTCTTGACTCCCAAACAACTCAAAATTAAATTATGAGACTCTAGCTATCTGTTCTTCAACCACCTCAGAGACCTGAGAGGGATAAATATATCTGATTTTATAGGAAGTACAGGGCCTGCAGCTTCCCAAACTAAGAAATGACATACCAGTGGCTTCCTGGACAGTTTCCATTTTCTCTCCATACATTACAGCATTGATCTTCAGTCGTTTGGCCCCGTTTCTCTGACAGACATTGATTGTAGAGCAGGGGTTATGAAGGACTTGCCTACCCTGTCTTGGCAGAGCAAGGCTGTCGACTTACCTGCTTCCAAGTTTTGTCCTTTTTGGACAGCATTCTGTCTACAGTTGGAGCAAGGGGCTTTTCCTACCAAGAGATAGGCTTGTGACTAATTCAGTCATCTCCCACTGGAGATTCTTCAATGCTCATCTTCTACTTGGAGGAGAATAGGGGGTGCTGTCAGGAGTTGATATGTCTTGATATAAAAAAATCTAAAGTTACGAAAACTTCTTTGAATGACATATTCTGCAGATCTCTTGAGGTTTTTGAAGAGGCCCTATCTATCTCACAATTCTTTACAGACCTTGAAAGTACAATTTTCAACTTCATATAGAAAAACAAAAAACCCCAGGATAGCAAAAATAGTCCTGTATAATAAAAGAACTTTTGGAGGTATCACTATCCCTGTTTTCAAATTGTATTACAGAGCAATCATAATAAAAAAACACATGGTATTGACATAAAAACAGGCAGGTTGATTAATGAAATGGAAGACCAGAAATATGCCCACACACCTACAGACACTTGATTTTTTTTTTTTTTTACAAAGAAGCCAAACCATGCAATGGAAAAATAAATGGCATCCTCAACAAATGATGATGGTCCTACTGGTAGTCAGCATACCGAAGAATGCAGATAGACTCATGTTTATCATTCTGCATAAATTCAAATCCAAGTGGATCAAAGATCTCAACATAAAACTGGATACACTAAATCTAACAGAAGAAAAGGCATGGAATAACCTTGAACGCATTGGTGCAGGAGACAACTTCCTGAATAGAACACCAACAGCTCAGGCACTGAGATCAACAATTAATAAATGGAACCTCATGAAACTGACAAACTTCTGTAAGGCACAGGACACCATGAGTAGAACAAAATGGCAGCCTACAGATTGGGAAAAGATCTTCACCAACCCTATACCAGACAGATGGCTAATATCCAAAATATGTGAAGAACTCAAGAAATTAAACACCAACAAACCAAATAATTCTGTCCAGGCAGCCACTGTTATGTCATTTCTTAGTCTTGGAAGCTGCAGGCCCTGCACTTCCTATATAATCAGATATATTTATCCCTCTCAGGTCTCTGAGGTGGTTGAAGAATAGATAGCTAGAGTCTCATAGTTAAATTTTGAGTTGTTCAGGAATCAAGAGGGTGTTCTGGATCTAAGAAGATGTTTTTAAAATTGTTAGGCAAGTTAGTATGAAAGCTGAGTTAGATATAGAACTTTAAACTCATGGAGATGGTTAGATAGTAGAATGTTAAAGTCAGGTGCCAAATACATATGGACTGGACATTGGGAATGTATACTAAGCCATATAACTCTCAGAATTGTGGCCGATTTATTTCTGTTGTTTTGTATTGTATTTATAGTTATAAGAGAAAGAACCATTTGTTGGACTGAAAGGGAGAGCTGTTGGGGGGAAAAAGAAATACCTTAAGCTAAAAAAAAAAAGAGTAGAGGATGGGGGGTTGAGGGGGAGGAGGGTGGGACTGGAGGGGGGCATAGGGAGGGGATTGTGATTGAGATGTAACTTGAAGAAATAAAAAATAAATTATTTTTAAAAAGTGGGGTACAGAGCTAAACCAAAAATTGTCAACAGAGGAAGCTCTAATGACTGAGAAGCACCTAAAGAAATGTTCAATGTTCTAGTAATCAAGGAAATGCAAATCAAACAACTCAGAATGTCTAAGATAAAAAACTCAAGTGACAGCACATTCTGGTGAGGACGTACAGCAAGGGGACCACTCCTCCACTGCTGGTGGGACTGCAAACTTGTACATCCACTTTGGAAATCAATCTAGTGGCTACTGAAAAAATTGGTAACAATTCTACCTCAAGACCCAGCTATATCTACTAATAGGTATATACCCAGAAGATGCCCCACCAGACCACAAGGACATTTGCTCAATTATGTTCATAGCAGCTTTATTAATAATAGCCATAAACTGGAAACAACCCAGATGTCCCTCAACCAAAGAATGGATAAAGATATTATGGTATATTTACACAATGCAATACTACTCATCTATTAAAAACAAGGACATAATGAAATTTGCAAGCAAGTGTATGGAACTAGAAAATATCACCCTGAGTGAGGTAACCCAGACCCAGAAAGACACACATGATGTACTCACTCATAAGTGAACTTAGCATAACTGTCACTTTAGAGGCTTCATCCAGCAGACAATAGAAACAGATGCTGGGGAGGTGGGAGAGGAGAGGGAACAGGGTGCATGATGTGAAACTCACAAAATAAAAAAAATCAATTAAAAATTTTTTTTATAATTTAGTTTTTATTTCTTCAAGTTACATCTCAATCACAATCCCCTCCCTACTCCCCCCTCCAGTCACACCCTTCCACCCTCCTCCCCCTCAATCCCCCATCCTCTACCCTTTTTTTTTTAGTTTAAGGTATATCTTTCCCCCCAAAAAGCTCTCCCTTTCAGTCCAACAAATGGTTCTTTCTCTTATAACAATAAATACAATACAAAACAACAGAAATAAATAGGCCACAATTATGAGAGTTATATGGCTTAGCTTACACTCCCAATGTCCAGTCCATATGTATTTGGCACCTGACTTTAACATTCTACTATCTAACCATCTCCATGAGTTTAAAGTTCTATATGTAACTCAGCTTTCATACTAACTTGCATCACAATTTTAAAAACACCTTTTTAGATCCAGAACACCCTCTTGATTCCTAAACAACTCAAAATTTAACTATGAGACTCTAGCTATCTATTCTTCAACCACCTCAGAGACCTGAGAGGGATAAATATATTTAAGTTTAAAGAAACAACAGTGCTGGATATGGTAATAGCTATAAAGTATAGGATAATCATGCTACAATCCACACACTCAAAGAAGCTAATTAACAAAGAAGGCACAAGGGAAGATTCTTGAATCCCACTAAAAAGAGGAAATAAAATAGACATTGGAAGTTGAGAGAGTGAGGGAACTTGATTGGAGAGGGGATAGAGAGGGAACGGGGTGGGAATCAGGTACGGGGAGAGTGGAGATGGGGGTAAGAGGGCTGGGAAGGAGATGGAAATTGGTGGGGGGATATCTCTGGGACAAGGTGGAGACCTGGGACAGGAGAGGCTCCTGGGAGGATATCTGAGTGACCCTAGCTGAGACTTCTAGCACCAAGGGATTCTGAAACTGAAGAGGGCACCTCATGCAGCCAGGTAAGATTTCCAGAGGAGGGAAGGGGACACTAACTCACCCACAAAACCCTCAAACCAAAAATTTGCCCTGATTATAAGATGTGCAGGGATAAAGATGGAGCAGAAATTGAGGGAATGGCCAACCAATAACTGGCCCAACTTGAGATCCACCCCATGGGAGAGAGCCAACCCCTGACACTATTAATGACACTCTGCTATCCTTGCAGATAGGAACCTAGCATAACCGTCTCCTGAGAGGCTTCATCCAGCAGATAATAGAAACATGCTGAGACCCACGGCCAAACATTAGGTGGAACTCTTGGAATTTTGTGGAAGAGTTGTGGGAAGGATTGAGGGAGCTGGAGGGGGCAAGGACACCACATGAAGACCTACATAGTCAACTAACCTAGGCCAATGGGAGATCGTAGAGACTGAACCACCAACCAAAGAACATGCATGGGCTGGTTCTAGGCCCCCTACGTGTATGACTGATGGACTGCTTTGTCTTCAAGTGGATCCCCAAACAATTGGAGTGGTGTGATCTCTCACCTGGCCTGTTGTCTCCCTTTAGAACCATTTTCTATAACAGGTCTGTGTTGTCTGGCCTTAGTGAAAGAGGAGGAATTTAGTTCTCATGTGACTTGATGTGCCGGGGCAGGTTGGTATGGAGGTGGGGAGGTATAGGGGAGCTGAGTAGGATGGTGGGACTGGGAGGAGAGGAGGGAGGGAGGCCATGATTGGGATGTAAAATGAACTAATAAATAAATTGATGGTAAAACAATTAATGAATGGGACCTTATGAAACTGCAGGCTGCCATTTTGTTCTATTGACCATGTCCTTTGCTGTGCAGAAGTCTTTCTTCATTTCCTCTCTTCCCTGTCCTCTCTCAAGCTCCTCTCAAATACTGTCCCCTTCTCTCTTTCAGATTCACAACCCCTTTTTCTTTAATTGTTGCATATATATACATTTATATTCCTAAATATATAAACACAACTTGCTCAGTTTGTATAATGTTACAGGGCTGGCCACTTGGTATTGTACAAACAATTATATGGGATAGAGATTCTTTCCACAATAGCTAGTAAATGGAAACATCCTAAATGTTACTCAAATGATGAATGGATAATGAAGTTGTGGTACATACAAGCTACAGGATATACTATTAGAGTGCAAAAAAAAAAAATGAGACCATGAAATTTGAAGGTAAATGGGTGGAACTAGAAAAGATGATATTGAGTGAGGTAACTCAGACCCACAGAGACAAATGTCCCTTGTCCTCTCTTATTTGTAGTTATTTGTTCCTGCCCTCTTGTATACTCACTTCTTACTAATAGTCCTTAAATTAAAATTTGATCATTTCATATAGGTAAAACCTAGTGGCCCAATTATGTGTTGAATGTATGGATAAATACATATTGAAATGCATTATCTTCTCCTAATATAAAATTCCCTCCTTTTATTAATTATCACATTATTTGATTGTTATAAAATTGAAGATGGGCAGATTTTAAATGCCTATGGATTAAATTTGAGGGGGTCACGGGGTAGTAATAACTTACTATGTGTTACATAAACACAAATTGTGTTTGGAAACATTGACAGCTAGTGTTATGAGTGCTGTTTAGATGTCCTGGAGAAACTCCTTTTCATTCTTATGGATCTTCATCTGCTGGCACCCACTCTTCTTAGAGAAGAGGCATTCAATCATACATGAGTCTAATTGGGATCTGCCCTTTGTGAGCCCCTAAGCATATGCCTGGCATCACTTCCCTGTCTATACACTAGATGCCAGCAATGTCCTGGGACTGCTCAGATGGCTGTGCCATGTTCGCTGGTAGTTTTTAATGACAATAAAACTACACTGGTTTCAAGAACACTGATGTCTTCATGGAACTGGAGGGCTTCTGGTAGCATGTTGGTCCCTAATCACCATCTTCTCTGTTTCTGACCAACAAGGTTAACCTTATGCAAGGCAACCTCACAGGTGAGTCATTGTGGGATCTCACTGCTGCGCTGACTCCCTGACCCCTCCACAGACCACATCTGCTGGAGACTGACTGTAAATATTTACCTTTCATTAAACATGTCATCACTGCCAATCACATAGAGCCCCAAGAGCATTGCACAGAAGCTAAGGGCCAAGCTCTGAGGACAGGGAACAGTGATCCTGTGATTCCTTTTGACTCTTGGGTAGCAACATCCTCTAGTTCTCACACACAGGCAGAGAGAGAGAGAAAAAGAGAGAGAGAGAGAGAGAGAGAGAGACCTGAGTCAACTTCATCTTTGCTTTTGCTCAGAGAATGAGAAACATAATGAGTACTTTGCAAGTAAACACATGTCTCTTCTGGGTCTCTAAGTATCTGGGAATAATATGGGAAGACACAGAAGACAGCAGTGATGTAGTGCAGAGCTGTCCAGCAAAACCTCAGCGGTGCTCCTGCAGGTCACTGCCGCATGTGGCTGCCCACACGTGAGTGTGTGACCAGGATGAGTAAGAAACTGAAGCTCCCTTATATCTTTCTCAGCCCATTTGTTTGTTGTATAAAGAAGGGCTTCTAATTTTTTTGAATTAATTTTGTATCCAGCCACCTTGCTGAAGGTGTTTATCAGCTGTAAGAAGGTGGAATTTTTGGGGTCGCTTATGTATACTATCATATTGCCTGCAAATAGGGATAATTTGACTTCTTTGTTTCCAATTTGTATTCCCTTGATCTCCTTTAGTTGTCTTATTGCTCTAGCAAGAACTTCAAGCACTATATGGAGGAGATATGGTGGAAGCGGGCATCCTTGTCTTGTCCCTGAATTTACAGGAAATGCTTCAAGTTTCTCTGCATTTAATTTGATGATGGCCACTGGCTTGCTGTACATTGCCTTTATTATTTCTTGGTACGGTCCTTGTATTCCCATTCTCTCCAGAACTTTTAGCATGAAGGGGTGTTGGATTTTGTCAAATGCTTTTTCCACATCTAGCGAGATTATCATGTGGTTTTTTTTCTTTCATCTTGTTTATATGGTGAATTACGTTGATAGACTTTTGTATGTTGAACCATCCCTGACTTCCTGGGATGAAGCCTACTTGATCATGGTGTATGATACTTTTGCTGTATGCTTGAATTCGGTTTGCTAGTATTTTATTAAGTGTTTTTGCATCTATGTTCATAAGGGAGATTGGTCTGAAGTTCTCTTTCTTTGTTGGGTCTTTGTGTGGTTTAGGAATCAGGTTGACTGTGGCCTCATAGAATGAGTTTGGCAGCAAGTCCCTTCACAATAGCCACAAACAATGTAAAATACCTGGGGGTAACTCTAACCAAGCAAGTGAAAGACCTGTACAGCAAGAACTTCAAGTCCTTGAAGAAAGAAATTGAAGAGGCCATCAGAAGATGGAAAGATCTCCCATGCTCATGGATAGGTAGGATCAACATAATAAAAATGGCCACCCTACCAAGAGCAATATACACATTCAATGCAATTTCTATCAAAATACCAACACAATTCTTTATAGACCTGGAAAAAGCTATTCTCAGTTTCATATGGAACAACAAAAAACCCAGAATAGCTAAATCAATCCTTTACAATAAAATAACATCTGGAGGTATCACCATCCCAGATTTCAAGCTGTACTACAGAGCAATAGTAATAAAAACAGCATGGTACTGGTATAGAAACAGACCAGTAGATCAATGGAATCGATTTGAGGACCCAGAAATGGACCCACACACCTAAGGCCACCTAATTTTTGACAAAGAAGCCAAAACCGCACAATGGAAAAAGGACAACATCGTCAACAAACGGTGCTGATCCAACTGGATGTCCACTTGTAAAAGAATGAAATTAGACGCATACTTATCACCTTGTACAAAACTTAAGTCCAAGTGATCAAAGACCTTAACATAAGACCGGTCACACTAAATCTACTAGAAGAGAAAGTAGAAAAACTTTTGAACTCATTGGCACAGGAGACAACTTCCTGAACAGAATACCAACAACAGCTCAGGACCTAAGACCAACAATCAATAAATGGGACCTCATGAAACTGAAAAGCTTCTGTAAGGCAAAAGACACTGTCATTCGAACAAACGGCAGCCTACAGATTGGGAAAAAATCTTCACCAACCCCATATCTGACAGAGGAGTGATATCCAAAATTTACAAAGAACTCAAGAAATTAAATGCCAAGAAACCAAATAATCCAATCAAAAAATGGGGAACAGAGCTAAGCAGAGAATTCACAAGGGAGGAATCCCTAATGGCTGAGAGACACTTGAAGAAATGCTCAACATCCTTAATCATCAGAGAAATGCAACTCAAGATGACTCTGAGATTCCATCTCACACCTGTCAGAATGGCTAAGATTAAAATCTCAAATGACAGCACATGCTGGTGAGGGTGTGGAGAAAGGGGAACCCTCCTCCATTGCTGGTGGGAGTGCCGGCTTGTGCAACTACTATGGAGGTCAGTATGGCGATATCTTAGAAAACTTGGAACAGCTTTGCCTCAGGACCCAGCCATAGCACTTCTGGGTATACATCCAAATGATTCCTCACTAAATCACAAGGAAGTTTCCTCATCTATGTTCATAGCAGCCTTATTTCCAGCTAGAAACTGGAAACGACCCATATGTCCCCCAACTGAAGAATGGATTAAAAAACTGTGGTACATCTACACAATGGAATATTACTCAGCTATCAGAAACAATGAAATTATGTAATTTGTAGCTAAATGGATGGAACTAGAGAAGTTCATCCTGAGTGAGCTAACCCAGACTCAGAAGGATGCACATGGCATCTATTCATTTATAGTTGGATTTTAGCTATATAGTACAGGATAACTACACTACAACCAACGCACCAAAGGGAACATGGACATAGACTTTTTTTTTGTTTGTTTGTTTTTAGTTTTCTCTCCCTATCAATGAGACACTTTGCACTGGTGGTACTGCCTTGTAGGCCCCCAGTGTATGAGGAGGCTCTTGGCCCTCATATGACTACTGAACTGGGGCGGGGGACTGTTATGTAGGGACACTCCACTCCAGAGGAGTGGGATGGAAGGAATAGGGGGTAGAGGATAGGAGGGCGGGGCTGGGAAAGGGGGAAAGAGGACACTATGATGGAGATTTAACCTGAAGCAACAAATAAATAAATTTATTTTAAAAAAGAAACTGAAGCTCAAATTTTATCAAATATTCTTTATTTATGTTTAAAAAGCCATATGTGGCAAGTGACCACGTTATTGAATAGACAGATACAGGGTATGAGACAAAAGCATTAACATGGGGCTGCAAAGCGTCAAGTCTTTGTTAGATGTGCATAAACACAGCTGGGAGCTAAATATCTGAGGCTCGACATTCATAAGTGTTCATTAAAGATAATTTTTAATTGCTTTTTTTGTCTTCTGGAAACAACAGCACCAGTTCACTCATGATCTCCCTGCAAGTATGGTCTTCCATTCAAGACTGGCAAACACTGGGTCCCCCAACATTCATCAGGATGGAGGAGTGTCTTATGAGGTCCCTTTCTCCCTTGAGGGACTATTGACAATTAAAATTGTTGGAATATACCATTTTCTTCAGTGGCATAACCATTTGTTAAGTTGTCTCTGATTCAGTAAGAAATTTTCCTTCCTGCCTGGGTGAGAAACTCTAGAGTCAGTGGGCCACAGGGAAGAAGAAGACATCAAAGTAAAGAGGGACTTATTGAAAAGGGTGCTGGTGGGCAGGAAAGGGATGGAGTCTATAAAATTACTGAAACTCATTATATAAAGATATGAAACTGCTAAACAATAAAAATTTAAAATAAAAATAATAACCATTAACCATATATAAAATTTAAAAGTTATTTTCTCTGCTGAATACATAAAGCTCTCTTCTTTCATTATTGCCCAAACGGTACACTATATGACCTATGACTTACTTATACAACATTGTAAATGTTCCATCGTGTTAAGGGTCACAAGGGATAAATAGTTGATTTGTGTATATGTATAATACATCTCTACATGTATGATATATTTACTTTACACACATATCTATCTATAATCTATCTATCTATCTATCTACCTACTTACACACACACACACACACACACACACACACACACACACACACACACA
>CAJQZJ010016855.1:3232114-3266998 GCA_907164525.1 Lophiomys imhausi | reverse complement strand
ACACACACACACACACACACACACACACACACACACACACACACACATGCGCGCGCAGAACCGCAGACAGGTTCTGAAGTAGGATCTGGAGCTGGAAGCTGTTGTTATTAAAGTCGATAGGTAATGCTAGCAAGGATAATTTGCCACAAAGAGTAAGATGAGCTGGCCAATTGGCAGAGGAGCTTCCTACACTAGAGAGATGAAAGTGAACAGAGTTTAAGATATAAGTGCGGGAGGAGGAATGAAGGGCATTAATCAAAGACAGGAGATTGAGGATCACCTAGGATATCACCCTCTGACAGCTCCATCCACGGGTTTCAGTGTAAACGTGAAAGACAAGGACACAGCAAGGGAGCCAGGGGTCGCTGCAGACAAGGAAGAGGAAGCAGCCCCCATTCTTCAGGCAGTGAGGGCTGACTGAGATTCAGATTGCTGAGATACTGGGCAAGGCACTCAGCTGTGTGATCAGGAGGGAAGCAGAGCATGCACTCTGGACCTTTCATATCTGCTGATTTAGTGGTTCTCACATATAATCTTTTTCTTGTGCTTATTTTAATTAACATTATAAGACAAGCATTAAATCATACCAATTTCAAACACTTCACAAGACGCTCTGAAGAATCTGTGTGAACAGAGGCCAGCACTTCATTCAAACGCAACGTGCACAGTGCCATGTAATTTCCACAACAATTTTGGTAGGTGTTATAGGAAAGCGCGGCTCAGAGAGCATAAGAAATCTGCTCAAAGTCATTCAGATGTCGGCTTTAATTAAGAATCCAGTATGCTGTTTTAGTGTTAAAAGTCAGTGCCTTGAACGATTCTCAGTAGCCTGAAATACTTGTTTGTATGTAACAACCCAGTAGATAAATGATTGGGAAATACGTAAATAAAACAGAGATTCTGTGTATACTGTCTTTTATAGCCCTTTGACTACTTTAAATTTCTGTGTTAGCATGTTCTCCCTCTGAGAAGACTTTAATGGCAATTGCAGAGGGCTATTTTGAGCTATAGTCTGAGCTGCTGCGGGCTCACCAGTACTCTCTTTGTATCACTCCGTAAGATGACTATTTACCAAATGATAATGATACCAGCTATGGAAATTGGCTTCTGTACTTAGACAGAGTTTGTATGCCCTTTTAGCTTAGCTGTGGAGGACATGGAGCCTCCTGGGTTAATTGGCTCCCCCTTTGTGTGAGCTGCTACCACAGGGGCTGTCTGCACTCTCACCAGTTACTGGTTATGCTCAGGCCCTCAGAGGAGTTTTAGATTTTGTAAACCAGCCTTTAGACTCTTTCAGTCCCTAGTCCTGACTTGCCTGCCTGTGAAGGTGGTCACCGAAGTCCCTGCATGCCCAGTCCTGGTTGATTTTGGCATTGCTGGCTGGCTAAATGACCATTTTTGATGGCTTTATAAGCATCCCTCAAACACATGCACTCAAAAATCCCTGAGAACTGGGACTCCATCGAGGAAGCCTCTCCTCAAAGCAGAACTCTTCTGTGAAACTTTGTTCCTCTGGCTGTGGCAGAGACTCAAGGATCTAAGAGAGAACTCTGCAAAATATGCTAAAGTGACCACGAACAGAAAGAATTGCTCCAAACTCTACAAATAACTAACAGAAATAAGTTAGGAAGGCACATGGATCACTTGCCCAGTTAATAATTTCATCAAATTGATTTCTGGCTGATTTGTTTTCAGCAGATCAGGGTTTGCAAATATCCCTTTCTCTTCCTCTTTCCTGGCAATTTTCAGTCTTCCTGTCTCCTTAAAATCCTCCTGCTCTCAGCTACTTTATCTTGTTAAGGGATTTCACACAGACAAGGGCCCAAAGACTTGGGTGATGACAAATTCTTTTTGGCTAAGGTTTCTATTCTTAGTCTTTAGACAGTTTGGCCTTGTGGGAAGGTTGCAATCAATGTCCACAGCCATCATGATCCTCTGTGATATCTGTTGGCTATGTAACTCTTGGCAAGTGACTCATCTTCTGAGATATTTATTTCTTGCCTTCCTTTTCTTGTTTTTCTTTTCTTCCTTCCTTTTCTCCCTCCTTCCTTCCTTCCCTTACCTTTCCTTCCTTTTCTTCTCTCTCTCTCTCCTGCTGGTGAGATGAAAGTCAGTACACATTGCTAACAGGTGTTTTTTTTTTATTATCAGATACTATGGGCTGCACATACAAAATTTACCCCCTGCCAACTTTCACTCTCAGCTACAAATTAATCTTTCAATTAGAGCTCTGAGGTTTTTTTTTTTCTCACCTTCTTTTACTTAATCATGTGTTTAGAAAAACCAATTATATTACTTTGGTGAAAGATAAGTTTATTTTCTTTGCCAGTGTTTGGCTTGAGAGTAAGGATGCTACTCAGTTCCCATCAAAGTATATGAGGGATGTTTGATTGGCAACTTCTAAAAAAGAGTTTGTACTTAGACAGAGCCACTGCTGGAGGCTGCCATGTTTGTGGGTTAGGTGTGAAGAAGGCCACCACACCCACGAGCCAAGATGCTAAACATGGCAGAGAAAGAGGAATGGACCCTGAGCCTTCTGACATTGCATTGAGATACCTTGACTCAGTTCATCACATCAGATATAATAAATACTAGGCAGGTTTATCAAAGAAAGGGAGACAGACATGACAGAATATTGCCACCAATGAGCATGTTTTCTTGTAAAGAAAGCTGGAGAGCTTGGTCACACTTTACCAGTGAGATTTATTACAAGGGGCATGAAGACCAACAGTAACTGTGAATCCCCCTACCCCAAAAATCTGACATTGTCTCAGAACCCTGGGTATTCTAACCTTGCCCATCATCCTTTCTCCGGTTTTTAAACTACCCTCCCGTGGCAGTGGCCAGTGGCTGTGGTCTGTGGGGTTTAATAGAGATCACATACAACAGAAATCAGCATGTGATTATCCTTCAAATGTGGAGAGTTCGGATCAGTGGGGCTCTCGTGAGCCTTCTTATGCCTCCACTGTATCAGCAGTGACTGGAAGATGATGTGGTGCTCAGCAAAGCAAGCGCTGGAAGAAAGACCCTCATTATTTCAAAAACTGATGCTGCTAAAGGATGGGGGCTTGTCTTCTCTGAGTCCCACATGAATGAGAGTGAGCCCAGGAGCCAGTCTAGCTGTTTGAGTTCTGCCTTCACATCTTGGTTAAATTAGTGAACCTCTCTAAGCTTTGTTTTCCTCCCTCATCTGTAGAATGGATTCAATAATAGCAGTTGCCATAAAGGGTTGCTGTGAAGATTAAACAAATGAAAAAAATGCATGTAGATGATCATGAGAGCTACAGGCCTGAGTTATAGTTAAGTCAACATTAGCTATTGTTCTAGGAAGCTGAAAACTTATGGTAATTTTTCTGCAGTATCAAAAAGAGCAGATAATTGAGAATGTAGCCTTCCAAACACTGATGCCTGCCTTTCTTTCTTTTCTCTTTTTTTCTTTCGCCTTTAATTTTTTTCTTTTATTAAAAATAGATTCTTTTCATACATATTATATCCTGGTTACAGTTTTCCCTCTCTCTACTCCTCCCAGTTCCTCCCCACCTTCTCTCCCATCAAGATCCACTCCATTTTTGTTTTTCATAAAAAAGAACAGGTTTCTAAGATATAATACTAAAATATAATAATAAAACAAAGACTATTACATCAGAGTTGGACAAGATGACCAAAAAGAAATAGCCCAAGAGCAGGCACAAGAATCAGAGACCAACTAGTTACATACTCAATAATCCCATAAAAATATTAACTGTAAGCCATACTATACAAGCATAGAAGACCTGAGGCAGATCTGTGCCGGCCTTGTGAAGGCTGCTTTATTTTAGTCTCTGTAAGTTCATATCAGTTCTGCTGCACCACCTCTGCCTCTTACATTCTTTCCACATTCGCTTCCATGGTGTTCCCTGATCTCCGAGGGGAGAGATTTGATGGAGACATCACTTTTAGGGTTGAGTCTTCCAAAGTCTTCACTCTCTGCATAATGCTTAATTTTATATTTCAAAGATTTATTTCTTAGATAAATGATGTCAATAATCATGGCCATCTTCCCATAAAACCAGGTTTTGTTTCTAGTTTAGTAGTTCAAAATCAGCTCTAAACACAGGATTTGCGACTCCTCTCTCATCTTGCGATGTCAATAGCATCTAAGCTAGGATACTGGGTATCATGTGCTTCCTTGAGGACTTACTCCGACTTGGTTCTTGTATCATTGGCTACTCTTTCTCAGCCTCCTTTGGCCAGCCCATGGTCATGTCATCGCTTTGATTTCAAAATATCAGGGTCGCTGGTCCCTGTAGCTTTCTTCAGCACAGGCCCATGGGATTTAATTCCTTGTTTCCGGTTTCTCAGACCACTTAGCCAGGTTTGCCTCACACCCGGTCAGAACCTGAGGGTCCTGCAGGTGACTATCCCACCAGACAGGCCCTCAAGCATGGACACTGCTCACCTCACCGTTTCTTACCTAGCTACTGTGATAGAAGGTAAGCATTATAGAACTATGATGTAAGGAAGTGCTCAATCTACCCCAAACCAGTGACATCAATATATTGTAAGGGACGTATTTCACCTCCCCTCCTCTCATCCTCTTCTCGGTCTCATTTTGTTCCTGTATCCCTACCCTGTCCTGTGTGTGGATTTTATGTGGTTTGTGACGTCACTTTCTAGCCTGAAGAACACCCACACTGTTGCTTGTAGCAAAGGAGCTAGACAAACAGGTAGTTAGCTTTATTTAAAGAGCCATTATCACCTTGGGAATCCCAACTTGAATGCTTTATTTTGGTAAAAATAGTGAAAGGCACTGAGGTGAAATGGCTGAATCACACTGGTCTCCTTCCCAGAGGCAGAAATGTGAGGGGAGAGAGAGATCAGAAGGCAGACATATGGCTTCTCTTCCTGACTGTGTCTGCTTCCATGTTTAGGAAAATAACCCTAAATTTCCCTGCACTTATTTTATGTTTATTATGAAAAACGAGGCTAAATTTAAGATGGGTCAGGGTGTCAGAGAGCAAAAGAGTAAGATAGTCAGATTGGAGTGTTTGGTAGTCGGAGGAGTGAGCAAGCTAGTGTTTGCTTTTCTTTCTTTTCTTAATTATTAAAAATCACCAAGTCAGGTAGAAATCCTTACTTCTTATTTTCTTCCCAAGGGGTATCTATGAGACCATCCTAGGTATTGCTTTCTCTTTGGCCTGAATCCTCTCTAGAATTCTGCAGAGAGAAATAAGTTTTAAAATCTCTTAAAAAACTGATACCACATCCACAATTCCATATGAAAACAGACTTAAAGACCACCAAACCCGTAAGGGCCCCAAAGCTTCACAGAACCCTGGTGAATGAATAGGACCACATTATAAGGCTCACCAGGGAATAGGGCAAAAGTTACTGACTGTCTCCCTGAAATATACCAGCAAGAATGTGAGTCTTAATTAGGGAAGCCCAAGGTTGATTTTTCTTGCTGCCTTTTTCTCTGAAAGACAAATAATAAGAAATGAATGAGGTTGGAAGCAAATGAGAACCATATTGGGAAAGCGAAACAGTCAAACTTTTGGCTGAGCTGGTTGCAAAGAGCTAAAGTTCTTTAATCATCTCATTGGAGATGTGGCCAAAAAAAAATGCAATTTGAAACACACACACACACACACACACACACACACACACACACACACTTCCACACCCTCCTTCTTTTTCACTGGAGATGAATCAGGATGGTAAAATGGTAGAGACAGGATATGATGAGAACCATTCCCGGTCTCCACCTACTTTATAAAAAGCCTTGGCAGTTCTCATGTTGGGGAATCCATCTATCAAGTCTTATAACTTAAATGTGTATTGTACAATGTTCATTGACTCCAATAACCCCCTATGCAGTTGAACTTGGTCATGGATTGGGCTAAAATAGTAACACCGAGGATCCAAAGTTTTCTAAGATTTGTGTTTCTAGGAGATGAATCTGTTTAAGATTCAAAGCACACCAGTCCATCTGAAAGTGGGCAAGGGCAATTGTAATAGGATTCAGATAACTCTTTATTAGAAATAAGATAGCCCCCTACTTGTGAATAAATTGATAAAACAAAAACCAGGTTTTGTATACAGGTCAGGTGTATACAAGCCCCTCCACTCTTCCACAATTCACAATACTTCAGTTTAAGGGTTTATAAGGTGTTATTGTCTTTGACAATAAAGAGACAGAAGACATATCTGTCTTGCTTTATGGCAGTAGAGGAATGTGATGAGAACTTTCTAATAAAGCCACATTTAGGTTGATAATAAATAAACACAATGCACCATAAGAATATTTTTATTTGACTTACAATATTTCCTTTTCTTAAAGGGAATGACTTAGCTTCCTAATTACCTTATTTCCTTGCATATCATTCTCTAGGGAAGGATGGAGTCTCTTAGCTTTTGAATCATCTGGGCATGCTCAGTTCATATTCTGTTTCTGTTAGGGAGTGAGTTGCTTACAGAGGGGAATCATCTTGATGTCCTAGGGAAGGTTATTTCTCACTGTTGGAATCCAGAGTTGGCAGGGTCACCAGTGACAGATATCCATGACTTCAAGTCTGGCTTCTGGAAGAAGCAAAGTTTATTTCCAACTTCACTTTCCAATTACTTGTTTTATATGTTGATTTGAATAGAACAGAGAAGAGGGAAGCTGTATTGGCCCTTTTAGACTCCCCCTACATAACTTAAATGGGAAGATAATGAACAGAGAACTTAAAAGAAGAAAACAGTTCTGAACATGGCTCTGTTTCTTTAGGGGCCTTAATTTAGGGGAGATATTGCTATGGTCTAGACAGGAGTCACCCAAAAGTACATGTGGACAAAGGCTTGATTTCTAGATTGGTGCTATTGTAATGTAGTAAAAAGTATAAAAGAAAGACCTAGTATGAGGTCTATAGGTCATTGGAGGTGTGGCCTTGAAGGGGATAGTTGGACCCTTATCTCTTCTTCTACTTTCTAATCATGTGGCAAGAAGTTTTTTCTCATACAGGTTGTGATGGCTAGTTTTATCAATCATAGGGAATCTAGAATCACCAGGGTGTTAGGCATCCTGTCATGCCTATGTGAGATTATATTGTTTGTACTTTGGTTAATTAATGTGGGAAAGCCCACCTTAACTGCAGGCAGTACCTGGGCTCTGTAAGTGGTGAGAACAAGTTGAGAAATAACCAGCAAACACTCATCCAACGTGATCACCTCTCACAATGATGAATTGTAACCTTGAACTGGGTGTTTAAATAAACCATTCCCTCCTGAATTTGCTTCTTTTGGAGTCTTTCATCACAGCAACATGAAAAGAAACTAAGACATATGTTCTTGCCATGACATGCTTTCATAGTCCCAAAATGACTGGGCCAATTGATCATGGAAGGAACTCTCAAAACTATGAGACAAAATAGTTCCTTCTTCTAAAAGTTGGTCATCTCAGGTATTTATCACAAGACCAGAAAGTTAACTAACATGGATGTACAGATTTTGTATACTTCAATTTTCTTGAATTTAAAATTGGTTCATAAAACCATTAGCTTAGAATTATATGTACAATAGGGTACCAAATAAAGACTTAAAAATCTCAATGTGCTGTCAGAGACATTTTTCCAACTAGAGAGGCTTTTAATGTCATGTAAATGCCCATCCTGTGCATCTCTGGGGTTCTCATGGAGTTGAATGTTCACATTATCATGTTATGGGAGAGGAGTACTAATGGAGTTTTTAATCTTTAAACATTCACAAACTTGCTTATGTCCTAGAGAAGAGAATCTCTGAAAAAGGACTACACAATTTTTACGAAACTGTCTCTTTTGGAGGATATGGGAGTGAGCCACTGAAAGTAAAACATGTCTTCCCTTAACCAATGCCAGAGACAGGAAAGACCAATAGAGCCCCTGAAAATCAAATTACCTGGAGGAAAAGAGGAATCACAGTTAACAGTCTGTGTTGGAAGCTCAATGAATAGGCATCCCATGGAACAGCTAACAATGGTCAGGGTAACACAGGAACACTAACCACAAAATATCAGTGTGACATCTGGAAGAACTAGCTCCCTATTCTGGTATTGACTAAGGACTGGCTAGTCTATACTGATACCAGCTTCATGCTTAATCTGGTTTCTAGTAACCATGCTCAAACATGTACAGTTCTGTTAATGCTCAGTTGATCTAAGAAGTTCATATCTGGTGTAGCTCAACTTAATTCCATAAGCAAAAATGCATGGGGCTTCTTACAGCCCAGTATTAGGACAGATAACTAATTTCTTTCTTTTCTATTGGTCAAAGGAAGTCACGTGGTTAGATTTAAATTAAAGACATAGGAAATACACTCTGCTCTTCATAGTGGAAAATCTTTAAAGTCATATGGCAAGGGGTATAGATGTATGGAGGGGTAAGAACTGAGACCAGTGATGCATTCTGCAGGGATGAAAGAGAACATGGTTAGGCACATGGCACATTTCACAGTGGGGGCTTCTTTAGACATAAGGATACTGGTGCCAGTGTTTGTGATCTGAAGAATAAGAGCAGAGCAAAGAAATAGGAACTCAAGTTACAATCTGCATGGAGCACCATGGTAACCCAAAGAAGGCCACCATAAATAGAAGTGAAGGGTAGCTATCAACTCATGTGGAACCTCTAGGGATTGCAGGGGATTCTAAATTCTACCCCATCGGAAGAAAACCAAAAGCGCCCTGAAACGCTTGGACAATTATGAGGTTCTGTAGAAGAAAACTAAAATCTACTGAGATTCTACATTCCCTGATAATAAATATAACATGTGTGAGCATGAAGTTAAATCAGAAAGAAAACAGATACGTATGCACCCTGTGTTGCTGGCACAGGTATTTTCATGTGGAAACTTACAACTCAGTCAGAGGGAATAAGAGACACCAGGAGAAAATGGCCCTCTGAATCAATTAAACAGGGCACATACGAGCTCACAGAGACTGAAGCAGCGAGCACAGGCTTACAAGGGTCAACACCAGATCCTCTATGTATAGATTATATCTGTCAGTGTAGTATTTTTATGGGACCCCTGACTATTAGAATGAGTGAATCTCTAACTCTAGTGGCTGCTCTTGGGACTCTTACTCCTGTTGCGTTACCATGTCCAACTTGAATACAAGAGCTTTTGCTCCATCTTATCATATGTTTTATTTTGTCATGTTTGCTTGCTCTGTCTTAGAAGACTATTTTCTAATACAGAAGAGCGACAGAAAGGGAGTGGATCTGGAGAGGCAGGGAGCTAGGGAGGAACTGGGAGGAGTGCAGGGAGGGAAACTATAATCAGGATATATTGTATGAGAAGAGAATCTATTTTCAATTTTAAAAAATCTAAAAAATATATATAAAGGAAAAAACAAAAAGAAGAAAAAAGGAAAAGAAAACTACTCACAAATGAATCCATCTGATTTTGCCCCTTGCCTCTTCATTCTTTCTTTGCCTAATTTTCTAAAATTGATAGCTGCAGATATTGAGGAAAGAGTCATCACTCTGATTTGAAAAATGGTCAGTGTTTTAGAGTAGAGATTGGAAATAACTTCTGTTACTCCTTTCAAATTAGCTTTGAAATAAGCCCCCCTCCAACATATAAAATAAAATTTAATTCTAAGAGCAATAGTTTTTCTGTTTTCTCTCTCTGATTCAGATAGGAAACCCTTTTTCCATGAGGTAGGCATCTGTTGCCATACTGCCCTTTACTGTTCCCCGTGTGTGGATCTCCCAACATACCTCTTTCATGATACCATTCTCGGTCTAGTCTAGAGTGCTATAGGTAATAAGAAAATGCTCTTAGTGAGAAAAGAAGGAGCTGTAGGTCCTCCAACCATGGTTCACAACTTTTCTAATGCTGAGACCCTTTAATATAGCTCCTCATGCTGTGATGACCTCCCATCAAAAATTTATTTTTATTGCTAGTTCATAACTGTAATGTTGATATTATTATAAATCACAATGTGCAGGATATCTGATATGTGACCTCTGTAAAAGAGTCTTTTGACTCCCAAAAGGGTTGAGACCGAATCGTTGAGAAAGAACATCTGTCCTACAGGCTTTTAATGGACCTACATCTTGAGACCTTACTGTTTGGTTTATTCCTCAGGGCAAGAGGTAATTGCTGCCTACATTGCCTCTTTTTTTTGTCTCTGAACAGGTAAAGTTTAGGTATCGTTGCTCTATGGCCCCCCATAAAGAAGAAATAGGCAAGGAACTCCATGACTTGTGAGTATCACTGTCCTTTGAGGCAAAGGAGATATGGGGGAATAAAGATGGTATCACTAAAAAAACAAGCTTGAGCTTTATTCTGATTGTATTTATTATTGCATAGGTAACAATATAATCACATGGTTTAAAAGTCAAAGATACAATTGTAATCTGGAGAAATTCTTCCAGTGTTCCAGAGAATGCATGTTTAGCTTCGTGCAGACAGGGATACAAATTCTGCATTTACTAATGATTAGTGGATGATTTTGAGATAATTCAGATAATTCATTCTGCCTTTTTTGTTATTGTTGTTTGGTTTTGTTTGTTTTTAGAGAAGGGAAAGTAATATGTTCATAATTAAGATTATTATTAAGATTAAATGAGTTGCTATGCATAAAGTATATGTATAAAATTGGTACTTTATAAACAATAGCCAATGTAACTACTCATTTCTTTAAACAGACATAAGCAAACAAGGACCATTTTTTTCTTCCCATGCCAGACCCACCTTTCCATCTTGAATCTTCATTTAAACTGCTAGAGACACATTGATGTAATTTCTTAAGTAAATCCATTAAATGCACTGATTTCTAAGCCACTGTGGGGAATTTTCTTTTCTCACTTTCTCCTCCTTTTAGTGGATTCCTCGGCCGCAAACATCCGACTGCCCTTGTTTATGCTTCCTAGTGTTTCAGGGCGATGCGTATAGACATATGCTCCTCATAATTGTTTGCTTTGGTGCTCTGCTAACACTGCTCTCAAGGTGCCCTCTGTCTGTGCGACTAAGATATGTTCCTCTAGGATGCAACTATGTCCTCCCAGAACTTCAGCAATCCTCTAGGATGCAACTATGTTTTCCCAAAACTCCAGCGTCCCATATGTAGGCTTCATCTTTCTGAACCAGGGTTCCTGGATGATGGTCACAATATCTCTGGGGAGCTCACTCTTTCTTAGAAAGTTTGTGCCTTACTCAATGTATTAGTTACTTTTCTCATTGTTGTAGCCAAATGATGGACAATTAGTAAGTAACTTAAAGGAGAAACAGTTTAGTTTGACACATAGTTCAAAGAAATGAGTTCATCATGGTGGAGGAAGCATGGCAGAAGAGAGGCTTGGCTCATGGAGCTGGTCAGGAAGCAGACAAAGGGGAAGCCTAATTTTCATTAGGTTTTCCTTCCCTTTCTCTTTCTGTTCAGCCTGGCATGTCAGATGTGTTTAGAGTAAGTCTTGCCACCTTAGTCAACCACATGGAAATGTCCTCATTGCTACACTAGAACTATGTCTGTCAGATGATTTCAAATCAAGACAAGTTGACAGCAAAGACTCACCATTATACCCGGCAGCTGTGGGTGATCTCAGGTGGCTACTCACATCCCATTCAAGGTGACCGACTCAGGATGGCCTGTGGCTACACTGTGTCACCCTCACTTTTGTTATATAACAACATGTCATGTTCCATAAAACTCATATTCTGTCCATGCTTAGAGACTACACAGTTTAAAAAGAGTTGAGTATGCCCACTAGACACATCTGCCTGTATGATTTCATTGTTGGAAGGATATGCAACTTCTACATGACACCTGGCTTTCTTCTTCATCATGCCTCCAGTCTCTACCTCACTTAGAGGGTTTTTGTTTCTATTTGTTGGGCAATGGGGAGGACACAGATAGAGGGAAGAAGGAAAACCCTGCCAACCTCAGTTTCTTCCTAAAGCCAGAGCTTGGGTTCTTTTTTTCTTTAGTCTTTGGATTATACATAGCTATTCAGAACACAAGCAAATGTGTCTGAGATTGTGTGGGAAGCACTTCCCTCAGTTTTACAAAGTTTCTCACAGCTAGTGTTCTATGGCTACCTGGGCATTCAGCTATTCAGCTGGTCTTTGTTCCACAGAGTAGGCAGGAGTCCTCAAGACAGGGAGTTTTGTTTGCTCAAAAAAGTGAGGCAGGATAGAAAGACAAGAGATGTTATGCGGACATGGAAGGAAAAAGAGCTCCTCATCCCAGAATTTGCTTGTAGCCTCTCACCAGCTAAGAATCAAGAAATCCTGCATGATTAACAATTAACTTCCTCCCTCCTCAACTGTAAACCTGTGACCTTGTAGGAATCTAATCAGAAAACTAACTCCATTTACAGTAAAAGTACATGTCCTAAGTCTGCTGAACAGCCATAGTGGCTTCTGGTTTTACTTTATCAGATTGTAATCCCATCCAAGCCATCTTTGGAGCCGCCCTGTAATCTCTACTGTTGAAAGGGGAAACTGAGATAGAGGAGGTGAGGGTCTCTTAGAAACTTGAGCAGTGAAATTTCAAATACTGCCAAAACTCTATATACATCCACCACTAGGACACATGCACACATTATATCACACATTACACACATCACACACGCCACACACATACATACATCACATCACAACACACACACACACATACACACACACACACACACACACCACATCTCTCTCACACACACATGTACATATAACACACCCTTGGACGGCCACGAGCTTACACTTGGCTAAGTCTTACTCCTTTTTGGAGTACCTCTCATCCCACTAACCCTTAAGCTGAAGATCTATGTTAAAATGTCTTTCAATAAACTTAAACTCTGTTTCATACTACCTTGTCCTGAAATTTTCTCATGTGAAACCAAGAGCCCAGCTTTACATGAATTGAAGTCCTTTAAAGATTAAGAGAAGACTCAAGGTTGCTTAGAAGGTTCTCTGGCTGTTTTCTGTCTTGCTGTCACTGACAATAGGAATCAACTTATTAAGAAGAACAGCACTGGTCTTGGTATGCTATGGCCTGGGCAGACTCTGGACAGGGCTTTTCATTCCTAGGTGATCTTGATTGTATAATTCTTAGAGACAAGATTTTCTTACTTCAAATTATAGACAAAGTTTTCACAAAAGTCATCATAGGAAGTTGTTGTAAGTGCTGAAGTATTGTACCATTGCAAAGGCACAAAAATCTCAAATAACATTTTCTTCTCTACTGTACAACTGAGCTCATGTTAATAATTTTTTATAGATCATCCAAATAAACTGAGAAAAGTTACATTCCCTCCCAGAAAACTTGATAGAGTTATTTCAGTGATAACATGCTGAAACAAGGGTTGGCAGCCATGGCATCACAAATAGAAGATTTAGAAGAACAACTTATATGGCTTTCTGGAGGTTGAAGTTACCACAAGTGGGATTTTTAAAGGACTGACACTATTCTGACATTTTACATGATTAATTCACTTAATGATAGGGTAAACAACATACTTTTAAATATATTTTTGTTGTTTTTATTAATTGGTTAATTATTTTTTTTCTTTTTCTGTTTTTTGTTTTTGTTTTGTTTTGTTTTTTGAGACAGGGTTTCTATGTAACAGCCTGGCTGTCCTGGACTTAACTTGTAGACCAGGCTGACCTCAAACTCACAGAGAGCTGCCTGCCTCTGTTTCCCAAGTACTGGGATTAAAGGTGTGTGCCACCTTTAATGCCTGGCTAAATCAGACATTTTTAAGGTATTTCTTTGATAATGTCAACATTGTCAAAGAATGCCTACAGCCTTGTTTTTCCTAGATTCATGACTTGTGGGTTTGTTGTGCTGCCCATTTGGTTTAATTGGGGTCATCTGTGTGACCACTGGATTGAGAGAATACATTGGAGCCTGGTGGGGTCACCAGTAGTATACAACTAAGGGAATGACTCTTCTTTTCCATGAATCTATCTGAAGGAAATAAGTAGGTTACAAGGGGTAGCATCCTCTATCTGAATCTCTCTCCATTCTTGTGTGCATGTTGATGGGTCCATTCTTGTGAAAGCCCACTGCAGTCATATGTAATTGTTGAGAATTTCTAATTACAATGTCAATTACATCATTATAAGACACATAGCTTTGATCTGACATTTAATAAGATATTTTATATTGTTCCTAGGGAGTAAGGGGGTAGCTCCCCACATTTGAAGCTGTAATTCTCAATGTGATGACATTTGTATATGGGCCATTGGAAGATAATTATATTTTGATTAATAAGAAGAGGTCCCTTTGTGACAAGATTCTGGTCCTCAGAGTAGACACCTTTGAGTTGTCTCCTTCTTTATCTTTCTAAAATGTGAGGAAAGGGGGGGAGGTGACCACCTCTCTCTAAACCAGAAAATGACTATTCTGATACTTTACTCTTGAACATCAGAGCTGTGGCAAAAGGAAAACCTGTTGTTCTCTACTGAACTAAAGTCCATTCAAGGCTTACCATGCCTCAATCCTTTCTCATGTAACCATAATGGTTGCTTGTAGAGACAGTTTGAGCTAGCTCCTGCCAGATTGTATGTTCATCTATGTCAAAGAGACACCTTTCCTCCATGTTTTGAGTGAAACCAACTCAGTTCTTTCTTATCCTAATAATTGCACTTTTCTTGATAATGACAACTCTGTCACACTTGTTTATAGATGATATACAAATCCCTCTGTATGCCTGTCACTCAGTGTGCAACTGTTATGTGGCTTAAGCCTTGGTGTGAAAAAGGAAGAAGCTGTTTGTATCCAGCTTCTTAGCATTTGTCCTCTCAGTTGACCAAGGACACAAGCTTATTCTTTCTGTTGAGTAAAAGCCTCTACCATTACAGTAGTGTAAATTATTAACTCCGTTTCTAGGATTAATAGGGCTAAATTATCATCTTTTGTAGTTTTATTTGTGTTTTAAAAAATGTACAGTGATAATATATTTAAATATGAAAATGGCTATTACATATGATAATTAAAAATTAGTACATTATATGCTAAATGTTAAAGTGGATCAATTTTATTTTATTTATTTATTTTTATTCTATGTACATTGGTGTTTTGAATGCAGGTATGTCTGTGTGAGGGTCCCCTGGAACAGGAGGTACAGACAGTTGTGAGCTGCCAAGTGGGTGTAGTGGGAATTGAACCCGGGTCCTCTAGGAGAGCAGTCAGTGCTCTTAATTGCTGAGCGATCTCTCCAGCCCCTTAGATCAATTTTATAACGGCATAAATTACTCATACCTAGAGGTATATTTGAAGGTCTTCATAAATGAGTTAAGCCTGGATTTTGACTAGACACACAGTGATGTGTTCTGATTACAAAATTTCAAAACAAAACTTTCAGAAGTTGAGGGTTTGCCAGCGTTTAGCGGTTCTTACCATAGAACCTCAGAAGCAAGGCTAGTAACTAATGCTTTGACATGAGGCCCTCATCCTGAATTAATTTCTATGTTCAAGATCTGAGGTTGGAGATTAACAAGCCATGACCTAATGACTGAGCATAGTTTATGCAGTACTAAAAGGTAACTAAACAAAATGAAACATAACAAAATAAATGTGTTTCAAAGACAAACACTGAAATGCTTCTGTGTGTGTGTGTTTGTTTGTTTAACTGGCTTACTACGGAAAAGCTTTGCCAGCCCTTCCTTTGAACCCTGGAGCTCTTAACCTGAAGTTGTCCACAGAACTTTGGCCTTAGAGTCTGACCAGCCTGTTTCCTTTCTAGTCTTTCACATTACTCAGTTACTTAGTAGCTATCCTGTGCTTTTGTATGATCACCCCGAGTGACCCAGTTTCTCATCCAGAAAACAAGAAATGGACCTGCCACGTGAGGCTGAAAAGATCGTTAGAATATTACTTGATTCTCACTCCACCAGTGATCACCCCTCATGCAATCTCATCGAACTCCCTAATAAACTCTCCAAATGACAGTGAAGGTGACTGTACATTTTCAAAGGGGGGAGTGTGTGTGTGTGTGTGTGTGTGTGTGTGTGTGTGTGTGTATCAAGGCTCTCCAAAGACTGAGGATATTCAGGGCCCTCACAGACAGACCTGAGTGGATGAGGAATGTAATTGTGCCAAGGGTTGGGCATACGACAATATTTTTAATCTGGGAGATCTGAAAGAAGGTAGTTTTCACCTTCTCGGGTTCTTATGTAAGCCTGCCTTTCAGGACTCTGTGTTCCTGAGCCTTGAATTCTTGCCCTATTACATCTCTTGTCCCAGATAAGCAGCACAGTGCCAAAGGCTTTTTGGGTCATGAGAGGAAAAAAAAAGCAGAGTTTCCTAGAATACTGAGAGCGGGATGCTGGCATCCAAACTCAAGGACTTGAGAACAAAAGTAAGGGGAAAAAACAGAGACACCAAGACCAATTCCTAGTGCAAAAGAAATAGTCATTTGAACTTTAGGAGGTGTGGAAACTGCCCAGAAAATGAGATAAGGATGCCCTTTGACTGAATTTTAAATGTGGGAATTCCCATCTACAGGACTGGCTCAGGTATAGTCTGGGGTCCAATATTTCATGCCTAGATCCTTATGCTGTTATTTCAAGAGAAATTCCTTCTTCCCATCTTGGTAACTTTGTAAAGCATTCACCAGAGCCGTACCCTGTGCCTTGTAGGAGTTACATCTTCATTGGCACGAACTGAACCTCCTTGTCTGTGGGGTTGGGATTTACCTGGAACCTCCCTGGAAGATCTGTGTTACCTTGAATTACAATCAAACAGTCCATTTGTGTTTACTCCACAAGAATAGTGCACTCATTTCCACATGCTGGGCTTGATCCAGGCAATCGCCATCTGTAGTTTCCATTTCTTACTCATGTTTCTAACACTGCCCTGGAAGGTCATTCCCAGGTTGTGTTGGATTCTGAGTTAGGGAATAAGAATTGATTCTTGGTCCTATCCCCTAATCTTACTGTGGTTCCTGCCCTATGTAAGCTGTCTCCTGACTCTGCTCTCAGTTCCTCCATCTGGGAAATGGGACTAACAAATTTCCTCTTGCAAACATGAAGATGGATAAGAAACAGCATTTTTAAAAGTGATTTCCCAGATAGGTAAGAGAATGCTGCATAGTTCATAGATGTGCATGTGGATGAAATCAGATACATGTAAAAGCAATCCTCTTTACTTTGGAATCAAATAGGACCATGGAACTTGAGTTGGGCAATTCATTGCTTTATACTTGAAATAGACTGTCTGGTGTTCTAAAAAATTATCACCTACAGTTGACATCAAGAGGGATTGAAAATTAGTGGAATCAGCAGGTTGTAGGGAGAAAAACATTAAATGGCTCGCTAACTTTAGTCTTGACTCTGGCTCAAATCTCTTTACTAGGTTTCAAAGTCTAATAAGAAGGAGCTCTCAGTGACAGACCAGGGACTGTACTGCCCTGGAATCCACCTGACCATATAAAATTCCTTTATTCATGTAGAAGTCAACACCCACTCACTATGCAGGGAGAACAGCCACTGGGTGCTCTTCTGGTGAGCCTAGGTTTCAGCCAAGCTGGAAGCACCAGGTAATGTCTCACCAAAGGATGTATTGTGGGCATTCACTGATATCTGTCAAATGAATGAATGTGCTTGCTCTGTGCAGCTGAAGATCCAGGCAGTGTCACTTAACCTTCCCCTGTAACGAGGCACAACTTGATGTCCAGTACAAAAACATTGGGGCAGGGGCACTCAAGGCTAGAGAGGAGACTGCAGTAACAACACTGACATTCCCTAAACATTTGCTAGACATGTAAGTTACAGTAAGTTACAGCTTTAAGCCTTTTATAGACTTTATCTAACTTTCGTAGCCATCTTGGGAGGCATATAGTAGAACTTCAGTCTCATAGCTCAAGGAAAGTCAATGAGGCCCACAGGGTTTTTGTAACAATGCATAATGGTTCAGGATGCTGAGTGACCTCAATTCAGGCAGTCTGAATCAGTACTTCTTCTAGCCATTCAACTGTAGTGTACTTCAGAGGGTGATGGCTCTGATCAGGGAAGCAGAATCCTTCAGGAAAAGAGCCTGCCATTGTCTCCTCTGACCTACAAGCATAAGAACACTCTAGGTGAGTTGAGCCCAGTAGAACAGACAGGTGTCTTACTCATAGTTTCTAGTCTTAACTACTATGGATCGGATGACAGGTCTGCTGGCTCCTGCTAGGCTTCTCGGGATCCACGATTCAGCCACCTGCGTAGTGTGTGCTCAGGTCACACACTTCTCATGTCCACCAGGAGCAGGCCTGACAGTCACGGACATGCCTAGCAATCAATTGTCAAACACCTGCTCTGTGGGAGAGGACCCCGGGGTTCTAGAATAAAAAGCCAAAGACCTATTACAGAACATTTAATCTAAGCTTTCATTTCATAAGTATAGAAACTGAGGCAGCTTGCCAAGAGTGCAGTCTGTTTAGTAGCTGTGTGGAGAGCATAGGCAAGATTTCCCAACAATGTATCACATATACTTTCCTTGTCCTGTGTGCACACTGGAGAAGTCTTTATGACTGTTGAGTTATCCTGGGGATCTGTGCACAATTCCTTCTGAGTCCAGGGGCTGTAGGCTGGTACACAGAAGATGAGCTCTGCCATGTGGAGGAGACAGGCTCCTCGGCCTGTGTACAAAAAGGATCCTTGGAGAACCATTCATCCTGACCAGCCCCCTCCCACTCCTTGCCTGAAACTTAATTAATCATGTTTGCATCTGGATTCAGACAAGACAATAGCGAGGATGTGTTTTTGGTTAGGAACTGAAGCTGCATTCTCAGAGGAATGTTGATTAGTTAGTGGTTGGTATCATTTTTCATGCCTTTTTAAGTTACAGAAAAAATTTTAATATCAAAGCATTTCTCCCTGCACCGCACATATCTATTTCTCATAAGTGCATTCTGCTGGCATAATTTTCCTTTCCTTCCTGCGGGCTCTGGATATGAGATGATCCATCAGGTTGTCTCAGCGTCTCCATGCAGCCCCTTCAGCAGCCAGAGGCGTTCCAGGTGAGCTGCGAGCTGCAGGCTTCAACTCTCCCCATGTGGAAGGGGAAGAAAAAGACAGCTCAGGGCAAGGTTTGTAATGTTGATAATGGAGACAACAGCTGTCCACTGTACAGAGAACAATCTCCAACACTAGCATTCCCTGGGTCTCCACTCTCAACCCTTCCAATGAAGAAGATGACCCAAACCACCTCTATGTGGTGGATGTTGAGGTCAGCCTGCAGGTTTGAACTCATCCTTCAGTTCTGCGTTTGGAAAACGGCCTCAATCTGGGAAATCCACCACAGGAAGCATGTCTTAATGTGTACGAAATGCCCATATGTGTAGAACATGTCAAGTCACAAATGCTAAAGTCACAGCAGATAAGCAATTTTGGAAATGTGAGGCAGATGTAGAAATCTGTCTGTCTGACCAGCCCTCAAGCTAGACTTCTCTCTCAGATAAAGGTGATGGAAGGGTTGTAGAGGACAGTGAAGTGCCCCTTTCTCCTGTCATGGGCCTCTTCAGGTTCTGCACTGAGCCAGGTGGAGGCATCTAGTATGCATCCCTCCAACAGAAGGGAAGGCAGGAACAAGATGTGTGATTCTCAGAGCAGGGCTGATTCTCATGTCCCTGACTCCCCAGTACCAGTGGCCTGAAGGAATTGGAGGGCTTGTTACACAGGAAAAGATGTCTGGGGAAAATCAGGAGATTTGAGACCTGCTGGTGTGACATCAGTTTCCAAAGATGCTCTGATCAGCTGAGGTGGTGTTTAACTTGACCCGAGTCCAGCTACTTTGACTCTTTGCTAACTCTTGAGAAGATTGGTTGTTGATAAGGTAGGAAGCTAGCTGGTGATTGACCTGTAGACCCAGCATGCTCTGGGACAACTCAAACAGTAAAATCACATTCTTAGAAACAATTAAGTCCCTAAACAACTGTTTATTCAGGAAAACAAAGTCCTTTTCATAAGCATTGAGCTAGATAGGCATTACCCAGGTTTCATGTAACCTCAGCCCTCACCTTTTGAGTTTGCCTCAATTTGATCTCATTCTTTGCCTTTGTGCCCTGTAGGATTCTTACTTATGATTGGCCAAGATCTAGAGTAGATGTTCAGAAGTAACTGCTGTCAGACCCATAGAAAACTTTTAGTAACAGAAGTATAAATGGATAAGAAGCAGAGGCTAGAAATCTGTAGCCTGTGGGTCAAATCTGGATCACTGCCTATTTTATATAGTTGCATTGTAACAGCCCAGTCACCTGTTATATTATTTATAGGTATTTTTAGGCTACACTAAAGAGTGCTTAGTTAGAGACTGAGACTCATAAATTCCAAAATGCTTATATTTTGCATTTGTATGAAAGAACTTGCTGTAATGCAAGAGCCCATTTCCAGGTAGACAGCCAGTGGTCAAATGGGTAGCCTACCCAGATTTCCCTACACCCAGATCCCAACAACAGGTTGACAGTCATATTGGGAAGTTCTTCATTTTTAATCTTTGTGACTCCTGCCCTCTGGTGGAAAAACGTCTAAATGTCCTATGGCCCTGTCAGGAAGCAATGGAGAACTGTCTTGAAACTCAAGTTCCACAGGAAACTTCAGAAACCAAGGCATAACTTCAGGCACTTGATCTTTGGAATTGATCTGAGTTCAGAATGATGACCTTCCTCAGTTACTGACTTAACGCCATGATCTCACTTAGGGTAGGTTTGTATTGACTCCAGACTCTTGAAAAACAGAAGAATGAGATTATTCACACACATTTATTATACAATTTAAAGTATGTATTCTTTAAGGGATAAAGATATGATTTAGTGGTTAAGAACACTTATTGATATTGTAGAGGACCTGGGTTTGTTTCCCAGCATCCACATGGTGCCTCATAACCATTTCTAACTCCAGTTCCAGGAGATCTGATGCATTCTTCTGGCCTCCGTACATACCAAACACACACATAGTACAGATATACACATGTAGGCAAAACATTCATACACATAAAGTAAAAGTAAACTTAAAACATGTATCTATTTTTATCACAGATATAGGACTGTGAAACATGAATAAATGAAACAAATCTTTAGAACATTGCAATAATATAAAAAATAGGCCAGCAGTAATAATATTTTTAAAAGGCCATCAGGAAATGAAGCAATATGCATTCAGTTTTATTATGATCTAGTTAAACCATAGATATTCTGTCATACTTTCACATTTTTGGTAGATAAATGAATGAGGAAAGAGCTTCAGAGACATTGTGGTCCTTGCATAAAGCCACATCATCCTTCAGTCAGGTTAATGGGGAAGCCTGGGCTTTAAACATTCTACTTCAGCACCTTGCTGTTGCAGGAAAGGAAAGTTGGTACCTCTGGAAAACTGGCACAGCTGACTCTAGGATACTCCAAGCTCCTGGACTCACAGTGGGGCTCTCAGGCTGGCCTCTCCAGGTACTTCCATCCTCAAATCACACATTGAGCCGTTCCTTCACTCCTCTCCAGTGCCCAGTTCTCCTTTGTATTCTTGTTGAAATGTTGCTACATAAGAGTCTCTGGACTGAGCATCCCTCAGCACACCTCCTGGATCACCTCTTCATGGACTTAACATGATATGGTCCAGCATAGTGAGGACACGCACTGTGTTTACATAACTGATGAAAGTCAAAAGAAGAGGCCCTGTCTAAATCCTCCAAGTAAAATTTCCAGCTCACAGAGTCTGGAATGAAGCAAAGTGTCAGTAGTGATCTGCTCATTCCTAGTTCAGAAGAGCCCACCTCAGCAACACTTGCTAAGTGACAAGCCTGTGTGCAGTGTCGGGACTTACCAAGAGTCCACTGGCCTGGCCTGTAACTAGGTGATGATGGGCGTAGTGAGGGCACCTATGATGGATTGTTCGGAGGTATTTGGATCCAGAGTAAAGGAAAAGGTCTGCTTGTTGGCACAGCCTGACTCTCTGTTGTCCAATCATCCCTTACTCACTCTAAGGCCTGGGTGGATCCAGGAATCTCCTATAGACCTTAGCAGCTCAAAAACTTAGAATGTCTCCTAATCTTCAGTCTTGGAAGTGAGACTGTCGTTAAATAAGTAGGGCCTCAAATGTCCAGATCAGAGCTGATTGGGACTCATTTCATGACAACTGGCACCCCGTGAAAGATGATGTAGACAGACCTCTGTTCTACAAGAGGAAAGTGTAACCCAGGAAGATGAACGCACAGGTGCCAAATCTATTCTAAGTATCAGAGATGGGATCCCAGGCCTGGACTCCAGGTAGTCGCATTGATCCCCAAAGGAAACCTTGGAAGGGAAAGCAGGCAATATAAGACCAACTTCTGGACTACACCTCCATAAGCCTGTGCAATGGACCCTATACAAGCCAGTATTGCCACGTTAAGGGACTCACTGAAAGGATGAAACAGCTTGCATTCTACTTCCCGAGCCATGGGGCCCTCAAGGGACAACATGTCCCTTCTCACGCTCCATTGAATGCGGAGAGAGAAGAGAGGCAATGCTCTTGCTTACAGCTGTGGAGGGAGCAAGATCAGATGTGAGGAGAGATAACAGGTCTGCCCTGACTACTGACCTGTGTGATACAGGCAGAGTTGGGGTGATCTTGTGACCACAGCTACGTTGAGTTGGAGCTTTGATCGTTGCTTTGTGTGCGCACACTTTTGTTTCTTAAAGTTATTTGGCCACTATTCTGCACTTAGTCCTTAAACGAAATCACAACCCTGACAGAACATCTACCCATGAGATCTTTGCCAAGACCATAGCAGGAGGTAAAAGAAAGACGAAGGACAGGAGTGAAACATTTTCAGGTTGCATATATGATATAGAGTTGGGCTATTTCTCACTGTCATTGGGGGGTGGAGCTCTGGGATATGTCTTGAGTATCACAAACTCAGTACCGAGCCTGTACTGCGTCCACAAACAACACTTTGAGGTAAAGGCAGTATGGTTTATTATTATTTCATACACACTTTCCTACCAACTTGGAGTATGGGTATGCTTTAATGCCCGTTTTATTTTTCAAAGTCTTCCCCATCTCCTTTCTGTCTCTCCATTCTTAGGCCTGATTGTCCGAGACTTCTGATATCTTATGGATAGAACCCGGAGGTCTGACTGGGAGAATATCATCTTCATCTTGCCCCTTGACTCTGTTTCTGAATATTGATCCTTGTGGATGAGAAACTACCACTTAGATGTGGCTGGAAGAACACCCATGAAATTGATCAATAGTTACATACATCATATTCCAATGGCTAGCATTTGCCCACAAATACAACAACAGTGACCTAGTAGGTGGCCTGGAGAAATGAATAACATCAGTCACATGATGCCATGTGAACACCAGCCACACTTACCTTTTTAGATTTTGTATTGAGCCCAAATTGAAATCCCAAACGTTCCCTCTCTAGCAGTCAGTTTTATTTCTGTGGATTAATTGGCCCCTGCTGTCCCTGGACCTCGGATGGGAAAATTCCTGAGGTTTTTTGAAGGTCTGTTCTCAAATCTTGAGGAGCAGTAGCCTTCACATATTCTCTTCCAGAACATTCCTGGAATGGCTGAGCAAGGACCTGCAGCCTCACTTCAGTGAGAAAAGGTTCTAACATCTTGCTGAGTTAGGAGATGGTAGACCACCATATTGGTATAAACCAAGACAGTTAAATTACCCCAGGAAAAAAACTAAATTCATTGTCTAGAATCATTACTTGTACACAAAAGAGAAAGTGAATTTCATCTTTGCTTTACAGAGAGCCCACTGCATTCATGGATTTTAATGCTGTGGTAAGTTATGTGTGAGGGTAGCATCATGAGATCAAAGCCATATGCAGCATCAGGTTGGCCCAGAAACACCAGCACTGGCATCAAAAATTTGATAAAGAAGTTGGTTCAACAACTCTTTTGTGCCTGGTTGGGCATATCCGCCCTCTATAGGAGCTAGGGTGGTGCCTTGTCTCTGCACAGAATGATAAGCAGAATGCAGATTGTCGATCCTGGCTTCATCTCTAACAAGCCTTGCTTATTTTTTGTGGTCCAGGGTGGATTCTTTGTGCTCCCTTGCTTAGTGGCTTCCTTGTAGAACTTTCAACATCTCTTGGGTCCAGGTAGAATCTTGCTTCCTTGGGCAACCCTTCTTGTCCCATGTTCAGTATTAGTGTCGTTTCTGGTTATAGATGAGGAGGAAGGTGCAGAGGGATGCTGTAATTTGTTTAGGATTCCCCCAGCTAACAACAATACTCATCCAGGTTATCTTATTGCAGACTCTGAGCCCCTACTCTGCTGAAGTCCAGATAAGACATGATAGACCCCAGACTGGAATAAGGACAAGAATGCTTTGTCAGTGGCCTTGGTAAGCTCTGAGTATTGCTCAGTGTCCTGCTCCGGGAAGTGCAGAGGAGTGGCTGGGGACCTTCTGCCTGCATCATCCTGAACTAAGGCAATAGGGACATCTTCAGCCAACTCAGCTGCCAGCCACTGGAGAAAGGGTGCTGGCCACAGCCCAGAGAGGATCCCCCACAAGAAATATATCGCGTGCTGACACTTTTATGACCTGGACCCGCTTACAAAACACAGGCCAGGGCACAGCTCTGCTTTCCACGGCCCAGCTTGACATCACATGCTCACCCCAGGGCTGCCACTTGGAGTCAGGAAAGCCCATATATTTCCGTCTTCAGATAGGCCTAGTGGTTCTCGTCAGGTGCGGAAAGCCAATAAATCACCAGCGAAGCCTCGGTGTGTCTATCAGTCAGGAGACTTGTCATCTTCTAGGCCTTGATCCACATGAAAGGCAGATGCGGGAGGGGCGGGGCGCGGCGGGGCGGGGCAGCAGTCCGGGGACACCTGGTGCGCGCTGGGCGCAGGGTCTGCAAATGTTCACAGCTCCGAGGGGCCGCGGAAGGACCCATGCCTCCTCCCTCTCTGCACGCGTTTCCTTTCTCTTTGAAGTCAGGGGGACTAGGGGGCCAGGGTTGAACTAAGTAGGTCTTCCAGCCTGGGGCTTTTAATATTCACCTCACGTCCTCTTTGCAGCTACTTTGGAAGGGATGAAAGTTACAGAGGAAGTGTGGGAATTCAGGGTTGCCCTGGCCCTGTCTTGGATCTTCCCTGCTGACCAGGAAGTGGAAAGGAGATGGGATGGTAGGGGCCAGTCCCCCAAGGCAATAAAGGGTCTCTGTGTAGGTATTTAGCTTGCCATGTTTCTTCCAGGCAGCAGGATAGAGGGTGTCAACTCTGACGGACTTTGATCACATCTTACCTCTGCCATTTTTGCCTTTTTGGGCTTTTGAGTAAACGTTCTTCTCTTTGCTGCCGCATTTCGCAGGAGTAAGTGGAAAGGCAAACACTACGTAGTAGATGAGTGCATTAAAAACGGGACAATCATTACTTAACACCCTCACACCCTATGCAGTAAAATCAGAAGACTATGGAAGCTGCTCTTTTATTATTATTTTTTTTTTCTGCCCAATGCAAACTACCCTCTAAGTGGTGCTAAGTAAGGCTGGTCATGCAGTGAGTGTGCTGGGTCTGCAGGGCTTTTCCAGTCCTATGGTAGGTGTCACATTCACTAGGGAGCAAAAACAGAAGGTCCCTTCAGTGGGCTCTTTGCTTTTCAACTTTCTTACTCTGTGTTTTTTTGGGTTGTGTTGTTGTTGTTTTGGTGTTGGTTGTTGCCTTTGGGAAATTCCTACAGAAGCTGTCGTACTGCCTTTGTGGGTCTCCCACTTTTGAACTGTAATATGGACAGAAATAGCAGTTGTTTAGCGGGGAGCTGTTGGGAATCTGCACTCAGTGCTGTGTAGACTAGACACTGCTTCCAACAATCCCGAGGCTCCGGCAATCAGTGTCAGCAGAGCCCCCAGGCCTGTCACAGGCAAACTGCCCTTACAGTTTCAAGCACCCTGGCTAAAATCCCTCCATGACTCCACCCCCTCCCCAGCAGCAATCTTGTTAAGGAGTCCTACTTCAGGTACCAACCAAGCATCCCTGCTGTGACATTTCAACAATCATCAAACCATTCACTCAATGGCCTTTAAAACAACCTTTTTTTTTTTCTTTTTCTTTTTTAAAAGATCATGGAGGGACTGGAGAAATATCTCAGTAGTTAAGAGTATTGGCTGTTCTTCCAGAGAACATAGGTTTGATTTGAAGCACCCATGTGATAGCTAGCAAATATCTATAATGCCAGTTTTAAGGGCTCTAACCCCTTCTTCTGGTCTCCAAGGGCACCAGAAATGCATGTGGTACAGAGATGTACATGTAGGCAAAACACATATACACATACAATAAATACTAATTAAACTTTAAAATATTTTTAAAGACCATGGAAATGACAAACTATGCCACAAAGTAATTGTTAAGATATGACAACTCCCAGGCATGGTGGCGCACGCCTTTAATCCCAGCACTCGGGAGGCAGAGGCAGGCCGATCTCTGAGTTCAGGGCCAGCCTGGTCTACAGAGCGAGTTCCAGGACAGTAAGAGAAACTTTATCTCAGTTTAAAAAAAATGGCAACAACAACAAATGAAAATATCCATCCAAGTGGTTTCTCAATGTAAGGCATTATTATTATTATTACATGAAAATAATAGCCATATGTCATTAAAAGGCTGAAAGCATTACATGCAAACCCTCCCATTTGCGTATGTGCAGGTGTGTGTGTTCATGAGTGTGGGGGCCAGAGGTCAGCCTCAGACTTCGTTCCTCAAGGGCCACTCACCTTGTTTTATAAATAAATAAATTAATTAATTAGCATGTGGACATGAACAGAGGTCAGAGGACAACTTTTGGAAATTAGTTCTCTCTTCTCACTGAGAACCATAACTCACACTGATTTGGTCAGGGTCCCTACCAATTGAACTCCAGAGATACATGTGTTTCCACCTCTTCAATGCTGAGATTGTAAAAGGTTGCCATCACATCAAAATATTTGTGTGTTTGTTAGTGCTAGAACTTGGGTGCTTTTGGTGGTTTGCAAGCAACTGAGTAGTCTCCCATGCCCCTTAACTTTCATTGTAGAAGAAATAGATTGAAAGGGTAAGAGGTTTTATTAAGATCATGCAACTAGTACCCATATCATCTCATCATAAACTCTAAGCACCAAACAGTTTCCTACTCCCTGTTTATATGGGTCCCTAGATCAACAGTTGTGAACCGCTCACCACCTGATTGGTAGACTTAGTGAGGTGGCTGGCTGCCCTACAGTGAGTGGCTTCCATCCAAGCAGCGTAGGCTTGAACACAAAGAGAGGGCTGTTCCTTCTTTGAGTAAAAGAAAACTTTCTCCTCCACAGTGACTGAGCTGAAACTTGGGCTTTTCCCGTTCTCATAGTCTAGCTGTGGCTCCCTGAGTCCTCTGGTCCTCACACTAGGACCATACTTTGGGTCTCTTGGATATTCAGTTTGCTGACTGCACATTTTCTTAGTTCAGTATCCATGGCATGAAGCAAAGTCTTGGTTCTAACTTCACACACACACACACACACACACACACACACACACACACACATTTATATATATTATATAGATGCGCACACATGCACATCAGTTGTTTTTATGAAAAATCTTAATTAATACAATCATTAGACAATGATAAGCCAACCAAGGCTCAGGAGCTCTTGTCGAACTAAACAGCCCAGAATAATTCAAAACTTACCCTTTTCCTCCTTCCTTTCTGTTCACCCATCTCCCCAGGTGATCCCAGCATGACCAGTCTTGCACATCACTTTGAAGTCTTTCTTTGGCACCCGCGCTATATATTTACTGTCTGTCCTCTGCTAACTATTGAACGCTGTGCAATTCTTGTTTACAAACACCTTATAGAAAGGTTGTTTCTATCTCAGGTTTCCTCAGCATCACAAATTACAGTTAGAAAATGTCAGTGACAATGACATTCACTGTCCCATGGCTGAAAATGGATGGCCTCGGCTCATCTCCCTGTTGAACACATAGCATCCCTGTGTTAGAGATGGTAAAACTGAAGTCCATACAAGTGATGCTTCTTCCAAGATGAACCAGCAAGTGACAGATTGGGGCATGAACTCATTACATTCAGGTTCTGAATTGCACTCTGGGGCTCAAGAGTCCCTGTGGTGACAGAAGCATTGTGAAATGGGAAGAGTGTGCCCAGGAGTCACAAAACCTCACAGTGAACCCCAAGGGGATGGGTGAACCTTCCAGAGACATCTGGCCTCCTAGCTCTCTGTGAGTCTCAGTGTTCTCATCCCTGAAATGATAATAATCATGATCATGCCTGGTTCCCCCACCCTATAGAAACTCTGTGGGACTCCGAGGAACGAGAGGGTCCTTTGTAAATTGCAAGGAACACACAAATACGAGTTATTATTATTTCCATCTGGCCTTGTCTAGGACTACTTCAATGAGGGCATTATAAATGATTGATAAGACTTTATGTGGTCTCTGTGTTTAAGGGAAGAACAAGTCTCAAGTCAAAAGATTCAAACTCTGGTTATGGAATGTTGGTTGCAGGATCCCAGACAGAGGGCTTTGGGTGAATGAATGAGGGTTGGGCCCAAGTCCAAAGTCTGAGTCAGCTTAACTCACTTGATTTAGGGTTAGAAACTGCTCTTAAATGTTGAATACTATTTAGTTTTTTATTGAGTATAACAAAGAAAAAATTTAAAAAATTAGTAAATAGTCATTTGAATGCTAATAAGCATTGCTCCAAGCATTCCAATTACATCATTTAATCCATATAGCATTACAGTGAGATAAAAATAGAAATGGGCGGCATGACTTTTCCTGCCTTTTAAATGAAGAAAATAAGGGTTGGGGACATTGAGAAGCTCTCTACGGTCGCATTGCCAGGAAGTGGTACAGCTTGGATTTGAACCAGTCAATCTGATTCAAGAAGAAGGAAAAGGAAAGAATTGAAAGAAGGTCAAAGAAGGAAGATAGGAAGGAAGGAAGGACTTCTGAAACTTGAGGAAAGGAACTAGAAAAAGATGAATAATCTCCAAATGAAACATGCCCCAGTAGAACTGCGGTTCTCAGCCTGTGAGTTGAGACCCTTTGGGAGTAGAAGGGTCTTTTTACAGGGGTCATCTAAGACCATCAGAAAGCACAGATATTTACATTATGATTCATAACAGTAGCAAAATTACAGTTAAGAAGTAGAAGCAAAAATAATTTCATGGTTGAGGGGTCACCACAACATGAAGAACTGTATTAAAGAGACACACAACATTAGGAAGGTTGAGAGCCACTGCAATAGAGTCAGAGGAAGATCTTGGGGTTCTCTTCATCTACTGTAGGCCAAGTTCACCTCAAGTCCATGGACTACAACGCAACTGTTACCCTTGTAATGGTAATACAAACAGGACACTGTGGGAATGCAGAGGAGAGATGAAAGTAAGGGTTGGGGGAGTCCTGACAGAGGTGATGTACAGGTGTGTCTGAGACAATCAACAGGATCTAACCAGTAACAGAATCACGGGAAGAGAAGTGACCACAGTGCAGAAGACAACACTGAAGAGAGGAGGCATGAGAATGGCACTGCAAATATCACTGTGGGTCACAACGATAAACCGAGAACCCTGGGTGTAAATGAAATGAGACAGAGAGTTACAAATGATTCTTAGTATGGGTATGTTTATAAGATTCCCATGTTAGATGGTCTCTTCTGATCAGAGTGAGGATGGTAGTTTTGATAGATAGGTAAGACAGGGGATAAGAAAAGTGGTCACAGTTCAATTCTACTTCTCCAACCAGTAGTTGGAGAGCTAATAAAAGAAACAATTAGAAGGTATTTTTAGAGGTTAATAAAGGTTGGTTTAAAGTGGCCTCAGGAGTGCTGGAGATGTTTGTGTTGGTCCCTGGCTTTTTTTTTTTTTTTTTTTAAATTTAATGTCTCCAGAGACTGAGGAATTCTCACAGAGAGGGATAGCACTGTAAATGAGTTGCTTCTGAGTGAGGGATTTGTCCAAGAGCAAATGGGAACAAAAGACAATAAGAGAAAGCCTGGAAGGAATCAGGGCTAGAGATATTGATTTGATTTTTAAAGAAATGATTTATTAATTACTGTAGGGAGATATGAGGCTAGATAACAGATTTGGAAGTCAGGATGAAAGATTATATAAGCTGCAGTATCAGACAATGCCCAAGTCTGAGAGGCTTGAGAAAAAACTCTATCTCATGCTATGTGTCAGATATGTTTTTCTTCTGGGCTCTGCTGCTCACTACCACTTAGGAACTAAAGCTGACAAGGCTGGGTCTTCATCAGAGTGGGAGTGTTCCTTGTTCACTTGAGCAAGAGGGGAAAGATGCTGAAGAATTACCATGGTCCCCTTGCTCCTGTGCCTAGGAGTCACACATTACTTCTCAAAGTCCCTTGTAAAATCTGTATCGTTCGCCCTACCTAACTTCAGAAGCTGGGGAAAGCGGAGTTGCAATGCCAGCTGCAGTAAACATCTCAGCATCCACAGATGTCGTCAGAAAATGGATGGCAATTCAATCCAGGCGAGAAAGGATGGGCTCAATCAAGGTAGAAATCAATGAGTAAAAAGAGAGTGATCAAGAATTGAACCCAGGGACACATCTTCCATAGGCAAAAAGTGAAGGAGGCGGAGAGCCCAAAGATGAGAGTGAGATATGTCACAGAGATAACAATGAGGAGCCAACAGGATCCCTCGAGCCAAGGAAGTGGGTAAGTGTGTAAGAGGGTGAAGCATGGTACACGTAGCCTAGAAGAGCTTTACAATAAAGGCAGGCACCAATATTTGTCAATCAAGAGGGGTCTGTATGAAAGTAGAAGGGGGTTATTTGTGAAGAGAAGGGGAGCAGAGGGAGAGAGTACAAGAGAGGGCAATACAGTAAATATGAACAAGTTACATTGTATATTTAGATCATGTCTCAGTCAAAACCATTATCTTATAGATATAAATACTGGTCATAGAAGGGAAAATGTTTTAACAGAAAAAAAATTTTGGTGTAAATATTTTTAAAGGTTTCGTTCTTTCTTTTTTTTCTTTTTCTTTTTCTTTTTTTTTTTTAAGAACAATCCAGGGGCTGGAGAGACGGCTCAGAAATGAATCACAGTGGCCATTGGCTGGTTTTTCAGAAAATGTAAGTTTGATTCCCAGCGCCCACACAGCTCTAACATGCTAACAACAGTTCCAGGGGATCTGCTACTCTCTTCTGTCCTAAGAGGAGGGTATTAGGCACACACATGGTGCATACACACACACACACACACACACACACACACACACACACACAGAGCAAGCAAGCACAAAACACCCATACACATTTAGTCTTTGAAGTCAATCTAGCTCTATATAGCTCTATGGTCTTCACATTCCAATTGTCATTTATTTAATATTTTCAATAATATTTTGGGATAAAGATGGACTATTGTCAGAGACTTGTAGATGCTAGGCCCTCAGGAACACAACCCTCTTCACTCGGTTCTACACTGGCCACTTTTCTAAAACAAAACTTCAGCTAGGCTGTCCACCTTTGTCTCACAGCATTAGGGATGTAGTAGACATTTTGGCAAGTGAGAATTTACAGAGTATGATTGAAATGGACTGTTTGTAAATTGAAATGAACAGAGATGTTTTTCCTGCCATTTGAGATTATTCTTACAGAGTGGTGTATCACAACTTGGGTAGTTTGTGTAAAGTGAAATTATTCCCATTGGATAGCTCTTGAATGGAATAGGCAATTCAACATTTGTGGTTTCTTCATGCAGGAAAAAGGCTGTCATTGTGCCCCACTTCTTTCAATCCCCCGTTCTCTGCGTGTTCACTAGAGAAAACCAGTTCAAGTAATTAAGTAACTGGCAGATGATATTTTTATCATACTGCTGCTAAGGACTTCTGAAGTAAAGGAACACGGGACAGACATTTGTTGACTACCTATTACATAACACTTAACTATCATACGTTAATTTTACCTCATCATCACAACTACCCAGTAAAATAAATCTCTTTTATCTTGACTTTGTAGGCATGGCGAAAGTTACAGAAGGCTCCAGTCTACAAAACAGAGGCTCTACTCCATTAGTTGTCATCTGAGTGTACTGAACATGGATCTCGCTCTTGCCTCCCTCAGGATGGCTAAGAAGTTCCCAGCTCCCATTCGCTCAGAACTATGAGTGAGCAGATGAAAGGCCCCAAGGTTCTGTGAGCGACCCCACCCTCAGAGGAACTGGCATTGAACTTTCAGCCGCATGCCTAGAAGAGGCCGTTTCTATCTGTGGACCTGCCAGGCTGCCTCTCTCTAAGGCATCTTTCCTCTTGCCTTGGGGTTTCTTCAATGAAATACTTCTCTCTCTTGCTAAGCTGCTCCAGGGAGCAGCGTGGGGAGGACCCTTTGTGGCTCCATTTAACTGGGGGATGAGGAGGAGGCGCATGATTTGCCAGCCAATGGTATCTCTGTCTCTATGAAAACGAATTCTGGTCATTTTCCAGAACTGTACATAAATTCTACTTCTGTGCTTTCCCTACTACACTGCCTTCACCTCGAGGTTTCTTATTCTTCTCCGAACTCCAAAGAAGGCTGAGGCCGTGCATGCAGCCATCTTCCTGCCATGCCTTTCAACTTCAGCCTCTTAGGCTTCCTTGAGGAAGCGAGGCTTAGTGTTTTTCTCCAGCCTGCCCCAATGGGGCTTTGACTTCTTGCAAGAGACTACGGAGAGAATCGGAACCAAGTCAGCCCCAGGACTGCGCTGAGGTGGGCAGACATAGGCAGATCACATAAGCAGAAGGGCAACTGTACAGAACTGTTTATCTTGTAACCGGAGTTCTTGTATCCCCTCTTCTATCTCCATTGCCAAGTGAAAGCCCTCTGCTTGCATTATCTTTTCTTCCCTGTGAATGTTCATTACCTTCACAGAAACATTGAGCAGATTATGGCAAAATCTTGGAGAGCCGAATGGTTGGCAAGCTTGAGTGAAATAAAGTTGTGTGTGACTTCAAACCAATGATCACATTGGCAACTTCTAAAAGCACTGTTAGTTCTAAAGCATAGTGTGGCTGGGAACCTCCTCCACTTGCCACCTGACTTTAGATTCATAGAGTGAATTTAAGGAACTACTCTTACTTCTTCAAGTCCTAGGAAATATATTTCTGAAGTTAAGATTTCAGGTACTAGGCATATGAGGAGCAAGGGTGTGTTGTTTGGCAAGTGGCCAGCCTTCTAGTGTTCTCATGTACCTACATGCTGTTCATACTCAGAATGATGAAGGGTGCCATCCATACTGAACTCTGGAGTGAGAGTTAAGTCCTGGCTCACTCCTTACTGTTATGTGACTGGGAGTAGCTGCTTAACATTTCTGGACTTCAGTTTCCATGTCTGTGAAATGAAAGTAATATAAATATCTATTACCTAAGGTGATTTTGAAGCATAAAGAAACCAATCAAGGACTATTTAGAAAAGAGGGGACAAGTGGGAGTGGCTAAGAGAGGTAATGGGAGATATAATAAAAATGCATTATGTTCATGTATGAAAGCATTATAATAAAATTTATTACTTCTTATAAGAAAAGAATGTCCTTCTTGGTCTGCTGAAATGGCTCAGCAGGTAAAGGCACTTGTCGCTGAAGCCTGAAGACCTGAGTTCGATGACTGGAACCCACATAAAAGCAAAGGTAGAAAGAGCCAGCCAACTCCACGAAGTTGTCCTTCACATATGTTTTTTTCATTTCAATTTCGAGCATAGCAAAAGTGAGAGAAGATACATCTAGGTCGTGTTACATATCCATCAGCTCTCTCTCTCTGAAAGAAGAGCTGTGCAAAAAATGACACAAATGTCTGCAAGGGACACTGGGTGGCATTTGAGCATCTAGGATGCTAAGTACTGACCTGTGACTACATCCAAATACCAAAGCTATTTACATTGTTCTCTATAGGACAGGGAAGTGCTTGAAGAGCAGGTGTGGTGGCACATACCTGTAACCCCAGAACTCAGAATGTGAGGCCAAAGTATTTAGAGTTCAAGCCAGCCTGAGCCACACAGTAAAACTGAGTCTACAAAAAAGGTCTTCAAAGAAAGGACTGTTTGTTTCACCATTATCAATACCTAACAGTCTGCCTGGTATGTAGTTGACTTGGGTAAATGTATAAATGAATCAATGATTGCTCTGAAAAATTCTCTTAGTTATTTGGGGGAAGCTCTGTAATGCTCACTCTGGGCTCTGGAAAACTCATAGTTTCTCTGACTTTTTCCTTCAGAAATGTGGTGCATAGCTTCAGTGTATACTATCAGCTATAATCATATGCTGTAACTGAGATAACAGGCAACAGAGCAAGTTAGAGTACAATCATGTAAACCAAGGCAGAAGAAATTGTAGATGGAAGACGAGAGAGTATAAAAACCAATCACAGTCATTCAGCATTACTCTCAGATCACACTCATTTGCCACATTAAAATATTATTCCTTTGGGGCTGGAGAGATGGCTCAGTGGTGGAGAGCACTTGCTGTTCTTACAGAGGACATGGGTTTGGTTCCAAGCCTCCTCATGGAGTGTTTCACAGGTGCCTGTAACTCTAGCTCCAGGGCACCCAACACCCTGTTCTGTACTCTGTTGGTATCTGCATGTATGCACACACAGACACATAAATAAAATAAAACTCCATCTTAAAGACAAGTTTAAGTAGAATTTTCAAGCCTTCTTTTTTGCATTAAGGGTAGATCAGTCTATTATAGTAGCAACCTTTTTTTTTTTTTTCTCTCCCTACTCCACATTGTGCTTTGGTAAACAGTCACCCTAGAATCCTGGTGTTTTGAAAAACAAAGGTTTGTTGGGTCCTTGTATGATGGGTTCAACAAAGATTGTCAGGGAAACTTTGTGGTCACAGCCGAGGCTGGCGGATGCTCTGTCATCAGGATCCCAACACGGTACAAACACAACTGAAAGTAGAGCACATTACAGTCCAGTTCCCCAGAACCCACTCAACAGACTGCTGTTAGCCATGCTGTCCTCTGAGGGTACCACCCACTGAGTGAGGGGGA
>CAJQZJ010016855.1:3202776-3221897 GCA_907164525.1 Lophiomys imhausi | reverse complement strand
TGTGTGTGTGTGTGTGTGTGTGTGTGTGTGTGTGTGTGTGTGTGTGTTGGAGTAGTGTCACCCCAGAGCAGATAATTCTGAGTTGTATAAAAAGCATGCTGAGAAAATCACGAGGGGCAAGCCAGTAAGCAGCATTCCTCCAGCAGACCCCTGCATCAGCTCCTGCCTCCACATTCCTGCTCTGCTTGAGTTCCTGTCCTGACTTCCATTCATGATGAACTAAAAGCTGTAAGCTGAAATGAATTTGTATCTTCTCAAGTTGCTTTCGGTCATGGTATTTTATTACAGTAGTAGAAAGCAAACTAGAACAGAGGAGAAAGAACAGAATATTACAAGAAGGGATGAAACATTTCATCTTGCAGGGAAGTTTGCTAAACTGAAAATAAACAACTCAGTAGCTTCAGGAAAACCCTGGAACTGACCAGAATTATTAGACTTGTCCCTCCCCAACCATATATAGGCAGTAACCACTGTGGAGAGACACTCTCTGACAAGCTGAGCTACCTCAAAATGTCTCAGACAAGCTGAGCTGTTTGCAAGAGGCTCAGACTAACTGAATGACTGAAGGAGATACTTCCCAACTCATTGAGCTGCCTGAGGGCTGTGCAGTGTACTCCAGATTTCTATCTTTCATGAGCTGTCACCTATGCAGCTTTGATGATACAGTTGTCTTTGAGTCATTCTGCTCCTGTGGGGAACAATTCACCCCTACTTCTATAAGTAACCCCAATAAAACAAATGGCTCACAAAATAGGATTTGGGTGGGTCTGTTTACTTCAGTCCATTATCAGTTCCATAACTGGAGGAAAGAGACTTGTGTTCACGTCTCCTCAGGAATAATGTCACACAGCACTATGGGACACATGGCAGATGTAAAGTGTCATAGGAGCCATTGGTTAATCGCCTTGGTCCTTCACGGTGAAGTTCATTTAGTTAAAAAAAAAAAAAGTATACTTTTCTGTGTGGAACTGAAACTACACATGAGATTTCAAAAATGTCATGTCGAGCCTTCACGTCATGGCTTTGAGTGAAGCCTCTCAAAGTACCACTAGGAGGCTTCAGTCACTCCTGACACAACAGACCACCACAGTTTTATGTGGCATCCACCAGCCCTTTACTCACTAGTCTTGAAGTTAAATCTACAAATAGACTAGTAGAATACAGTTGTTCAATGGAAAGGCTTTGTATCCCAGTAACATGATACCCAAGTCAAGATACGTTTGGGGAGACTAAGTACTTAGCCCTAAATGAAATATCTTTAGCATCATCCCTTACATCAACTAGATCTCAGGGAACATCATAGAAAAATAGACAAAATCATATAAAATCCAGACAGTGGGGAGGAATGCTGTGAACTGCTGTCTTCTAGACATAGCATGGTTATCACACTCATGAACTCACAGAAGGTGTGGTCACCTATATAAGATGTATACACACTTACTTCTGTCTGTCTTGAAACTGGTTAATTCCTACACTAAGTTCTTGTGAAGGAGTCATCTGCTTTACTCCAAAGAACTCTGAACCCTCACCTCCCTTTCCTGTATCTCTTGTTTAATGCCTACGTTCTCCATCGAACTAGAAGCTTTAGATATCTATTCCACAGAGTTTATTAACTACACCATAACAAACCACCCCGACCTTAGTGTTAAAATGATGATGGTGTTGGTAACTCATGATTTTCTCAGGACAGCTAGGCTCAGCTGGGTGATTTCAGATTTCCTACATATATTAGCTATAGTATTTTTTACTACTAGTGACCACAGGGTGAAGTCTGTATGTGTTATGTGGGGCACATACCACCTTCTTGGCCTGGCCTTGTCTTAGATGATGTTCTACGTATGACTGCCCCTCCCTGGAAAACACATTAATTGCCAGAAGTCAGCCCCACACTGAGACTTTGTCCAATTTACCCATGGCTTGAGAATTGTTTGGGGCATGGTATGTCAGCCCCAGACCCACTGTTCTCTTGATGCCCAATGGAGAAGAGATCACGGAAATATGTGATGTAAAAATGAATGAATAAAATGACTGTGTTGTGGTGCACCTGATTTCTTTCTCCTCGGTAGGTTTACACTGAGAACGAGCATATGATGCTTTAGGAGGGCTGATAAAAGAGAAGAGAGAGGTCAGGGCTCCCATTAGGAACGAGGCAGGAAGAGGGGAGTCACCACTGCTTAGTTCTGTGGGTGATGGTGGCCTAATTGGGAGTAGGGCTGCCTATAAGGTAGTAGGCTTAGTGATGATCTGAGGATGTAGTGCAGAGACACCAGGTACACCTTCCTACCATGTGGCTCCACAGCTGTAGAAAAGTGGCATGGACCAGAGGAGGAGGGAGGACAAAGCTTTGAAACCTCAAATTGGAGAGGCACATGTAAACTTTGAGATTTCTGGTCCAACTACAATACGATCAAAGGCAAACACAGTTGCCTGGGAATGTTTTAGATAAAGTCCAAAATGTTAAGTATGCTTCTCCTCTGCTGTTGAAATATGAGGATGCAAGTAACTGCTGAAGTCCAGGTGAGTCATGCAGGGGCAGTTTACATTCTAACTGATGATGTGTGTGATAGATATTGAAGCTAGACCTGACTAGAGAGAAAGAGAAGGTGTCCATACCATCTGTCTAGACTTCAGTGTCTCTCCCTGGGTTTTCCAGTGTCCAATAGAGAAGAAAACTCTCCCCATTGTCCCTCTTTCCTACAATTTTTATGAAGAACAGGGTGCAAGTTCAGCATGGTTACTGGGTAGGAGTAAGACACACTGAGTCCAGAGACATGGACAGGGGGATCATCTGTGTTGTTGCATTTCCTGGCCATACTTAGGTTCTTCATTCAGAAACTTGAAAGTGGCAGCCACATGTCACTCGGACTGGAGGACTCAGTGGCACTGTGCCTCAGGGTCAGGGCAGATGGCAAGCAGTCTGTGGTCAGGTGAGTTTGGCTTTGCCTTCTCAGCAGGCTGTATGAGCACAGACATTTCCTGGATAATCTGAGGCAGGAATTTCTCATCTGGAGGTAGCATGGCATCAACTTCTTGGATTATTATGAGTGAGAAGCAATTGTATGAAAATTGGTAAAACCCACAGCAAAACTCCTGATAGAAGTGTGTGTTCAACATTTCCTAAGTAAGAGAGTGGAGCAGCTTCTAAAGCACACAGAGCTTTATGTACTTGGGGTTCTGTTTATTATTCATAGTAATAAAGGGTATGTTTTCACTACAGAAAGTTATGCAGAAAAATATTCCCAAAAGGACCACAAGGGAAAGCCATCCCATACATCTGCCTTGCCCTTTCCCTTCCCAGATCAGCACAGCAATGCCTGTCTGAAAATGACTCAGACCACAACTTTATCCCACAGATGTTCTGCTCATGCCCGCTGAAAAATATGCACCCTAAGAACCCTCAGAAGTGATATTGTCCCTTCTTAGGCAGGGACATATTGACAGAAAAAAATAGAGGAAATGAGAGAGAGAGAGAGAACAAGAGAGTTTCTATATTAATAGAGCTCATAGAAGGAACAGAATGCTTATGCTTTCAAGAACCCCAATCCCAGGGTGAGGAGTGAGACAGGAAACCCTGTCTGGTAAGCTCCAAATGGTGCAGTGCTGAACATATTGCTTTCTGATGAAGGGCGGTAGTTGGTTGGACAGACTGTACAGTTAACCACTACAGAACAGACCATCAAAGAGAGGAGCAGAGAGAGGATTGATCTTTTGGTGCCCCTCCCACCTTCTGTATCCAATTTGTAACAGTTCTGCCTGTGGGAAGTAATTCCCCCAGGAACTTCTGAGTTGTGTAACTTGACCCTTTGAGAACCCCCCAAGGAAGTCAGACCCATGTATCTTGTGAGAGCAGAACTGGTTACCCTGACCATGGAGTGGGTAGCCCAAGGCCTGGGAGACAGTTAGAGATAAGTCTGCAGAGACCATTGAGATGTGCTGTCTAAGCAATAACTTCCTAACTACTGAATGCACCTCTCTTGTTCCTGGAGACTTTAATATTGAGAAAGCCTCTGAGTTATCTATGAGCAGATTGGATCAGATTCTTGCTTGCTAGCTTCTTAATGTTTTCTTGAGAAATGCATCAAATAATATTTTAAATAATTTTTTGGTTTTTCTTTTCATTTTTCCCTTTTATTGAAAATATTCTTTTCTCTTGCAATATGTCCTAATTACAGTTTCCTTTCCCTCCACTCCTCCCAATTCCTTCCCACCCCCCTCCCTCTGGATCCATTTCCTTTCTGACTCTCATTAGAAAGAACAGGCTTCTAAGATAAAACAGCCAAACATGACAAAATATAATAAGATGAAGCAGAACTATCATAACAAAGTTGGACACAGCAACCCAACAAGAGGAAAAGAGTCCCAAGGGCAGGCAATAGAGTCAGAGACCCACTCATTCCCACAGTCAGGAGTCCCATAAAAATACTAAGTCACATGCTATAATATATAGGCAAAGGAAGTGGTGCCGATCCATGTAGGCCCTGTGCTTGCTGCTTCAGTCCCTGTAAGCACATATGTGCCTTGCTCAGTGGATTCAGAGGGCTGTGTTCTCGGGTTTTCTCCATCCCCTCTGGCTCCTTCTGCCTCCTCTTTCTCAGGATTCCCAGAGCTCTGAGAGGAGGGATTTGATGGAGACTTCCCATTTAGACTCTCACCATGTCTGGCTGTGGGTCCCTACATCTGTTCCTGTCTGCTGCTGGAGGAAGCCTCTTTGATGATGACTGGATAAGACACTGATCTATGAGTGTAGAAGAAGAATATCACTAGGGGTCATTTTATTGATACTTTTAAACTTTTTTTTTAGTATGAAAAACAGTTATCATGCTAAAGCACAAATTCTGTCTAAAGTTCTTCTTTCAGACAGAGTGCTTAGTTTTTTTTAATGTTTATTTATTACTTCAAGTTACATCTCCATCACAGTGCCCTCTTTCTACCCCTTCCAGTCCCACACTCCTACCCTCTACCCCCTCTCGCTTCTGTCCTACTCCTCCGGAGTGGAGTGTCCCTACATATCAGTCCCCCGCCCCAGTTCAGCAGTCATATGAGGGCTAAGAGCTTCCTAGCATACTGGGGGCATACATGGCAGCACTACTAGGGCAAAGTCTCTCATTAAAAGACAAGTAGTATTTTGTTTTACCCCCTATGTATCTGGGTTATCTAGTCCCTGATTCTTGGTTACCCAAGCAGAGTTAGTTATGGACTGGGTCTTAAGCCAAATCAGACATTGGTTGACTACTCCCATAAGTTCATTGCTCTAGCATAAATTTTGTACCACCATTGACCTAGCATGTTTTACAGGCTGGACAGATTGTAGGTCAAAGGTTTTATAACTGGATTAATATCTACGTTTCTCTTTCAGTAGTCTGCAGAGTACCTTCCCACACCAAAAAGACTAGAATGTAGTGTTGAAGGCTCCTTGTAGACAGCAGTTCACCTTCTCCATGTTGAACTCCATTGAATTGTGTGGTTGTTGTCCTCAACAATGGGGCCCGTTGTCAGTTTGTGGAGAATAATTCTTTGTCTTAACAACTGCCTGGGTTGTTTTGGAGATTTCTCTGGGACTCTGTTGACCAAAAACTCAACTGAATGCAATACAGTTCTGCCACTGGAAGCCTCATCTGGCAACAAGAGATGGCCAGCTGAGACTCTGTATCTTCCATTACTAGGAGTCCTTGTTAGGATCACCTTCATACATTCCAGGAAGTTTCCATTGGACTAGGTTTCCATTTCACCCCCTCAAAAGCTCCCTCAACTCTAGTGGTCTCTCCTAGCACTCTCTTTCTTTACCCTATCTCCCACCCACTTGGTGCCCCCACTTCCATCCCCACACACTTCCACTCTGTCCATAAAATCTATTCTATTTCCCCTTCCCAAGGAGATTCATGTGTCTCCCTCTAACCTTTACCTAACCTCCCTGAGTCTAAAGCTTGTGGCTTCACTTAATGGCTAATATGAACTTATAAAGGAATATACACCATATTTATCTTTCTAGGTCTGTTTTACCTCACTCAGGATGATTTTTTTTTCTAGTTCCATCCATTTGCCTGAATATTTCATGATGTCACTTTTTTAACAGCTGAGTAATACTCCATTGTGTAAATGTACTATGTTTTCTTTATCCATTCTTCTGTTGAAGAACATCTAGGTTGTTTGTTTCCAGTTCTGAGCAGTGAACATGGTTGGGCAAATGTCCTTGTGGTAGGATAGAGCATCCTTTGGGTATATGCCCAGGAATGGTATAGTTGGATCTTGAAGTAGATCGATTTCCAACTTCCTGAGGACATGCCATATTTATTTCCATAGTGGCCGTATAAGTTTGCACTCCCACCAACAATGAAGGAGTGTTCTCCTTGCTCCACATCCTACTAGTATGAGCTATCAATTGTGCGAACTTAGCCATTCTGATAGATGTAAGATGGAATCTCAAAGTGGTTTTGATTTGCATTTCCCTGATGGCCAAGGTTGTTGAAAATTTCTTTAAGTGTTTCTCAGCCATTTGAGTTTCATCTATTGAGAACTCTCTATTTAGATCTGTACCCCGTTTTGTAATAGGATTATTTGGTTTTCTGCTATTTAGTTTCTTGAGTTCTTTATATATTTTGGATATTATTCCTCTAGTGGACGTGGACTTGGTAAAATCTTCTCCCAATCTCTAGAATGCTGCTTCATCCAACTGACAGTGTCCTTTGCTGAACAGAAGCTTTTCAGCTTCATGAGGTTCCATTTATTAATTGTTGATCTTAGTGCCAGCACTATGGGCGTTTCATTCAGAAAGCTGTCTTCTGTGCCAACGCAATGAGTTCAAGGCTTTCCCCACTTTCTCTTCCATCAGATTCAGTGTATCTGTTTTATGTAGAGGTCTTTGATCCACTAGTATTTGAGTTTTGTGCAGGGTGATAAGTATGGAAGATCTATTTGTATTCTTGTACATGCAAACATCCAGTTTGACCAGCACCATTAGTTGAAAACGTTGTCTTTTTCCCACAGCGTATTTCTGGCTTCTTTATCAAAATTCAGTGATCCATAGGTGTGTGGATTTATGTCTGGGCCTTCAATTCATGATTAATGTATCTGTTTTTATGCCAATGCCATGTGGTTTTTTTTTTTATTACTATAGCTCTGTAGTACAACTTGAAATCAGAATGGTAAGACCTCCAATAGTTCTTTTATTGTTTAAGTTTGTTTTATCTATCCTGGGTCTTTCATTTTTCCATACGAAGTTGAGAATTGTGTTTTAAAAGTCTGTAAAGAATTATATTGGAATTTCAATGGGGATTGCATTGAATTTGTAGATTGCTTTTGGTAGGATTTTAGTTTTTACTATGTAGGGAGACCATTTTACTATACTAATCCTACTGACTCATAAGCATGGGAGATCTTCTCATCTTCTGATATCTTTTTCAATTTCTTTCTTCAAAGACTTAAAATTTTTATAATACAAGTGTTTCACTTGCTTGGATAAAGTCACCCCAAGATATTTTATATTATTTAAGGGGATTGTGAAAGTGTCATTTACATGATTTCCTTCTCAGTCTGTCATTGTACAGAGGAGGGATACTGATTTTTGTGAGTTAATTTTGCATCCAGCTACATATTTGAAAATGTTTATCAGCTGTAGGAGTTTCCAAGTGGAATGTTTAGGGTTACTTATGTAATTGGAAGCTTAACCTAAAAATCACCAATGGAGTTGTTTTAAACTGTAGGTTTTCAAGCACTAGCTTATACATATTCAAGTTTTATATTCACTATTACTGTTTTTATAAATGGGTGTCTCTGTGTGCATGGCTTTAGTAGAAGACATGTTACTACATAACTGAGTCACAGCCCTTTGTGGCATCATGCACCCTTGCCTTTCTCTGTGAACTAGCAGATGGAAATCTTAATGGTTAGTTACCTCAAGTACATTGGGAGTTCTGGCAGCCACCTTGAAGGGACAGAAAGTCTCTGGCCATCTTAACTACACCAGAGCTGTGCTTTCAGTGCAATGATAACACATGGTGCCTGCAATTGTGTCTTTAGGACTCAGCATGGGACCCCACATTGGTGCCAAGACTATTTGAAGGGATCTAGTTCCTAATGCCCTGACCTTGGCTTCTGTACTAGTCAGGGTTCTTTAGCAGAACACGACTGAAAAAAAAAAGAATGTGTGGGAGTGGGAGAGATTGCATAGTGGTTAAGACCACTGGCTGCTCTTCCAGAGGACCCTGATTCATTTCCCAGCACCTACAAGGCAGCTCACAACTGTTTGTAACTCCATTTCCAGGAGGCCTGACACCCTCACATGGGCATACATCCAGGCAATACACTAGTGTAGTTTAAAAAACAAAAATAAATTAGTGTGTGTGTTCATGCATGTGCATGCACAAGTGTGTTATTAGCATGATTTATAGGCTGTGTGGTTGAAGTATTCCAACAATGGCTGTCTCTTAATGGAAAACCCAAGGATCACGTAGCTGTACAGTCCATGAGACTAAATATCTCAGCAGTGTCAGTCTCATCCTGGAGTCTCGGAAGATCCTAGAGAGCTGCTGGTCATTAGTCTACACTGGAATCACAAGGAAGTAGGTTTCAACACCAGTGAAGGAACACCTCAGCATCAGGATAGACGAACTTGCCAGCAAGAGTGAGGACAAGCAGAAACTTCCTTCTTCCATGTCCTTTTATGAAAGCTGCCACCAGAATGTGTTGTCCAGATTCAGGGTGGGTGTTTCCGCCTCAGTGATCCAATCAAGAAAATCTCACACAGGTGTGCCCAGCAGCCTTGGCTTTATTTAGTTGGTTCCAGCTGTAGTCCAGTTGACAACCAAAATCAGCCAGCACAGCTTCTCTCACCTATTGTCAGTATGCTTGTCTGTTCTGATAAAGGCTACTCTCCTCTCTCTTGGTTCCCTATGCTCTCCTCCTACCAGACCACACAAGCTGCTCTGTTCAGAAGTCTTCTTAGAAGCCAGTGCTGTAGCAATAACATTCACTTAGGAAGAATAATTGTGATGCCAAGAGCATTTGGTAGTGCACATGCAGGGCACTGACCTTCCTCAGTGTGTTGTGTGACACTCAGCTAAAATATGCCAAGCTAATGTTGGATGAAATCCCTTCTAGACAGAATATTACTTTATAATAGTTTTATTGATATGTAATTGACCAGTGAAAAGCTGTCTGTACTCAGTGTATATAATTTGATGGGCCTTCTTCACTCCACCAACCCATATACACAGAAGACACAGACACACACACCAACACACACTGACACATAAACACAATCACAAGGAAAGCTTTAGAAGTAATAGACACCTATTAGAGGTGGTTGCACAAATGAATGCATAAATCTAACACTTGTTTGAGCCAGAATCCCTTGCAGCTCAAACTTACCTTGAACCTGATACAGAGCAGAGGATGACCTTGAACATCAACTTCCATGTACCAGGATTACAGAGATGTGCCTATGCTCAATTTTATGCAGTTTCTGATGGTTGAGACCAGGCCTTTATGCATTATACAATCTAGACAGGTACTCTGCCAATTGAGTAACATCTTCAGCCCCAACATCTATTTTTCTAAACATGACAGAGGACAAAGAATCATAAAGTTCCAGAATGTTCCTTTTTGGGGTTAAAGATATGGAGATCCCCAGTTTCCATTTAACATGCACATTTCATTTCCTGGAGTCTTCATTTGAGAAGCACATAGTTAGACATCATTCATTCCTAATATTCCCAAGAAAGCTTTTTTAGGGGGAGAAGTGGGATGGGATGACTAGGAGATTGTTACTGCATTTGAATATTGGTTCCCACACTCCTTCTGCCACTGACCAGCTTTGTGACCCTGAGCAAGTCCTTCAAATCATTTCCCTAGGATTTCAGGCCTGATCCCAGAAGCTGTTCCAGTTCCCTGGCTCCTATATTGTGAAGACATAACTCATCACCACCATGATTTGGGCTCAACCCTCCACATCTTATACTGACTAATTCTGTTCCACTTCCAAAGATTTCAAATTATCAACCATATCCTTACTCAACCATTAAACCTACAGTGATAGCATTATTACCTGGGTCATGCCTCCTACTGTAAAAATCATACAGTAAGATTCATTTTTGCCATCTAGTTGTCATGGAATAAAGATTGGGTTGTTCAGCTTGGCCCTTGGTGTCTCCTCATCTTGCCACCATTCACCATAATTTCTCATCACTCTTACTCCCATATGCACACTTGGAGTACAATAGCATTCTTTTTTATGTTTATTTATTACTTCAAGTTACATCTCCACCACAGTGCCCTCTTTCTACCCCTTCCACCCCTCCCAGTTTCACCCTCCCACCCTCTACCCCTCTTCCTTCTATCCTGCTCCTCCAGAGTGGAGTGTCCGTACATATCAGTCCCCTGCCCCAGTTCAGCAGTCATATGAGGGCTAAGAGCCTCCTCATATACCGGGGGCCTACATGGCAGCACCACTAGGGCAAAGTGTCTCAACAAAGTCTATGTTCCTGTTCCTTTTGGGGCATTGGTTGTAGTATAGTTATCCTGCAGTATATGGCTAAAATCCAATTATAAGTGAATAGATGCCATGTGCATCTTTCTGAGTCTGGGTGAGCTCACTCAAGATGAGCTTTTCTAGTTCCATCCATTTGGCTGTGAATGCCATGATTTCCTTGTTTCTGATAACTGAGTAGTATTCCATTGTGTAAATGTACCACACTTTTTTATCCATTCATCAATTGGGGGACATCTGGGTTGTCTCCAGTTTCTAGCTATTACAAATAAGGCTGCTATGAACATAGATGAGGAAATGTTCTTGTGGTTTGGTGAGGAATCATTTGGATATATACCCAGAAGTCATATGTCTGGGTCTTGATGTAGGACTATTCCAAGTTTTCTAAGGTATCACCAGACTGACTTCCATAGTGGTTGTACAAGCTTGCACTCACCAGCAACAGAGGAGTGTTTCCCTTTCTCCACAACCTTGCCAGCATATGCTGTCATTTGAGCTTTTGAACTTAGCCATTCTGACAGGTGTGAGATGGAATCTCAGAGTCCTCTTGAGTTGCATTTCTCTGATGATTAAGGATGCTGAGCATTTCTCCAAGTCTCTCTCAGTCATTAGAGATTCCTCCTTTGTGAATTCTCGGCTTAGCTCTGTTCCCCATTTTTTTTTGATTGAATTATTTGGTTTCTTGGCATTTAATTTCTTGAGTTTTTTGTAAATTTTGGATATTAGCCCTCTGTCAGACATGGTAAAGATCTTTCCCAATCTGTAGGTTGCCATTTTGTTCGAATGACAGTGTCTTTTGCCTTACAGAAGCTTTTCAGTTTCATGAGGTCCCATTTATTGATTGTTGGGTTTAGAGCCTGAGTTATTGGTGTTCTGTTCAGGAAGTTGTCACCTGTGCCAATGAGTTCAAGGCTTTTCTCCACTTTCTCTTCTATTAGATTTAGTTTGTTGGGCTTTATGTTAAGGTCTTTGATCCACTTGGACTTAAGTTTTGTGCAGGGTGATAAGTATGGGTCTAATTTCATTCTTTTACATGTCGACATCCAGTTATACCAGCACCATTTGTTGAAGATGCTTCCACTTTTCCATTGTACGGTTTTGGCTTCTTTTTCAAAAATTAAGTGACCATAGGTGTGTAGGTTCATTTCTGGGCCTTCAATTAGACTCCATTGATCAACTGGTCTGTTAGCATTCTTTCAGTTTCTCTACTTCATGAATTTTTAAACATGTTTTTCCCTCAGTCTGGAACTTACTCCCACTCACATTCTGTCTGCCTAGCCACTTGCTCACCCAATTCAACTTCTTCCTTTTATTCACTGAAGTGGTTCTTCCTCCAGGGAAGCTGTCTATTGCTCTGCTCCTCCTATTATATTTGCTGGTGTTCATCTATGTTTTTATCTTCAAGAATTTTTCCAAGATATTTACATGTTTCTATGCCTTTGTTGACTAGAGTCCGTTTTTCTCCACTAGAATATGTGTTGCTTAACTTCTAGGACAATATCTGTTTTGTTAATTATTTTCCTTGTTAGATTGGTGCTGAGCCAGCCAGTTCCTCAGCAAATACATGGTGATAGAGTCAAAGGAAAGATGGATGGACAATGAGTGAATAATAGGGACTCTGTCACCTGTCCAATGTTATTAGGTTCATTTTCTGATTTGTGTTTTTCATTCTTTTGCTTTCCCTGCCTCCCTTGCCTTGCCTCCATGTCCCCTGGATTCTGGTCACATAAAGTGACATGGGATTATCAAGACTCTGTATTTAGAACTTCTCCCACTGCCTCAGTGAAAAAAAAAAGTTGTGTTAAGTTGCATCATTTGGTTGTTATGGAGGTTATTCTAGTGCCACAATGAAAAGATGACAGTCTGTTTCAGTTAGTTCATTGGCAAAAAATGAAGAAGTTTTGGTTTAGAAAACTGGACACCCAGAAAATGTATTGGTTCTTTCTAAATACTTTCATAACATCACAAAGAGGACTAGCCTCACTCTCTACAATGTCAGACCCAAACTAGAAACAAGAAATAGATGAGACAGTGATATAAGTTTTGGATAGGAATAACAAAAGAATTCTGGGACCAACATATGAGGCAGAAACAGAAAATGGTTTGTTCTGCAAGTGTTCATAAGGTATCACTGATGACTTTGAGGTGGTGGTACTTGGTAACATCCGACATTGTTTGTCCCCTCCTAGATTCCTCCTGTGAGGTAACATTCCTGTAAACTAGTATCTGATACTCCAAAAATTGCTGATGAGAATATCAAGATAAGTCAGTAACTTAACTGTTGAAGTAAAAGAGAGCCTCCTTGTCATATATTTCACGATGCCCTTAGGTGGAACTGACAGGTGTTCTTGGGGAGTCAGAAACCAACAGATATTGTTGAGTCCTACAATGCCTACCTTCTTTTTCTTTTACTAATTACATAAAACATTTATTGTCACATACTTACTGTGCATAGTGGTGGGTCTCAAAAAGACATCTCTTTCAAATATATAGTATACTTTGACCAAGTTCACTGTCATCCTTCAACTTCCTCTGCCTTCTTTCCTTTTTCCAGATAGTCTTGTTTCTATTTTCATGTCATAAGGGTGAGTTTATACATTACATAATTATATATTTTATGTATCATATTATTATATATTACTTACATGTAATTACATTTATCTGTTTTATATAAAATCTAGGATTCACATTTGAGAAAACATAATATTTGTCTTAGGGTGAGACTACGGAATGGGAGACAGTCTTTGCTAGATATACATATGACATAGGATTCATATCTAGAATACATAAAGAACTCAAAATTTTTTTTCAAATTCAAAACAATCCAATTCCACTTCCTTTTAACCTACCAAGGAACTGAATTATGCAAGAGGGCCTGTGCTTCCAGAGACTTTTGACTCTGTTCACTAAGCTCCACCTAGTGGCCTTATGTGGTGTTTTGCTTATAATGAATGATACTGGCTGGAGTCCAGGGTATGGAGATCTCCTACCGTTGGAATAAGTTTCTAAGCTCCTTATTTTGCTCCGAAGACTCAGATAGAGCTGACTTGTCCTGGTGTGATACCATTCTATTTTGAACCTTTAAGAAGTCTGACCTCCTGGTGCTTACACTAACCAACATAATATAGGCAAGGAAGGGACTTTAGAAGTGATTCCTTCTACCTTCTGGAACTGTGCACCATGGAACTCAAGAGGTTCTAAGAGATGTTTTGTGGCTGACTACAGAGGCTGAGATTTCAGGTATCTATTCCTGCTACCCTCTTCATCCTCCTGAAAAAAATAATTCTTAACACTGTACCAATACTACTTTTTCTCTTATTTGTGCTGAATCTCCACCTAGAATATTTGTGGAGAACACTTGTGCTGTCAAAAATAACATGGAAGACTCTAATCTTTTTCCATCTCCTCTCATTTTTTTAGTAAAGCTCACAGCCATGACATATGTCTTCTGGTGGTCACATCGGAGCTCGGTCTGTCCTTCCAAAGGAGGGTAATGGCTGTGGTGGCAGCTGCTGCACTCCCCCACTTGCAAAATCGGTTTTCTCATCCTGACCTGGGCCACAATCAGCAGCAATGATGGCAGCAGCAGGTCTCAGCAGCAGCAAATCTCAGCAGCAAAATGTCTTAGCTGCAGCAAGTCTCGAATCATTGCCTGAAGCATTTTGAAGTGAAGCAAAGCAACAAGAAACAGGAAGGAAGGTGATGCCTCTCTGTTTTGGAGGTTCTCTTTATATCCTCTCAGAGTCTGCACAAGGATGTTTTCCAATTGGCACGAGGCAGTTTCCAGCTGACAAATATCTTGTATTCTTTCAAGAGTTTGTTTTTGGCGGCAGATCAAACACTTCCACATCCCACACTTGGGACCATAACAAAAAACACATTTACTTAACACAACCATGTTTTTAAAGGAATCAAAACTTCTACTACATATCAGGATACCCTCTTATTTTCATTAGTACTGGTTTCCTGATCCTGAGAGTGATGGCGTTCAGTCCACATATTTACATCAGTTATATCTTCTTGATGGACTGTTGTAACTATCCTATGAGAAACTCCAGCAGCAGCAGATCAAAATAGATACTAAGACATATAGCCAAACATTAGGTTGAGCTCTGGGACTCGTGTATTAGAGAGGTAGGAGGAATAGAGAGATCCAGAAGGCACAAGAACACCACATGAAGATCAGCAGTCTAGGCCCCAACCAATCTAGGTCCCTAGGGGCTTACAGTCACTGAAACATTAACCAAAAAAAAAAAAAAAAATAAAATAAAAAAGGAAGAAAGAAAAGGAAAGGAAAAAGGTCAAAAAGCATATATAGACTAGACCTAGGCCTCTCTATACATATATAGATAGGCAACTTGGTCTTCATACAGATTCCTTAGCTAGTGGGGGAGGTCTCTATCATGGACTCTGTTGCCTGTTAGTGGAACACCTTACTCCAGCTGGGTTGCCATGTCAGGCCCCAGTGCAAGAGGAAGCTCTTATTCTTCATGTGACTGATGAACTGAGGGGGGTTGATATGTGGGAGGCCACCTCATCTGAGGAGAAGGATGGGAAAAGGGGAGGAAGGTGGGAACTGGAGTAGAGGAGGGAGGGAACTGTAGTCAAGATGTAACAAATTTAAAATTTTAAAAAGACCAAAAAAATATGTAGTAGAGGCATGGTGAGATGGCTCAGCAGGTAAAGGCCTGATTACCTGAGTGCAATTCCTGGGATCAACATAAAGGAAGAAGAGAACTATCTCCTGACCTCTATATGTAGTAACCTTTTAGGTCTCCTTTGAATATTTCTGGCTTGAAATCTACATTATTGATGCAAGAACAATCACACTGTCTTCTTTTCACCTTCCATTTGCTTTTATACTTCCTTTTTTTGGTCTATGTCTTTTCCAGTGAGATGTGTTACTTAGAAACAGCAAATAGTCGTGTCTTGTTTTAAATCCAACTAGTCTTTGTCTTTTAATTGAGAATTGCTGTTATTTACACTTAAAGTTATTGTTCAAAGAGGTTTGCTGATCCGTGCAATCTTGTCAGTCATTTTTCTGGTTGCTTGGATTATTATTTGTGCTTTTCTTTCTTGCCTATTTATGTTAGGGATTTGCTGGTACTGTGTTGCACATGATAGATTTGTTATTTATATATCCTTAATCTATTCCATTTGTGACATTTATTCTTTTTCTTTTCCTGTGCTCTTGTAATTGAGACTACCTTTCTTCTTCCTCCATTTTAAAGATTCCATGAAGTATATTATATTCCGCAATACTGCCTTGGTGGTATGAATTTATATTCCGCAATACTGCCTTGGTGGTATGAATTTATATTCCGCAATACTGCCTTGGTGGTATGAATTTCTTCAGCGTATGCTTATCTTACAATGTCTTCATTTCTCTGGTGGTTTTAAGTGATGACTTTGCTGAGTGGAAACATCCATTTCAATGATGGAAATATATCATTCAATGATCTTCTGGCATTTCATTTCTGTGAGAGGTTTAATATTAGTCTGAATTGTTTGTCTTTGTGAGTTGGCCTTTTTTTCAACATTAATTTATTTATTCAAGTTACATCTCTATCACAGCCCCTTCCCTTCTTCCCTCCCAGCTCCACCTTCCCACCTTCTTCCCCCTCTCCCTCCCTCCTCTCCTTCTCCTCAGATGAGGGTGGCTCACATATCAACCCACCTCAGTTCATCAGTCACATGAGGGCTAAGAGCTTCCTCTTGCACTGGATCCTGACATGACAACTGAGCTAGGGTAAGGTGTTTCACTAACAGGCAACAGATTCCATGATAGAGACCCCCTACACTTGCTAAGGGATCTGTATGAAGACCAAGTTGACTATCATCTATATGTGTATGGAGGTAGTTGGCCCTTTTTGCTTATAGCTTTTTCCATCTCTTTCAGGTAGCATCTCATTTTGCTCAGGCAGGTCTCAAATTAGCAGCAATCCTCCTGCCTCTGTTCCCCAAGTGCTGGTATTATAGGGATGGACAATATGCCTGGGTTTTCTCTTAGTGTTTGTTTCTTCTTTTTCTCCTTTTACTTCTCCTCCTCCTTCTCTTCCTCTTCTTCCTTCCCTCCCTCCTTCCTTCCTTCCTCCCTTCCTTCCTACCTTTGTTCATTAGTTCCTTCCTTTCTTCTCCCCACCTCTCCTCATTTGTTGTGTATGAGCCAGACAGGTGCTCACTCTTTCCAGAAACACTCCAGTTTGCACACCTTGGGTGAATATGGTTTAAGCTTCAAGGTCCATCTTGAATGTGCTGGGGTATAGAGGAGGCAAGTATATCCCTGAAATCTACTGCAGTGGCTCTCAATATTCATAATGCTGCTACCCTTTACCACAGTCCCTTATGTTGTGGTGACCCCCAATCATGAAATTATTTTGTTGTCACTTCATTACTGAAATTTTGTCACTATTATGAATCATAATGTAAATACTTGTGTTTTCTGAAGGTCTTAGGTGACCCTTGTGGAAGGGTCTTTCACCCCATCCCTCCACCACACAAAGGCATCATGACCCACAGGTTTGAGAACTGCTCTGTTCCTGGAAGACTGGACTCACTGCTTTTTCGTCCTGTTCAGTATTAAGTACTCTCCTGGAAGTAGGACACTTGTGGGTGTGTCCATTCACCTTGAACTTTACAGTGCTCAGACTTAGAATAGAAAACTGCATCGCACTCTTAAAAGTGTGTTGCAAGTTAGTATGAATGTTGAGTCAGATATAGACCTTTAAACTCATGGAGATGGTTAGATAGTAGAATGTTAAAGTCAGGGGCCAAATATGTATAAACTGGACATTGGGAAGGTATACTGGGCCATTTAACTCTCATAAATGTGGCATATTTATATCTGTTGTTTTGTATAATACTTACTGTTATAAGAGAAGGAACCATCTGTTGGACTGAAAGGGGAAACTTCTGGGGGGAAGAGGGTGGAAGGGCAGGATAGGAAGGGGGAATAGGGAGGGGTTTGTGACTGAGATGTAACTTGAACAAAAAAAAATAAAATATTTATATAAAAAAAAAGAAAACTGCATCGCAGGGAAGAAGTTATGGAATTCAAATAGCCAACTGACTTCTGCTTTACTGCCGTCCGTCTCTGAAGTCACCTTACTCCCCATTAAGACTGCAGGGCCATTGAACTCCAAGATCTTCTCTCCTTGACTCTCCTTGTAGCTGAGCTCCTCAACATGTCTGCATCCAACCCAAACCTAGAGCAAAACTAATTTGTCTCTTATCCAACCAGGTTTAATCTTTGGTTTATGATTGTTTCTTCTTCTCTATCTTCTTCACCATCTCGTCAACCCCCTGGCTGGATGTGAGGCTTGTGAGAACTGTGGGTTTCTAAGAGTTGCAATGTGACTCTTTTGACTGTGACCAACTGACTTAACTTTGTGGATGAGGCTTCTACTCTCCTCATTGTCCACTCCATCAGCCATGTTGTTGAAAACCTGTTGCTCTTTGGTCTATATTACCCTCTGTTTCTCTACAGTTTTTTCCTATCTATTTCCCCTCTGTGGTTTCTAATGCTCTACACTGTTTTTCTCTTTTGAATAGTGTCTACTCATTTTGACTCTTCATACTTACTGTATCACACACAGTTTATGTTCTGTCATCTTACCCCACAATTTATATCTTTTGATTGCCATTTTTATTAAGAATCACATTGTCCCATTGGTGATTTTTATAGCTTCATGCTAATATTAACAATGGTTTATATTATTCTATCTCTGTGATGAATGCCATTGATACTTTGACAGGATTTTTTTAATCTGTATGTCACTTTATGTAGAATGAAAGGTGTAGAAATATTTATTCTTACAACTTATGAACATAAGATGTCTTTGTGTGTGTGTGTATGTGTGTTCTCTTTAATTTCTCTCATCATTTTTTATGGTTTCACTGTGGAGTTCTTCTATCTCTTGATTAAGTATGGGGGATTTTTGTAGTTACTCTCTTGATTTCATTTTTAGGTAGTTTATTATTGGTACTAATATTTGCATGTTAATTTAGTATCTTACAACTTCACTACTTTTTCATTTATAACTGGTTTTTGTGGACTTTTTAGGCTTTTCTGTAAATAAGATTATGACATTTACATCAGAAGCATCCCTCCTCCCCCTCCCGGCCTCATCCTCCTCCTCTCTTTCTCCTCACCTTCCCTCCTATCCAATTTTTTTCAAATTTAAGATGTATCTTTTTCCGTCCTATGGCTCCCCATTTTAGTCCAATAAAAGGCTCTTTTTTCTTATAATAATAAATACAATACAAAACAATAAGAACAATTAGGCCACAATTATGAAAATTATAAGGTATAACCTACATTCCCAATGTCCAGTCCATACGTAATTGGCAACTGATATTAACATTATTATCTATCTATCTTGATGAGTTTAAAGTTCTATACCTAACTCAGTTTCCATCCTAACTTGCATTACCAACTTAAAAACATCTTCTTAGACCTAGAAAATCCTTTTAATTCCTAAACAACTTAAAATTTAACTGTGAGACTATAACTATCTAGTCCTAAACAACACTCCAGTACCTGAGAAGAATAAATGTTTTCTAAGTTAATCAGAAGTCAATTTGCTAAGGGATGTGTGTGTGTGTGTGTGTGTGTGTGTGTGTGTGTGTGTGTGTGTGT
>CAJQZJ010016855.1:3134179-3202766 GCA_907164525.1 Lophiomys imhausi | reverse complement strand
TGTGTGTGTGTGTGTGTGTGTGTGTGTGTGTGTGTGTGTGTGTGTGTGTGTGTTTTGCCTGCATGTATGTCTGTGTGCCATGTTCATGCTTGGATGCCTGTGGGGGCAAAAAAGGCATCAACTTCCATGGAATTGGAGTTGCAGATGCTTATGACCCATCATGTTGGTACTGGGAACCAAGCCTAGGTCCTCTGGAAGAGCAGCCAGTGCTCTTAGCTGCTGATTCATCTCTCAGCCCCTGTTATTTGTTTTCTTAATGATTACCATTCTAATTTGGATCAGATGGAATCTCAGTGTAATTTCAATTTGCATTTTTCTGATGCTCAACATATTTTTCATGTTTGTTGACCATTTTTACTTTTTCCTTTGATAACTATTCGTTCTATCAGATGTTTATTATTGGATTTCCTGGTGTTTAGTATTTTGAGTCCTTTGTATATTCTAGATATTAATACATTGTCAGATGTAATTTTGTGAAAGCCCATTTGTCAGTTGGTGGCATTATTTCCTGAGTGGCTGAAGTCCCACCTAGAAAATGCTTGTCTTTCTTTCAGTGGTGTCTTTCTGATGATACCCACTATGATTGGATCATATTTGAAGCATATATTTAATTGTGATTTAACACATATTAGCCATGCATGGCAACAGGCCCAGGAGAGCACTCCATTACTAGGTGACAACTGATATCTTTTTGCTGCAGCCAATGAAGACAAAATGATTTCCTGCTTTGACTATTACTTTTGTGCATTTACATTTTTACAACTGCCTAAGCCAGTTCAGCAGCAGCAGCAGCAGCAGCAGCAGCAGCAGCAAGACTTTTAGAATCCTTCCATTATCACAGGTATTTCTGTTGCATCTGTCTCCAGTCTTCCCACAAAGTGAGGCAGAGCTCAAGGCTTTCCACAGTATCTGTCCCCCAATGACATGGCCTTAGCCATCATTAAATAATTATTAGAAATAAATATAGTGCAATCACTGGCATATTTGGATGAGCATAACTTGGAATCCATAGCATTAGTTATATCATACAAATATATGACAAAAGATATAGTATTTTTTTAAATAGATGATTCCCACGTCCCATTTATAATCATGTTAGAAGGTCTACTTAGACTTCTCTCCTAAAAAGTTGCCCTTAGGACTTATCTCTCATTACTTTATGTCTTCAATTCCCTATCTTGGTTGCATATATAATTTCCTGATATCTTATTTCCCATGCAGTGATCTAGATAAAGAATTTCTCACATGACACTGAACACAACACATTAGCAATCAATAGGATTTGGTGGGTGTGAAGGTAAACCAAGAACATCTATCAACAAAGTGTTGAAGGCATATGAATTGCACAAACCTTGAGAATATACTAATGAACAGGGCATCTGAGGTGTCTTCAGCAAGATCACAGTCAGAGGAGGAAGAGAGCCCCAGAACACAACTGACGAGGGTCTTATGTGGCATATACCTTGAAAAGGTCACACAACTATAAAAAGAAAATAGCCCTATGGAAAGCCTTGTCAATGTCTCTTAGCATCAATATTGAAACTCTTAGTCCACTCAGAAGAATGACAAATTCAGACTTTTGTGTGTGTCAGGAAGACACAGGGAGGACTGGGAACTATAATGACTTATAGACTCTCTGCTCTATCCTCAAGGGGAGGAACAAATTACCATCAGTCAATTATATCAGACATGTCTAACTCAATGCTGCAGGAATAACATTTCCCTGGAATAAAACTATTTTGGAAATTTTACGTAAAATATTCTGTTTTTTAAATGCTGGCAACCAGTTTTCTATTTGGTTGTTCAGATATGACACCCCCTAAGGATTATAAATTCACTGCTGCTGACTGAGGGCTCCCATTGAAGGGGTATCCATTAAAATGGGACCTCTCTAAATCTCAAGTTCAGCCTGCCATCCCTCATCCTTAATCAAAACTGCTGAGGAAGAGTTGGTGCCTGAGGCACATGGGAAAGTGAGTGAACCTTTGATAAAAGTCAGCGGTACAGACCTCCTGGGAAGAGAGGTGAGTGAGGCGAAGAGTCTGATGAGAACTCTTTGGAGTTTAGCATAATGAGCAATGCTATCCTTTAGAAAGCGTCAACCAAGGTCAGATTAACAAGTCAATCCTGAAACTGTATCCAAGAGTAGGCCTAATAGCGGGGAGAAAGCAGAGAAGGGCCCAGAGGAAAGAATCCAGGGGCCCATCCAAAGCTCCTGGCGACATCCATTGGCAGGCTTCGGGAGCATTTGACAAGGGCGAGGGAAACTGCAAAATTAGAATAGGCAACCGGTTCTTAGAGGCACGGTGCAAGGCTGAGGCCTGAGGCAGGCTGAGCACGGAGGCGCTATAGGGGAAAGAGGGTTTGGCAGCCTGACTTCCTGTGGCTGTAGCCAAGGCTAATTAGTTTGCAGTGTTCTGTGTGTGCCTGAATGGAAATGATCCCGGTACTGAGAGGCACGGGTGGAGGGAGAGGGTGAGGAAATCAAAAACACATGCACAAAGGAAGCAGGGGAAGGGATTGGTGGGAGAGGAAGGCAGGGGGGAAACCTGTCCTTTGGCTACATTTTTTTCTTTCTTTCTTTTTCAGGAGAGGGCTCTCATCATTCTGTTTCATGACCAGTAAATCACCACCACAGCCTTGTCCATCACGTCTCACATCTGCTGCAGAACTCATTAAACATCAAAAGACGGGCCTATCAGTTCTGCTTAGTTAGAAGTCTGACTTACTAGAGGTCTAACCAGGGAGGAGTTTGCATGTTTTTAATAATAGCTTAAGGAACTTCTTAGCACCCCATAAATTACTTAATGCTACAAACTCTTCCTGAAGGTCCAGCGGCATTTGAGAGTTGTTGAACCAACCCAGACCTGCCCCTGTGGCAATGGCTTTTTGGCAGTCACATTCCAGGACACCACAGGGTGTTAGTTAATGCTCTAATTCATAATTTTGAGCCTGTTCTTATTACTTGGCTGGGTAAGTCTTCCTTGGAATGCAGAGTGTGGAATGCCTTTCTTTGTCTTTGTACTTTCTGACTCACTCTGTAGAGAAGTAACCTGGCTGGCCATTACCTATGTGGTTTGTGGAGGCACTTTTGAGATCTATCGGAGCAGTAAGAAATGGTTTAGTTGAGAGATAGGTTAACAACCTGAGGCAATAAAATCAGAACCCTTTCTCAGTCCTGAAGGTATATGCTTGGCAGATGTATAAATCAATAAATATTTGTTGAGTGCCTATTCTGTTAAGTATAGGCATACTGAAAGGAGTTTTGACATTTACTCCCTGTAAGGAGTCTCTGATAGTTCTATAAACATTTTGAGCTTTAAAAGCAAGATACCAAGCTGAATTTTTATCCACCTGCAATCATTGCAAGGTGTTTTTGAAAACTGAGTGAATTTTTCTGTCATTATTTAGTACCAACTACTGTACTGTGTCCAATACCATGAGGAGATGGCATACTACAGAAGGTGAAAAGTATCATAACTGTGGAAATCATGTCTTTTCTAAGAAAATCAGGGTCAAATACCTCAACCTGTAGCTCCTAACTCCATCCTACTTTCTGCCTAATAAAGCCATAGAAGTATGTGAACACCTTATAGTCTCCTTTCATGTGGTCAAGATGACTCAACACATTTTAAGAGAGATGAACACAGGGTTATTAATGTATTGCTTATGGCCATGCTTTGATTGTGCCAAAAACTGAGCCATGCTTACGCAGATTACCAGAACACAATCCTTCATGTCAAGAGACAAAGTCTATCAGAATAAGAAAAAATGACTGAGTATGCAGAGGCTTCTGCAGTAACAGAAAGAGAAAGTCAAACACGGGATGAACATAGGAGGATTTTTTTAGCAAAATGATGTGGCAGCTGAGTCCAAGAGACAGTCAGAAGCAGGGCAGGGGGGACTTCTGGGTACTGTAGTCCTCCTGGTGTTGTTTGCAATCATCTGCTTGTCCAAGCCTCAGATGATCTCATCGTTCTTGTCTTCACCAGACAACTAATGAGCAATTAGTATGTGCAGAAAACGGCACGTGCTTTCTTAGACTCAAAGATGATCTCTGTTTTTCAGCAACAAACTTTAGAAGTGAGTAGATGGATGGACAAACAGAAAGAAAGAAACAGATGACAGCAGCATGCGATCCATTCTTTCATGTGACAATGCCAGTTTTAAGTGCTTCCTACAATGCTTTACTCAGTCCTCATTGGACTGCAAGAGAAGTTGGGAAGATATTACTTAATCTGTGTTGAAAGGGAAGAAGAGATTCTTATGCTAATTAAGAGTGTAGATGACCAGTTCGACATGATTGATGCTTTGGGAGGAAGTCAAGGATAAATATGGGTAGAGGGAATGGAAAAATGGCTAGAGGGATTATATCTCCAAGGAGAGCAGAGGTGCCAAGCTGAGACTGGATGAGAAATCCATTGCTCTGCATATCCTCACCTCTGGCTAATACAGCATCTTTTATTTCTAGTTTTTGAGAAGTAAACTTTTTATTATAATTTTATGTATCTTGAGAATTTCATAGATTTATAAAGCGAAGTATTAATATATGTATATATACATATATATATTTCTCTCCTCCAACTCCTGTTTGCCCCCCAAAATCTCCATTCCAACTTTATGTATTTTTATGATAATCACTAAGCCAAGTAATTTTGCCCATATGTGAATGTGTATGGAACCAACCAGTGACCAAGCCTCAAAAATTAACAATTCTTCCCTGAAGCAGCTATCAACTGCCAATAGCTCCCCAGTAAGGTGTGGGGAAAGCACCTTGGCCATCACACCAGAATTTTGGCTAGGTTGGCCTTTCATTAGTTATGTGCAGGTAACCACAGCTGCTGTGTGAGTTTTATGTGTGCAACAGCCATGTCATGCCCTGAAGACACCATTTCACAGCCATCCTCTTGATTCCCTGGCTGTTGTCTTCTTTCTGAGCCTTGGCATGGTGGGAAGGAAGATAAAGATGGCCCCTTTGGGACTGAGCACTCGATCTCTTATTCTTAGCACTTTGACTAGTTATTCATGAAACAATATCTTCATAAAGGGTGGATGGTTGGGTGAGAGGACCAGAAACATCATCCACAGCCAGTAAAAGACATGCCAGTGAAAGTACTTTATTATGTTGACATATTTATTTGTCTTGTGTGTCTTGTGTGTATGTGAGGGGAGGCCTGTGCCATGGCACAAGTATGGAAGTTGGAAGACAACTTGTAGCACTTGTCAAGCTTAAATACAGGAACATGTTGAACCATCTTACTGGTCTAGCTGGTAACTCTTTGAAGGAGAAAGGTCTGTGAGGATCTGGCCCTCTACAATGTACCTGACGACCTGAGTGCTGACTTGGTGGCAGTCAGCATGGTCTAGAAAACAGGCCTGTCTCCACAGTGATCCTCCTGCTGTCCCTTCTCTCCAACTACACCTAGCCTCCGCTTACATTCTTCCAGAAAACCCATGTTCATTTCACAAACTAGAGCTAGAGGCCCCATCTGAACTGTCATTGCTCACATTGTACATAGTGTGCTGAAACTCACTCTTTGTCTCTCCCACCAGTTTGTGACCCTCTGAAGGTCACAGATCACTTTATTTTCCAGCATGAACTACAGAGGCTGACAAATAGTATGTATTTACTGAAATCTGTGGAAGGACCAAGTCATTGGTTTATAGACATAAGAATATCATTTGACACCTCCTCCAATTAATGACATCTGTACTTTCTACATAAGTATCCAGTTTCTGGGAGCAGCCTGCAGGATTCCTTTCTGTGATTTTAATCTGAAAGCTTTTTTTTTTTTTATTGAGAACAGTCTTGTTTTGAAAAAAAAAAAAAACTATTTGTGTTGGTCTTTCATGCCAACTCGGCTAAGTTTCAGTCCCGTTATCCAACTAAACATGAAGCTAGGTGTTGTTGTAAAAGCTAATTCATTTATACAATACAATTTACATTTATAATCAATAGACTTTTAGATAATGGAGACCTATTAGTTCTTTTTCTTCTTTTTGGTCAGATTATAACTAAGTATCTGACAGGAAGCAACTTGAAGAAAGAGAAGTTTTATTTGGCCATCATTTGGAAAGGTACAGTTAGTTCAGCATGACTCCAAAGGCATGGCCCAACTCAAGGTACTGAGAGCATATAGCTAAGACTCCTCACTTCTCAGTGAGCCTAGAAATATGGATGATGGCATGTTTAGATGATGGTGACCAGATGATGATGGTGAAATAAAAGTAAATACTCTCTGATTGAGGTAAAGGTGAAGCATGCGCTGGACACTGTGGTTCTGTAGTCATACACTGCACACCTTTCTGTTCCTGCATCTTCAAATCTCAGTTCCCAGGTACAGACTTTTCTCATGTCTAATGACCAACGCTGGCCTTTGTAATTCCTCCTGTTGCTTAAATATTAGCTCTGCATACATGCATGGAGATGCATTTCCTCAGCTCAGACTTTCTAAATGATTCTAGTTTAAGTTTTGACATAATTGTGCTCCTTTCCAACTGCTTTTGTATTTCTTAAATGTGCAGAGTCAGAGGTATTTGTAAGACACATCAACACCATGAACAAATGCAGCAAATTTATCAAACATTGAAGATAAAGTGATCGACAGAGGCCTAAATGGCAGGACTTTGTCCAATAACGCCATCTGTTAGTTATAAGTAGAGTTGGCTCACATGTGTTCATGGAGGGTGTTAGATCTCCTGGACTTATAAACAGTATTGAACTGCTATGTGGGTGCTGAGAACTGAACCCAGGTCCTCTATAAGAATAGCAAGTGGTCAATAGCTGGATGGGAGTCAGTTCCTTTCTTGTCTAAGAGTTTATTTCTGACAATTTCTAGGGGATGGAACATCTCTCATAGCTTCTCCTGCTCCCTTGAAGGTCTTTCTTCCTGTGGATAATCAAGTCTATTAATAGCAAGGGCTGCTTTGGTCTCTGAAAGATCAGAGCTTGGTATTTTGGAAGACATGAGAAGATGAAAGCTGTGGGAATCTCAGCTCATACCTCCTCATACTAGTGCCACTCTTGTTCTGAGGTGACCACAGAGTGAGAGACACAACCTGGGTAAGAGGCTCTCTACTCTGCTGGCTACCTGTCAAAACCATGAGGACAGGGCTCAGGCTTTGAAAGGCTTTCAGAGTTCTTATAATGTATAGCTAAGCCTGAGAAATAACTCCCTCATAGCAATAAAAGAGGGAGGACATGGAAGAGTTAATATTAACACATTCATTAAGATCTTCACCTTTCTCACATCAACACTCACTCTTCCACTGAAGTGATACTCAGAAGGCACTAGATATGGATAGCCTCTGCATCTTCCCTCAAGATTCCCATTTGGGTGCATTTCCATTGAAAGTCCCCAAGTTCCTGTAACTCCCATCTTTTTTGGTATGTTAACATAAGTCCCTACCAATGGCCCATTGCTCATGAACCTAAAAAGTCAGGAAGCTGTTATTTCTTATCAAAGGAGACAAAGGCTGACTCCACCCTTGGGACAGGACCACCCTGAATGCCTGTTAAGGTATTGAGCTGGACTCTGCTTCCACAGGCTGTCAGGACTCCCTGATGGCATACTTTTATACTACTTTATTTGTGGTTTTCTTAATGCCTCTACCTCCCTTCCTACACACTGACTCAAGATATGTGAGAAAGAAGGTTAATAGGAATGGGGGTATGACCTCTTTAAATGTAGTTCCTTGGGGTGATTCTACTCTTCATCATCAAGATTCAAGCAGTCCAGTCAAACATCAAACAGAACAGCAGGAACCAGCAGCAGAGGGATTGAAGGATTCTCTGGAGTGGGGAGTCAGCCAGGAGCTTCTTGAAGCAAAGCAAAATCGTGAGAAGTAAAATTAAGCAATGCAAAGCAAAACGATGAGACGTGAAGCAAAGGAAAAGCTATGCCTCTCTGTTTTGAGGCTCCTATTTATAACCTCTCAGGGTCCGCACAGTATGTTTTCCATCTGGCAAAAAATGTGCCCTTCTCACGAGGCAGTTTCCAGATAACAAAGTCTGCCACTCTCTCATGAATCTGTTATCAGCTGACAAGTATCACATGCCCTCTCACAAATCTGTTTTCCATGGTGGATAAGGCATTTCCACATCCCACACTTGGGACCAAATAAAAAAACAACATTCACATAACACAACGAGTTTTTAAAGAAGTCAAAACTTCCACCACAAATCCCTGTAGATATAAATAGGTCACTGGCTTCTCAACATCTTGGGAATGCTCGTGATCTGAGTTTAGGAGCCCAAGAATCCCCAATACTCATACTTTCTCATGGTTAGAAGAAAAATCTTACAAATGTCAGCTCAGTTAGGAAGGATGACATAGCTTAATTTTTAAACTCAGTGTAGAATATTTAAGTATGGACTCTGCTGTTGTCAAGCATCAAAGTACCTTAACTGGAAAGAGCAGAGCAATACAGTGATGGATGCCAAGAACACTGAAAATGAACATAATGTCACCTAACTAGAAACTGAGCCGCTACGTCTTGAAAGGACACTGCACTCCCAGATGTGGTAACCATTCATGTCTCATTAAGAGGATGCCTGAATGCAGTTTTATGGTACACACTGTTCCATCTCCACCATTTCCCTTGTTTCCTTTGCATGTTCTCCTTAAACCTCCATGTTTAAGAATTGAACATTTGATGTGTCAAAAATACAATTCACATTTCACACTCCTGCATTTGCAATCCACTTTCTCTTATTTTTTTTCAAACGTTTATTTATTACTCTGTTATGTCTCCATTGCCACCCCCTCCCTCCACCCCCTCCCAGCCTCTCCCTCCCACCCTCTACCCCCTTTCCCAGCCACCCTATTCCTCCCATGTGGGGTGTCTCTGTGTATCAGGCCCCCTCACTTCATTACTCACATGAGGTCTAAGAGCTTCCTCTTGCACAGGAGGCATACATGGCAGTTTCACTACAGTGAGGTGTCCCACTGATAGGTAACCAAGTCCCTGTTCCTGCTCTTTTGGGTCTATTGATTGTAGTATGGTTATCCTATACTCAAATGGCTAAAATCCAGTTATAAGTGAGTATATGCCATGTGTATCTTTCTGATTCTGAGTTAGCTCACTCATGATGAGCTTTTCTAGTTCCATCCATTTGGTTGCAAATTGCATGATTTCCTTGTTTCTGATAGCCAAGTAGTATTCCATTGTGTAAATGTACCACAGTTTTTTATCCATTGTTTGGTTGAAGGATATCTGAGTTGTTTCCCGTTTCTAGCTATTATGAATAAAGGTGCTATGAACATAGCTGAGGATATGTCCCTGTGGATTGGTGAGGAATCTTTTGGATATATGCCCAGGAGTGGTATGGCTGGGTCTTGAGGTAGAGCTATTACAAGTTTTCTAAGATATCACCAGACTGATATCCATAGAAGTTGTTCAAGTTTGCACTCCCACCAGTGATGGTGGAGTGATCCCCTTTCTCCACAACCTCACCAGCATGTGCTGTCATTTGTGTTTTTGATCTTAGCCATTCTGACAGGAGTGAGATGGAATCTCAGAGTCATCTTGACTTGCATTTCTCTGATGATTAAGATGTTGAGCATTTTTTCAAATATCTCTCGGCCACTTTAGATATCTCTTTTGTGAAGTCTCTGTTTAGGTCTGTACCACATTTTTTAAAATTGGGTTACTTGGTTTGTTGGTGCTTTTTATAGATTTTGGATATTAGCCCTCTGTCAGATGTGGGTTTGGTGAAGATCTTTTCCCAATCTCTAGTGTAACTGAACTTTTAAATTATTATTTAACACTTATTTATTTATTACTAAATTCACTTATAACAAACACCAACAATTTCTTAACTATTAACCTATAAATTCCTACAACCCCTTTAACCTATCCACTAAACCTATTGATAATTATAACAACTACTTTCATAACCTTTTAGAATGATACAGTCTCTGGGGCAGGTCCTCAGTCGTCAGGAACACAGTCTTTGTTGTAGATTCTTTAACGCACTTAGCAGTCCTTTTTCTGGATCTCTCAGATGCAGGTTCGTCAGGGTAAGTTGGTTATTGCAGTCTCACCTTAAATAAGGCTTCATGCTTTCTTTTCTGTGGGAGACTCCAGCGTCTGCAGGCCAACTTACTTCTTTTGAATCAGGAACTCAGCTGCTCTGCCTCAGTCCTTAAAGCCAGGCACAGTTTCGCCTAGGCCACTGATCAGACAGATCAAACCCCTCTAGGCAAAAGCTGAGCCACAGGGTCTAGTCCTTGACCTTTTGGTGTCTTGCTCAGGCTTTCTTTGCTCACCGGCTTCTTTCTGCTTCAGGGAGAGAGCTGGCCATCAATGGCCAGCCCTTTTTTCAGCAGGACTCTTGGAGCTCTCTAGCATCAGGGGCCTCTTCTTTTTCTGGGCTCCATGCACTGTCCTTAAATAAGAGGAACTCTGTTTCAGCTTAATTTGGGCTCCACCCACTTAGCAGCTGAAAACAATGTCAGGCCAGATACTTTGTTTCTTCAAGTCTATTGAGTCTTTCCTGTTTTCCAGACTTCAAACTTGTTTTTCAGTCTATTGAGTCTTTCCTGTTTTTCCTGACTTCAACCTTGTTTTTCAGTCTATTAAGTCTTTCCTGTTTTTGCTGACTTCATGCTGATAATGCTCTTCAGGCCCCGAATTAAGAGACAGTATCAGAAACTCCTATATATTTTCTAAATCTAATTTATCTAACCCCTACACTCTAGGCTGCTGTTTTGTTTTAATGACAGTGTCCTCTGCCTTACAGAAGTTTTTCAGTTTCATGAGATCCCATTTATTGATTGTTGGTCTCAGGGTGTGAGCTATTAGTGTTCTGTTCAGGAAGTTGTCACCTATACCAGTAAGTTCCAGGATTTTCCCCACTTTCTCTTCTATTAGATTTAGTGTGTTGGGATTTATGCTAAGGTCTTTGATCCACTTGGACTTAAGTTTTGTGTGAGACAATAAATACAGGTCTATTTGCATTCTTTTACATGTTGACATCCAATTAGACAAGCACCATTTGTTGAAGATGCTGTCCTTTTTCCATTGTATGGTTCTGGCTTCTTTGTCAAAAATTAAGTGATCATAGGTGTGTGGGTTTATTTATGGGTCTTCAGTTCAATTCCATTGATCAACTTGTCTGTTTCTATATCAGTACCATGCTGTCTTTATTACTATTGGTCTGTAGTATTGCTTGAAATCAGGGACGGTGATACCTCCAGATATTGTTTTATTGTACAAGATTGATTTAGCTATTCTGAGTTTTTGTTTTTCCATATGAAGTGGAGAGTTATTCTTTCAAGGTCTATAAGGAACTCTGTTGTTATTTTGATGGGAATTGCATTTAATCTGTATATTGCTTTTGGTCATTGCTATTTTTATTATGTTGATTCTACCTATCCACGAACATGGGAAATCTTTCCATCTTCTGATATCTTCTTCAATTTCTTTCTTCAAAGACTTGAAGTTCTTGTTGTACAGGTCTTTCATTTGCTTGTTTTGAGTTATCCCCCCCCCCCGGTATTTTATATTATTTTTGGCTATTTTGAAGGGTGTTGTTTTCATAATTTCTTTCTCAGTCCATTTATCTTTTGTATAAAGAAGGGCTTCAATTTTTTTGAATTAATTTTATAGCCATCCACCTTGCTGAATGAGTCTATCAGCTGTAGAGTTCTCTGGTGGAACTTTGGGGTCATTTATGCATACCATCATATCATCTGCAAATAGGGATAATTTAACTTCTTCCTTTCTGATTTGTATCCCCTTGATTTCCTTTAGTTGTCTTATTGCTCTGGCTAGAACTTCAAGTACCATGTTGAAGAAGTATGGGGAGAGTGGGCATCCTTGCCTTGTCCCTGATTTTAGGGGAAATGCTTTAAGTTTCTCTCCATTTAATTTGATGTTGGCTACTGGCTTGCTGTATATCTCCTTTATTATTTCTAGGTATGGTCCTTGTATGCCTGTTCTCTCCAGGACTTTTAGCATGAAGGGGTGTTGGGTTTTGTCAAATACTTTTTCTGCATCTAATGACATGATCATGTGGGTTTTTTTTTTTCTTTCAGCTTGTTTATATGGTGGATTATGTTAATGGATTTTTGTATGTTGAACCATCCCTACATTCCTGGGATGAAGCCTACTTGATCATGATGTATTATACTTTTGATGTGTTCTTGGATTTGGTTTCAAGTATTTTGTTGAGTATTTTATCATCTATGTTCATGAGGGAAATTGGTCTGAAATTCTCTTTCTTTGTTGATTCTTTGTGATATTTGGATATCAGGGTGACTGTGGCCTCATACAATGAGAAACTTTTGGCAGTGTTCCTTCTGTTTATATTTGTGGAAGAGTTTAACAGTACTGGTATTAGCTCTTCTTTGAAGGTCTGGTAGAATTCTGTGCTGAAACCATCTGGCCCTGGACTTTTTTTGGTTGGGAGACTTTTGATGACTGTTTTTATTTCCTTAGGGGTTATAGGACTGTTTAATTTACTAATCTGATCTTGATTCAACTTTTGTAGGTGGAATCTATCAAGAATGTTGTCCATTTCACTTAGGTTTGCAAATTTTGTGGAATACAGGGCTTTGAAGTAGGACCTAAAGATTCTTTGGATTTCCTTGATGTCTGTTGTTATTTCTCTCTTTTCATTTCTGATTTTGTTGATTTGGGTATTTTCCCTCTGTCTTTTAGTTAGTTTGGCTAAGGGTTTGTCTATTTTGTTGATTTTCTCAAAGAACCAACTCTTGGTTTCGTTAATTCTTTGTATCTTGTTGGTTTGTTTGATTCTAAGTTATTGATTTCAATCCTAAGTTTGATAATTTCCTGCCCTCTGCTCCTCTTGGGAGTGTTTGCATCATTTTTTTTCTAGCTGTTCCAGTTCAGCTGTTAAGATGTTAATATGAGCTGTCACAATTTTCTTTTTGAAGGCATTTAGTGCTACAAACTTTCCACATAGCACTGCTTTCATTGTGTCACATAGGTTTGGGTATGTTGTGCCTTCATTTTCATTGAGTTTTAGGAAGTCTTTGATTTTCTTCTTTATTTCCTCCCTGATCCAATAGTCGTTGAGTAGAGAATTTTTTAATTTCCATGAATGTGTAGGGATTTTGGTATTGCTGTTGTTGTTGAATCCCAGCTTTAATCCATGATGGTCTGATAAAATACAAGGGGTTATTTCAAATTTCTTTTATCTGTTGAGGCTTGCTTTGTGACTGAGTATATGGTTAATTTTGGAGAAGGTTCCATGAGGTTCTGAGAAGAAGGTATATTCTTTTGAATTTGGGTGAAATGTTCTATAGCCATCTGTTAGGCCCATTTGATTCATGACCTCTGTTAGTCTCATTATTTGTCTGTTTGACTTCTGTCTCGATGACCTGTCCATTGGTGTGAGTGAGGTGTTGAAGTCTCCCACTAATAGTGTGTGGGAATCAACATATGGTTTAAGATTTAGTAGTGTCTCTTTTACAAATGTGGGAGCCCTTGTGTTTGAGGCATAGATATTCAGTATTGAGATGTCATTTTGATGAATTTTTCCCTTGACAAGTAGTGTACTTCCCTATCGTTTTTGATTAATTTAGGTTGAAAGTCTATTTTATTGGATATTAAGATAGTTACTCCAGCTTGCTTCCTGGGACCATTTACTTGGAAAACCTTTTCCCAATCCTTTATTTTGAGGTAGAGACTATCTTTGCTGGTGAGGTGCATTTCTTGTATGCAGTAAAATGATGGGTCTTTTTTACAGACCCATTCTGTAAGCCTATGTCTTTTTTTTTTTTGAGTTGAGTCCATTGACGATGAGGGATTATTTTTTAATGTTTATTTATTACTTCAGGTTACATCTCCATCACAGTGCCCTCTTTCCATCCCTCCCAATTCCGCCCTCCCACCCTCTACCCCCTCTCCTTTCCATCTCACTCCTCCAGAGTGGAGTGTCCCTACATATCAGGCCCCCACCCCAGTTCATCAGTCATATGAGGGCCAAGCACCTTCTCATACACTGGGTGCCTACAAGGCAGCACCACTAGGGCAAAGTATGTCATTGACAGGTAACAAAGTCTATGGTCCTGTTCCCTTTGGTGCATTGGTTGTAATATAGTTTCCTGTACTATATGGCTAAAATCTGATTATAAGTGAATAGATGCCATGTGCATTCTTCTGATTCTGGGTTAGCTCACTCAGGATGAACTTCTCTAGTTCCATCCATTTGGCTGCAAATTGCATGATTTCATTATTTCTGATGGCTGAGTAGTATTCCCTTGTGTTAATGTACAACAGTTTTTTTAATCCACTCCTCAGTTGAGGGACATCTGGATTATTTCCAGTTTCTGGCTATTACAAATAAGGCTGCTATGAACATAGATGAGGAAATGTCTTTGTGGTTTGATGAGGAATCAGTTTTACAGTCACTCAGAAGAACACTGCAGCTAGACAAAGCAGGGGGATATACTTCCTGTGGTGGGCTTCACCTCCAGCACCACTGCAGTGTCCCAGGCCTTGTCGGGCAGCCCCAATCACCAGATAGAGATTGCTCCTGGCTTCCTGAGTGCCCTGTATCCACAGGATAGCTTCAGCACCCAAACCAAGGTCAGCACAGCCACAGGAATAGTGAGATCAGAGTGGACTGAAAGGCGAACAGAAAGGACTGGCCGGGTTGGAAGGCTGTTAGGAACTCCACTGAGTACAATTCCTGCAGTTAGATTGTGGGGTTAATATCAGACCCCTCAGCCAGTGCCCCTGGCTCCTCCAGTGGGAAACCAGATCTTTAGCATCTACAGTTCCACCCCTGGAGCAGTGAGTTCTTGGCCTGTGTGCAGAACCTGAGTGACTCAGACTATAAGGACTTAGTGTCTAGGGCTGAGAGGCACAGAGGTGCTTTGGAGACCATCTAGGAAGAGCTGCCTGGGGGGAACACAACCACTTACCTAACCTTCGGACCAGATAAACTAGAAGCAGGGGACTCTGCAAGCTGGAATAACACATCCAACCCTAACCTCGACCTGAGTTCCCAGTTGGGACACAACAGGGGGAACTACAGCCCCCAACACAAGACCCCACCTAGCCTGTGTTGAACTGCAGACCACCAAGACTATACAACTCCTACACCAAAGCCCCATCCTTAGTATCAGGTCCAGAAAACAATAGGAGCAATCAGCTAAGGACAACCAGATGGCTGAAGGTCAGCGAAAAAACAAATCTGACACAAATCAGGGAAATATGACTCCAACAAAATACAGCGATGCTAATACAGCAAACCCTGACCTTCCCACCACAGCTAAAACACATGAAAATGATGACAAATCTATACTTAGGAAAATGATAGAATCCTTACAAGAAGTTAAATCTTTGAAAGAATATAAAGAATCTTCAATTTTACAAATAAAAGCAATGTAGAATACCATGGGGCCTCCAAGCCAACTCAGCCAAATATGAATGGGAAAGAGACAAGGCTATGAAATATTTGAATGATTGTCAGACAAAGTCATTTAAATTGGAGCAGGAAATGTATAAAACTCAGCTCTTCAGAAGATCCTGGAAGGAAAATTCCAACCCAGAGAAGATATGTACACCCAAGAAAACAGAGGAAGCAAAAAACTCCACTGCAGCCAAATTAAAAGAAACATGCAACCACTATCTACATCAAAATGACAGGATGTTGAGGGATATTAATGATCCTAGTTTGCTATTTCCTGCTATTTTGATGTAGGTGGTGGTAGTACTTTGGGTGTTTTTTTTTTTTTTTTTTTTTTTTTTGGCTTAGCTGCAGTAATTTGTTTCCTGTATTTTCTTGGCTGTAGTTAACTTCTATCTGTTGGAATTTTCCTTCTAGGATCTTCTGTAGAGCAGGATTTGTGGGTAGATATTGTTTGAATTTGGTTTTGTCATAGAATATCCTGTTTTCTCCATATATGGTAATTCAAAGTTTTGCTGGGTACAGTAATCTGGGCTGGCACCTGTGGTCTCTTAGGGCTTGTAGCACATCAGACCATGTCCTTCTGGCTTTTAAAGTTTCTTAGGAAAAGTCAGGTGTAATTCTGAAGGGTCTGCCTTTATATATTACTTGGCCTTTTTCTCTTACATCTTTTAATATTTTTTCTTTGTTCTGTATATTTGGAGTTTCAATTATTATGTGGCAGGAGGAATTTCTTTTCTTGTCCAATCTGTTTGGGGTTCTGTATGCTTCTTGGATTTTTACCGGCATCTCTTTTTTTTAGGTTTGGGAAATTTTCTCCTATGATTTTGTTGAAAATATTTCCTGGTCCTTAGAGTCTGGAGTCTTCTCTTTCATCTATGCCTATAATTCCTAGGTTCTGTCTTTTCATTGAGTCCTTGATTTCTTGGATGTTATGAGTGAGGACTGTTTTAGATTTCTCATTCTCTTTGGTTGTTGTATTGATTTCTTCAATTGAGTCTTCCATACCTGAGATTCATTCTTCCATTCTTGTATCCTTTTGATGACACTCATGTCAATAGTTCCTATTCTCATCCTTGATTTTCCACCTCCAGGATTGTCTCTCCTTGTGTTTTTATTTTTTCCTCTACTAATTTCAGGTCTTGAACTGTTTTATGTATTTCTTGTTCCAATTTGGTTGTCTTTGCCTGCAGTTCTTTCATAGCTTTCTCTCTTTCCCATTCTTGTTTGACTTGGAAGTCTTTAAAGGAATTCTGTAGGATTGTGGCTCCTTGAGATTCTTTAAGGGATTTATTTTCTTCTTTTAAGGCCTCTATCATTTTCATAAGTATAGATTTGTCATCATATTCTTGTATTTCAGCTGTGGTGGGATGGTCATGGCTTGCTGTATTAGTATTGTTCAGTTTTGTTGGCGTCATATTTCCCTGACTTTTGTCAGTTCTGTTCTTTCACTGGCCTTTTGCCATCTGGTATTTGTTAGTTATTTGCCCCTGGGGCCTTCTGAACTTGGTCTCAAGGAAGGAGCATTGGTTTGAAGGCCTTATAATATTGTCGAGCTGTAGCTCTTCCCATGCTGTGTAGTCCTGTGTAATCCTGTGTAGTCCTATGTAGTCCCGTGTAGTTCTATGTAGTCATATGTGATCCTATGTATTCTTATGTAGTCCTATGTAGCTCTATGTAGTCCTATGTAGATCTATGTACTCCTATGTAGTCCTGAGAGTGAGAGGCTATGTAGTCCTGAGGGTGAGAGGCTATGTAGTCCTGAGGATGAAAGTCTGGGAATGTGGGGAGGTGCAGGTGTGGAAGATGATGATTGGAGAGACTGCTCCCAGGTCAGAGCAGCTTGGAGGTCCCAGGGTATTGAGCAGAGTGGGATGGTTGGGGGGGGGCGGAGATTTACCCTGGGTGCTGGGGTTCAGGGAGACTAGAGGTGGTGCAGGATCCAAAGGATGGAGCTGTATGCTCCTGGCCATTGAGGCCTTGTCACCTCGGTGGGACAAGGAAGGTAGAGTGCAGCTTGGGGCACAGCTTTCAGCTCAGGCAAGCAGGCCCTGTGGCCAAGCACTGGTGGCCCAGGGGATGTGGGGGCAGGGAACGAGATAAATCCTACCTGGGTAGTCCTGAAGGTGAAAGTCCCGGCCCATTTTCTCTTAATTATCCTTGAAAACACCATACTTACATGTTCCAGGATTATGAAAATATAATTCTATATCTTTAAATGCTTTTTTTGCTTAGAGATGTAAAGTCATCTGAAATATATTCTATAATATGTGAGTTAATATTCTGGTCTTTTCCTCCTCATTTGGAGATTCCAATGGCTATGCACCATTGACTGAAATAAGTATCCATTGTTTTGCAAGAACCAATGTATCTCTGTGTAGATCTCATTCTACTTCATATTCTGTCTCATTGGTTCAGTTGTCTCTTTTTGTGGCACACACACATTATGCCAATCATTATTGCTATATACTAATTCTTATGTATGCTAGAAAAAATTTTCCAATACTTTTTAATAGCTATCCTAGATCTTTACATGTTCATATAAATTTTGTTTACTTCTATGAAGATTATCTGAATGATATAATACTGTATTAAATCTGTAGATCAATTTGAAGGGACCTGGTATGTACACTATTGAATTTTTTAGTCCATAAATTTGTTTTGGCTCTTTTTCAATTTTCTTTCATTATTATTTTTGGTGATACATGTGTTTTATTATATATATTCTCAGATATTCAATACTTGAATCTATTGCAAATATTTTTAACTGTCATTTTAAAAAATATATTATTCTTTTTTGGTACTAGGGATTGAACACAGGGTATTTGTACAAGTTAGGCAATCCCACTTACCACTGAACTATAGCCTCATATCTTTTTAAAAATTTTAATTTGAGAGCTGGGATGGTTTCCATGTCAGTAAGGACTTGCAGGACAAACATGAAGACCTGAGTTCAATCCCTAAAATACCTTTTTTTTTTTTTAAGGCTTAAGGCTTCACATTATCTATATATGTGTTTCAGATGCTAGGATCTCTGGGGGTTGGTCACCAGTAAACCTGCCCTACTTGGTAAGTTCCAAGCCTGTGAGACCTTGTGTCAAAATACAAGGTGGTTGGCACCTGAGGAGAAACACTCAAGGTTGTTTTCTAGCCTCCTTATGCACATATACACTACTCTTACATGCACACACATATACACACATGCACATATGAGAGAGAGGGAGAGAGGGGGAGAGAGAGAGAGAGAGAGAGAGAGAGAGAGAGAGATTTTGAAACTTTTGGTAAATACTGACCTAGAACTTGCTTTCCTTCTATTTCCAACCTCCAAATGTATGGAGTGTTCCACCTTACCCAGCTTGTTTATTCTTCATGAATCAAGAAAGTTTACCAAACTAATTTATTAACTTTAGAAGTTTATTTATATACTGTATTGAGTTTTCTAGGCACATAATTATGCTCTTCACAAATAGTTAATTTAACTCCTTTCTTCTTGATCTTTTTATGTTTTATTTTGTTTTCTTTTCCTTATTGAACCATTGCAACTTTGGACCATTTTAACTAGAAGTGACAAAAACAGGGATCCTTGTCTTATTTCTAACATTGGAAGAAAACTAGTATTCCACCATTTAATGTGATATTTGATGTAAATTTTAGATGATACCTTTTTGTTAAAGCAGGGTTTCCCTGTGTAGCTCTGGCTGTCCTGGACTCACTTTGTAGATCAGGCTGGCCTTGAACTCACAGGAATTCTCCTGCCTCTGCCTTGACAGTGCTGGAATTAAAGGCATGCACCACCAAGCCCAGGCCAGTTCATACCCTTTTTATGACTTTAATGATAATCTTATCCCTTTACATTCCTGACTTTTAGGATATTTCTGCTGTTTCTTTTCCTTCATTTACCCTAATTCATGAATGTTTAAATTTTATCCAATCATTTCTGTACATCTATGAATAACATAGGATATAGTTTGTTACGTTTAAAGAATAAAATAAAGTTTTAATCCATACACATATATTTCTTCATACACATATATTTGGAATTTTAATGAGAGGAATGGTTTTATTATGTACACATCAGGATGGGAACAAGTCATCAAAAATGTAAATATAGAAACTCTAGAGAAGGAAAGAAGACTGGAGACCAATTCAATCACCAGCAGGTAATTTAATAATTCCTACCTATGAAATGAAAAACTGAAATCATCTCTCACACTATTCATGATGAGGTGACAATGGTAATTTGACTTTTGATTTTTATATCTGATGATTCTCTTTTCTATGACTTCTTTTTAGTGGTTTCATTATCATATGTTCATTATGGTTCTCCATATGTTATCATGACTGGCATTTATTGACTTTCTTGGATCTATTTGTTTGCTCAATAGAAAACCTTCTGTTATTCAATTTTTAAAAATCTCATTTTATCTCTCTTTTCTCCTAAACTCCTCATTGATAGTGTCCTGTGCATCGTTGGAACTTACCAATCTTTTTTGTTGTTTGATTGGATAATTTCCCTTGATTCTTTAGAGTTGCCTACTTAATTATGCTTGTTGGTATGTGCTCTAAAACCTAGCATATATATATTCCTGAACATATTCTTTTTTGATACAGAATTCATACTTGGCAACTTTTCATAATTTGCAATTCTCTGCTGAGAATTAATATCTCTTTATTAAGTTATTATCAATTGAGAATTTCATACAAGTGTAAAATGTGTTTTGATCCAATCCACCTACTCTACCCCTTCCAACTCTTTCCATATCCTCATCCCCATTTCTCCATTCCAAATTCTTGTGTTATTCCATAAATCACTGAGTTCATTTATTATTACTAGTCAGTGCATGAGTTTAGGACCACTCCACTGAACTATGAAGTATGGAGAAACATACCTGGGTTACATCCCTAAATAAAATGGATCCCCCCCCCCCCATAGGAGCCATAAATTACCAATAGTTTCTCAGCTATGAATGAGACTTCATGGGCTCCTCTCTCATTTGTGCTGGAATTTTGACTGGCTTGATTGTGTACAGCTCTTGTCCATATATCAACAGACACTATGAATTATTTTGTGCATTTCCTGTTGTGTCCAGAAAACAGTGTTTTTCAGCAGTCCTCTCAAGCTCTGGCTCATAATCTTTCTATACTGCCTTCCACAATGATCCATGAGTTTTAGCAGAAGTGTGATATAGAAATCCTCTTTACAGGCAAACACTCCAAATTATCTCATTTTTTTTACTCTTACTAGTTGTGAGTCTCTACATTAATTGTAAGCTACTGAAAAAAGAAACTTCTCATATGAGGGATGAGATGCATTTATCAATGGGTATATAGATACATATTTAGAGGACAGTTTAACAATGTCCATTTAATGAAGGAATACTAGTAAGTTCTTCCCTAGGGCCTATGACTTATCCAAAGGTTTTCTTGGATGGATAACAGTACCAAACATGTATTTCATCTTGTGAAGCAGGCTTTAAATCCAAGCAGAGAATAACTGGTTACTCCCTTAACATTCATGCCACTATTGTACTGATGGACACATCTTTGCTAGGATGCTTGTTAATGTAGCCTAAATGCTTCACAGCTGACTAAGACTGATGATTACTTTTTTCCATCATCAGCCTGCATAGCACTATCTGGTACTATTAAAGCTAACCAGTAGTGATGAGGTGATGTTATGGATTCTAAATGTTAATTAATCTCCCAGAAGCCTGCTTTCTGTATACCAAGTGAAGCTGTGTTAACTTTCTTGTTAACCATTGTCTCTGATTGTTTAAATAAATGCTGAGACCTGAGACTGGGAAAAGTCAGAGGTAGTCAGGACTAAGGTGCTTGGGCTTCTGAAGCAGAGAGGCTGATGGGTAGAAGCTTCTGAGAGAAGAAGAAGAGAAGAAGCTAAGATCAGGAAGGAGGACACACACCATGGATTAGAGAAAAGAACCTCATTCTACATGGCCTGGAACATTAGCATAGCAAGGGGAATAACAGCCCAGGGGGCATATGTATATATTGGGTCATATTTGGAGAACAGAATTAAGAGATAGCTTAGATGGGCCAAGATTGCTCAATTCAGGCTAAGGCTTGTTAAAATCCATCAGGTGTCTGTGTGCACATTTATAATGGCGGGTTAAGGATTAACACTACCTGCCAATTAAATATAATATAAATACAAGTAAATAATTTAATTAATTATTTCTACAAATGGCCCCAATCACAGCAATTAGAATCCATGCTTACAGCACGAGAAGGCCCTGGGTAAAAGGCAGTTTTCTAGTCAAAGAGTGGGGAACCAAAACAGAATACATTTCAAAGGTGTGGCTCCCTTAAAAAAAGCTACTGCCTTGCAACCCAGGTGGGGAGCTAAGGCTACCCTTATGTACTAAAAAAACTGGTGGTCTTCTAGACAGAGCTTGGGAGCAGAATTACCTGCCAAGATTAAACATGGAAGAATTCATAATGTCTCAATATGTTTGGATTCCAACGAGTTTGTTTCTCTTAGCATGCAAATTATTTTTTACACTGGCAATTGTGGTTCTATGTATCATTTTTGAAAAAGATTGGACTAGAATAGGCTTAGAAAAGGAGAGACCTCATAGATGGAATGCTAAATTAACAACAATGACAATGGGGAAGGAGGGAGGCACTTCCTGATAGATAAGACAAAGTTGATGGCAGCTGGAGCTCAGAGTTCTCTGGCTACTAGGTGTTTGTCAGGGCTATCTGGGATCAGCTTGCCAATGAAATGCAATTGAAACTAGATACCAATGAATGATGAACAAAATTGTAGCATAGGATGGCACAGTTAGACCAAGACTTTTGAAATGCTCTTGTTTCTTTGCTTGATTTTTGTTTAGATGTCTTTGGTTTTTCCCTATATTGGGAGGTAGAAAGGATATTTTTGTGGTTTTACATTGCTAAAACATGAGAGATTTTTGAGGATTTTGGACAGATTTGGAATTGTCACTGCTATTCAGAGTTGCTCTCTGGGTTACAGGGTTACTATTATCTCAGATTTAAGTGAAATATTTGAGCAGGGAGAGTAATGGTACACACCCTTAATCCTATCACACTGGAGGCAAAAACAGATGGATCTCTGAATTCTAGACCAGCCTAGTTTAAACAATGAAGTCAGGGCGGGACCCCTGGTGATAAGATAAGGTTACTTGTTAAAACAGCCTAGAATTCAGAATGACACATTTTTTTCCTTGAAGGTACTATGTTAAGTTTTTGCTTAGTAATAAATAATAATGTCCTTACTGATCTAATGGATAACACATATTCTTAAATTTATGTAATGAGAAAGTGGTCACAAGCCAGTCTCCTTAGGTGTGGGGCTCCCACAGGAGAACTTGTTTCAAGAGCATTTTGCTCCTAAAAGAGATATGTTAAGTTCCAGGCATGATGGCACATACCTTTAATACCAGCACTCAGGAGGCAGAGGCAGGTGGATCTCTGTGAGTTCAAGGCCAGCCTGTTCTACAGACTGAGTCCAGGACAGAACAAGGTTACATAGAGAAATCCTGTCTCGATAAACCTAAAAAAACAGACAAAGAGAGAGATATTAGTTAATTTAAAGACACCAGAGTTAGGCTGGGGGGATGCAAACTACATGGCTCTTACCACCAACAGTTAAGAAAATCTAACATAAAATAGCATATCACACTACTTTAAACCAATCTCTTCAAGAACGGGGCTCCCATGTGAGAATTGGAACTCAAACTATTACAAAATGGCTTAATTAATATTATTGTTTAATAAAGGCAATTCAATAAATTAAATTCATAACTTGATCCCAAAATTTGGTAGACAAGGACAAAGTTTCCTTCTATATTCAAGGCCAATCTAATCTACAGAGTTCTACAGAGCAAATCAAGACAGCCCATGCTATAAAGAGAAACCCTGACTCTATAAGGATAGATAATCCACATAGAAATAAAATCTCCAAAAAAAGGAAAGAAAAAAATATACAAATGCATGTCTTTGATCCCAAAACATGGGAGACAAAGACAATGACAGATAGGTTTCTTATGAGGCCAACATAATCTACAAACAGCCAGAACACATAGAAAAAAAAACTGTCTCAATCAATTGATAGATTTATGTTGTTCTGCCTGGTTCTCAAGACTCCCAAGGATCACCAAGGAGCCATCTTTGATGCAATTACGTAAGGGTTGTTATTCAAGCTCAGAGCTTGGTGTCTTTCTCTCTCTTTTTTAAAAATTTATTTATTTATTGCTTCAGGTTACATCTCCATCATAGTGTCCTCTTTCTACCCCTCCCAGTCCCGCCCTCCCACCCTCTACCCCCTAACCTTTCCATCCCGCTCCTCTGGAGTGTAGTGTCCCTATATAACAGTCCCCTGCCCCAGTTCAGCAGTCATATGAGGGCCAAGAGCCTCCTCATACACTGGGGACCTACAAGACAGCACCATTAGGGAAAAGTATTTCATTGACAGGGAGAAAAAGAAAAAGTCTATGTCCATGTTCCCTTTGGTTGTGGTATAGATATCATGTGCTATATAGCTAAAATCCGACTATAAGTGAATAGATGCCATGTGTATCCTTCTGAGTCTGGGTTAGCTCACTCAGAATGAGCTTCTCTAGTTCCATCCATTTGGCTGCAAATTGCATAATTTCACTGTTTCTGATAGCTGAGTGGAGCTTGGTGTCTCAATGCTCACTGACGTAGTGGTTGGAGTTGAGAACCCCCAGCCCAGAAAGCATAAAGTTTATATAGAGACTTAGACAAAGAAACAAGTTTCCTATCATATGATTGGATGACATTTGGGCAAATAGTGATGTCCAATTTTGATTGGCTCGTTGTTACTGACTAACCAGCAGTGGTCAGTTTGACCATTAGAAGGTCTAATTTGATATTTACTATTTTTCTTTGGCAGTTATGGGATTTTACAATAGCATAAACAGTAGATGGTATGGTGAATATAATCATGCCCACATGAAAACAATTTTAGTCCTAGTTATGAACTTTCAGAAAAATCATAACGACAGAACATAAGTAATAGATTGGAGTCAAGATGCAGTTATCTTGACCAGACTGAAGATCTTTTTCCTTCATCAGCATAGCAACAATTTCCTAGAAATACATTCCTGTGGATGAACACAGCTTCAGGACATGACCTTAACTTTTACCTTACAGTTAACATGAAGTCTAGAACACTGGTTACATTAATAATAAGAAGTACTTAACTATATACATGTTATTGCTTAGTATAACACAGATTTCCCTTGCAACAAGGATTTCTTAGATTCCATATTGTTAACTATAGAGGAGAATTTTTAAACTCCAAACAGCTTTTGCTGAATTTTCAACTTAAAATTGATTATATATAACCATATATATGTAATAATTCTTACAGGAAAGAAAAAAGTCTTCCATCCAAACTGATAGAAATCAGATTTGACTGGAAAGATCTCCAGATCTCCTTCTCCTACACATCTTGGCTACAAACAAAAGAAGAAGCAGGTAACTCATATTTGCTGATTCCACTATGTGGGAATAGCTCAGACTAATATATGCATACACACACACACACACACACACACACACACACACACACACACACAATGAAAGCCTTGTTGGCTACATAGAAGCCACATGAGTTATTATTACATGCCATCCTTTCATATGGCATGAATGAAGACTTACAAATGTCTTTCTTCTGTTCAAACAAAGAACAGAAAATCTTCTTTAATTTATCTGTGCATCCTGGACATCCCAGGCATTTTTGTAATTACAGAACTATATGTTACTTGTGAGAAATTATATATTTTCAGAACAAAGAGACAAGACACCAAAGAAGATAAGACAAATAGCCTAGATGATTCAGCCTCATAGACTTCCTCAATAGCTGTTTCCTCAAAAATATGCATCCAGAACAGCTTCAAAATTGCTTGCTAAGATGGTCCTGTCTCACAGACTGTTCCAGCCAGGACTTCAGTAAAGCCCTGAACTTTCCCACCCAAAGTTCAACTTTGGACTACAAACTGCTTAGGTCATTCAAACTGCTGACCACATAGAGACTGGACAACAAATGTTACTATTAACTTGATTAACCATTTTTCCCTTTTATTTGGGCCCCCAAACAGGTTTCTTGCTTCCCAAATAAGTAGGAAGCAATTTTAATAGAGCAATGCCCCATTCTCAAAAGGTGGAGTGAATAATTCTTTGGTCATTTGATACGTTATAGATGTTGTTTAGGGTGACTGGTTACAAGTTGCTATATGGTTTTGTTAAGCAAGGTATAGGAGGTTAGACTCGGGGACTTCTTTCTTTTTCTTTCCTCTATCCTTCTTTCTCTCTTGTATAGGAGGAAAAGACTTGAAAATAAAAAGAGGAAGAATATGGGTATATAATACAGAAATGATAAGATATAAGGGTAAATTACTGAATCTGTTCTGAAACTTAGAGCTATTGCTATTTTCAAAATAAGGTTATCTTTTGACACACTGGTATAGAATTTTGTATATTGATACAAAATAAGGTTAATTTTTGATTCATTGAAAGGTTAACTTTTGATTCATTGGTATAGAATTTTATATTTTGACACACATATATGCATATTTCAACTCTTATGTAAGGTATTGTGACTATACAACCAATTTAAAAGTATAGGTTTACTTCCAATCCTTTTATGGGTTGCTATTGCAATATATTTAGGAGTCTGGGTAACACAGGTTGATGGATGGCCAGTCAAAGTCCGGGTCATGTCAGATATTAGTCTTAATTTATCACAAAATAAGCTTACCAGGTTAAACAATAAATATTTAAAAATACATAATTTAAAAAAAATTAAGGCAGAGGCAGGCGGATCTTTGCGAGTTTGAGGCCAGCCTGGTCTACAAAGTGAGTCCAGGACAGCCAGGGCTACACAGAGAAACCCTGTCTCAAAAAACAAACAAAAAAAAATAAAAAAAATAAAAATAAAAAAATAAAAATACATAATTTGTGTGTTCAGACATAGATAGATAGATAGATTTATAAATAAATTAATATATGTCTTCAAAACCCTCAGAGGTGTACAGAAAATGGCATTTAAAGATGTTTTTAGTGTCTTAAGAATTCTTTGATTTGAGACAATAAGCTCCTGACAGCTCCCATTTGACTTGGAAGGAGACAGTGAGCATCAAAAATCTCATTAAGGAAATAATTCCACTGTGTAAAAATGTCCCTGCTCTCTCAACAGACTATATACAGTCCAAAGATGGACCAGAACTTAAATGCAGGTAAATTGATGGCCTGAGAATATTCAGAGACAGAGTGGGAAAATCCTTCTTTTTTTTCTTTTTTTTTCAATTTATTTTTTATTTCTTGAAGTTACATTTCAATCGCAATCCCCCGTACTCCCCGCTCCAGTCCCACCCTCCCACCCTCTTCCCCTAATCCCCCATCCACTTCCTTTTTTTTTTAAGTTTAAGGTATATCTTTTTCCTCCCAACAGCTCCCCCTTTCAGTTCAACAAATGGCTCTTTCTCTTATAACAATAAATATAATACAAAAAAACAGAAATAATTAGGCCACTATTATGAGAGTTAAAGGGCTTAGCATACAGGGAAAATCCCTCTTATTTCCTATTGCACAATTTAGTCTGTGAGATATGCTTGACCAGAAGACTGAAGATGATGTTCCAATGGTATCTAGATATTTGGGACTGTCTAGGCAGCAAACTATCATCTTTATTTTTGGAAATTACTCTCCTGTACTTTCTACTCACTTAAATAATAACTTGATCCCTTCTTATATCTTTGATGGGGTTGAAGATGTAATATATATAAATTTTAAATTGAATTTGGGTTTAGGATTTAAAAGGATATTTTTGAATCTAAATAAAATTTTGGGGTTTATAAATATAGGATATGATAGAAAATATTTAGGTTCAGAACTTTAGACACACCAATATAGATGGATGACCTCTTTTCTTCTACAAGATTGCCTGATTCAAATAGGCTAAACTTTATGTTTGTAACATTTATATATGGTTTTCTTGATTGTTTCATATTTGTTCTTACTGTTTTTACTATATGAGTTAAAAAATATTAGCCTTTTTATAAGACAAAGGAGGGAATTTATGGAGTGATGTTTTGCATTCTAAATGTTAATTAACATGCTCCCAGAAGCTTGCTTGCTCTACACCAAGTGAAGCTATGCTAACTTTCTTATTGACCTTTGTCTCTGATAGGTTAAATAAATGCTGAGACCTGAGACTGGGCAAAGACAGAGGTAGGCGGGACTAAGGTACTTGGGTTTCTGAAGCAGAGAAGTTGATGGGTAAAAGAAGCCTCCCATAGAAGAAGAAGAGAAGGAACCAAGAGCAGAAAGGAGGACACACACCATGGGTTAGAGAAAAGAACTTCATTCCACTTGTCCTGGAACATCAGCACAATGAGGGGAATGACAGCCCAGGGGATGTATGTATATATGGGATCATATTTGGGGAATAGAATTAAGGGCTAGCTTAGATGGAACAAGATTGCTCAATTCAGGCCAAGGCTTGTTAAAATCCATCAGGTGTCTATGTGCTCATTTATAATGGCAAGTTAAGGATTAACACTGCTGACCAATTGGCCATAATCTAAATATTGCAAATAATTAAATTAATTACTTTGAAAATGGCACCCAACCTTAATGTAAATATTAAGTAATAATTTAATTAGTCATTTTCCTACACAGTAGTAATAAAGCTTCCAGGTCAGTATTAGCTTGAACTCTTCATTTCCTAGGATCTATTATGTGGCATTTTCAGCAATAGAGTTTTGCCTTCAAGTTCTGGTGGATGACCTATAGCAATAGCAGTAGCTTCTGTTGTTTAGGAGGATTCTTTAATAGTCTCTGACCAAAAACTGAAAGAGAGGAAATCTATAGCAGACATTGTAACAGAATATTTTTATGTATATTTATTAGTATCTAACAAACACTTATAAAATATCTAAATCCTATCATCTAAAACCTATTTTAATGTCCTTAAAAGGATATTAATATTCTTAGCATAGGTCCAAAAGGATATTAATATTCTTAGCATAGGTCCATGCAGGATAGCTTGATTTATGGCAGTCCCAGCAGGCAGTCCCTTTCAAGCTTAGTGTCTGTTGGGCCTAATATTGCCAGTTCATAAGGCCAGCTTATTTCAACCACCAAATTGTGGCCAGTTTATAAAGTCAATCCGTTCCAACTTCCAAACTGAGGGCTGCTCGAGGGGCTCCCAGACTCTGCTTGCCTTGCTGTCAGTTGGGCTGAAACTTGTCAGTTCACAAGGCCAGTTTATTTCAAGTCAGTCTGTTCCAACTGTCAAACTGAGAGCCGTTCGGGCAGCTTCTAAACTCTAACTGGAAATAATTGTTCTGAGATCTGTTCTCCCTCTTTGTGGATCCTAGATGTCAACCTTTCGATGTGTGTCTTTAAACTGAAGTACTGACAGAAGCCAGAAAGAAGCCTTAGGAGGGTGTCAAGAGATGGAGATAGTAGAACATGGTGGCACAAGCAGGGAAAGTGAAATAATGTGGTGGGGAATGTAAGTGGGAAAGGAAGGAGAAGATAGGACAGATCACGGGTGTGGGGAGAGATAACTAACACTAAAGGTCTTTGGGGATGCCATATGAATCATTCTTGGCTAATTGTGATTGTTTTTTCCTCTCTGTCTTTTGAAATATTTATACACACTCAAATACACCTAGGCCATATCCTAGTAGATTCCTATTGATTATTATTAACTTTTCATTGATTAATAGTTTCTTTCATCACACATTCCTATTTCATTTTGTATCTAATCATTTACTTTATAATCAAAGCCTCAGGTGGCCCACTCAAAAAACTTTTTTTTCTTTAGTATGCATCCACTCTAGAGACCCTGAATTGTATTTAGGATTCCCCACAAGATGACCAGACTAATGTTCTCTTTTTTAAATCTTGTCACCCTGTGTCATATGAACTGCAAAGTGTTCTCAAGCAACAGGTTTATAAAAGAAAATCTCCCCCTCCCCAAGAACAGTCACTATTTTGAAAGAATCAGTTTCAACAGTATTTTTTGTATACTACCAGGTTATTACCTGGTACTTTCAAGTAAATTCCCTTCTCTGGAATTTATTATGCTACAGAAGTGTTTACCTAGTAGAATTATTCAAAATAGAGTATAGTGGAACCTTCAAAACAGCAGGTCACCTTTCTTATTAGGTGTAAGATGATTTACACTTTCTATTCATATTTTCTCTATTCTGATGAGGTCTTTTGTGGGAATTTCATCTGATAAGTTGAATAACTCAAACTTATTAGCATAAAATTATCCTTATAAAATCTCATATACTTCCTAAAGATAAAATATTTTGGGCTTATTCAGAACTAGCTACATCTCAAATGCCTTCAAATTTATTTTAAAATATTTTGTATAAATTATTTGTAAATAAATAAGCCATTTATTCATATAAATGACATGAAAGCAGAAGGAAAAGTAGGCCAAAGGAGATTAGCAGGGGGAGGAGAGGCTGACTAAAGGGAAGGGAAAAGGGACAGAGGTGACCACAGTCAAAGAATGTCACTTACTGGAAGGGAATTGATTATAGGAAAGTCAACACCACCCTCATTGAAGAGATACCAATAAAACACTCTTAAATTAATTATGGAAAATTTTGTGAAATGTTTCATATGTAAAACTTTTCTCTCTATCTAAATTATATATCCTGAAAATTGCCCAAGTCTTTTGCTTTTTACTTTACAAATAAAAATGCTTCTGAAAGTCACCGTTAAATTCAAGTATAAATAAATAAATTCGCATCTAGTTCTTTAAAAGTGGTGTTCATGTGAAATATAGCTTCAGGTATTTTCTTAGCCAAAATGATACTATGATTATTTAAAATCAAATAAAAAATTTAAAAGATAGTTGGGTGCATTTTAATTCTTAAGTTATGATCCACAGTAATCTCATCTGGGATATAAACTTTTACTTGATACTCAAAAGGAGTTAGCTTTCATATGCATCTCAAATGTCTTTTTGTTCTTTTCCCTTGTCATACCCCATAATTCAGTTATCACAATGCACCCTTAATTCATTGTTTGAAGCCTATACTTAATTTTATTCACTTAAAACAACCTCACGTTTTCTTTTCCATTCAGCAAATATCAATTTCAACATTTCTGGTTTCTATCAAGAGGTGAGGTCAGATAGGAAGAATGAGGTTAGATCTGTGTCTTCTAATGAAAAAACTGCCTTTTTTTTTTATCTCGTCAGAGCTTTCTCTTTCCCTAAGCTTTATTCACCAGAACTTCAAAAAGAAACATACACACACACACACAAAACAAAACACAGAGACATGGAAAGAAAGGAGGAAAGAGAGAGGGAGGAGAGGAGTTTTGAGGAATGATGTACAGACAATGAAATCACCCATATTATCCACTGTAGATGTTATTAATTTTGACAGACATATACTCCAGCAGTCACTACTTACAGCCAGATTATCAGACATTTCCCTCCACTCAAAAGTTTTCTAATGTACTGTTGTCCAGTCCTTTCCTGAACTTTCACCCTACAAATAATCACTAATACATTTTTTGTTCTTATAACTTTGCATTTGCCAAAATGTCATCTATGTCTATTATTCAGTGCCTAGTCTTTGAGCTTTTCCACTTGACATAACATATTTGAGATTTATTCATGGTGTTGCATGTATCTTTAGTTAATTCTATTTTACTGTGGAATAATAATCCATTGAAACAATGAACCATCACATATGCTTATTCATAAGCTAACTGATTAACATTTTCAAAAATTCAGTTTATGGATATAAATATTATAATAATCTATGTCTATGTATGTATGTATGTTTGTTTGTATGTATGTGTGTTTACACATGTTTTTCTTCTCAGTTATATATGTGTGTGTGTGCTTGTGCGCGTGTGCATGAGTGGTATGTGCTATGTGCCAAGCTGTTCTAACATTGATGCACTTTCACGTGTTCATCCTCAGCTTTGTTGCTCTTTGTTCTTTTTCAAATTTGCACATAATATTTGTGCATAAAATGGGTCAACAAAATAGCTTAGTAAATCAAATGATATGTTGTGCTTAGTACTTTGTTCTTGAGCCTTTTTGCAGCTCACTGATAGACTCCAATCAAAGACTGCATTCAATAGCTGTTAATGGTATTTAGCCCCTTTTGACAGGATGTGTTTTGTCATTAGATGAAATCTTTGTTCAAATATCTATTCCTTGTCAGTAACTAAATTCTTATTCATGCGCAGGAATTTTGGTAGACAAAGGCCAATAATTCATGGTGGGTGATGTTATAAACTAGTCGTCTGCTTCTACATCCTAGGCATTGTCCTTGCCTCTGATGCTTTTGTTTGTCTTGTGAATGAAACCTTGCAATGATGGGGTAGTGTTAGCATTCTAAATGTTAATTGGTCCTGTTTGCTGTCTTTTATTTACATTGACTCTGATTGGTTAAATAAATGCTGAGGCCTGAGATTGGGCAAAGACAGAGAAAGGTGGGACTTCCTGAGATTGGAACAGGAAGCCTGCACTTTAGACAGAGGATTAATGCATTTCAGCCAGCAGCAGGAAGAAGAAAACATTCCAGCCAGGAGCAGCAGGAAAGAGGACTCACACCATGGGTTAGAAAAAGGAACATCACTCCACATGGCCAGGAACATCGGCTAGCATGGAGAATGGCAGTCTAAAGGAACATGTGTATATATGGGGTCAAATTTGGGTAATAGAATTACAAGCTAGTTTAGATGGGTTAAGATTGCACAACGCAGGCCTAGTCTTGTTAAAATCCATGGTGTCTGTGGTGTCTGTGTGAATTCATTTATAATGGCTGCTTAAAGATTAACAGCCGCTGACCCAACATAATTCAATTAATTTTTTTTTTTACATATGGAGTCTCACTAACAAAGATAAATGGTACCTCAGAAATGCATCTCACTAACAAAGATAAATAGTACCTCAGAGTAAAGGGCTAGGAAAAGGTTTTCCAAGCAAATGGACCCAGGAAGCAAGCTGGAGAACCCATCTTAATGTCAAACAATATAGACTTCCAACTGAAGTTAATCAAAAAAGACAGAGAAGGCATTACATACTCGTTAAAGGAAATATTCATCAAGAGGACATATCAATATTGAACATCTATGCCCAACTACAAAGGCACCTACATTTGTAAAGGAAACTCTTCTAAAACTTAAACCACACATCGATCACCACACGTTAGTAGTGGGAGACTTCAACACCCCACTCACAACAATGGACAGGTTATCAAGACAGAAACCAAACAGAGAAATAATGAGTCTAACAGAGGTCATGAACCAAATGGACCTAACAGATGTCTACAGAAAATTTCACACAAACAATAAAGAATATACCTTCTTCTCAGCACTGTATGAAACCTTCCCCAAAATAGACCATATAGTTGGACACACAGCAAGCCTCAATAGATACAAGGAAATTGAAATAACCCCTTGTATCTTATAAGAACACCATGGAATAAAGCTGGACTTCAACAACAACAGAAACAACAGAAAGCCTACATATACATGGAAATTGAACAACTCTTTACTGGATAACTACTGGGTCAGGGAAGAAATAAAGAAGGAAATCAAAGACTTCTTAAAATCCAATGAAAATGAAGGCACAACATACCCAAACCTATGGGACACAATGAAAGCTGTGCTATGAGGAAAGTTCATAGCACTAAGTGCCTTCAAAAAGAAAATTATGACAGCTCATATTAGCAAATTAAGAGCTAACCTGGACAAATTGGGGAAAAAATGAAGCAAACCCTCCCAAGAGGAGCAGAAGGCAGAAATCATCAAACTTAAGGCTGAAATCAACAACTTAGAAACAAAAAGAACAATAGAATCAATAAAACCTAGAGTTGGTTCTTTGAGAAAGTCATCAAAATAGACAAACCCTTAGCCAAATTAACTAAAAGGCAGAGGGAAAAAACATCCAAATCAACAAAATCAGAAAAGAAAATGGAGAAATAACAAGAGACATTGAGGAAATTCAGAGAATTGTAGGTCCTACTTTAAAAATCTATACTCCACCAAATTTGAAAACTTAAGCAAAATGGACAATTTTCTTGATATATCCCACCTACCAAAGCTAAATCAAGATCAGGTTAACAGATAAAACAGCCCTATAACCCCAAAGGAAATAGAAACAGTCATTAAAAATCTCCCAAACAAAAAAATCCCAGGGCCAGATGGTTTCAGCACAGAATTCTACCAGACCTTCAAGAAGAGCTAATACCAGTACTCTTCAAACTCTTTCACAAAATAGAATATGAAAGAACATTGCCGAACTCATTGTATGAGGCCACAGTCACCCTGATTCCTAAACCACACAAAGACCCAATAAAGAAAGAGAACTTCAGACCAATCTCCCTCATGAACATAGATGCAAAAATACTTTATAAAATACTGGCAAACTGAATCCAAGAATACATCAAAAGTATCATACACTATGATTAAGTAGGCTTCATCCCAGGAATGCAGGGATGGTTCAACATACAAAAATCCATCAATGTAATTCACCATATAAACAAGTTGAAAGAAAAAACCACATGATAATCTTGCTAGATGCAGAAAAAGCATTTGACAAAATGCAACACCCCTTCATGCTAAAAGTTCTGGAGAGAACGAGCATACAAGGACCATAACTAGAAATAATAAAGGCAATATACATCAAATTAAATGGAGAGAAACTTGAAGCATTTCCTTTAAACTCAGGGACAAGACAAGGATGTCCATTTTCACCATATCTCTACAATATAGTACTTGAATTCTTGCTAGAGCAATAAGACAACTAAAGGAGATCAAGGGGATACACATTGGAAACAATGAAGTCAAATTATCCTTGTTTTGCAGACCATATGATAATATACATAAGTGACCCCAAAAATTCCAACAGAGAATTCTTACAGGTGATAAACACTTTCAGCAAGGTGTTTGGATACAAAATTAGTGCAAAAAAAATCAGAAGCCCTTCTTTATACAACAAATAAATGGGCTGAGAAAGAAATCAAGGAAACAACACCCTTCATAATATCCACAAACAATATAAAATAACTGGGGGTAACTCTAACCAAGCAAGTGAAACACCTATATGACAAGAACTTCAAGTCCTTGAAGAAAGAAACTGAAGAGGCCATCAGAAGATGGAAAGATCTCCCATGCTCATGGATAGGAAGGATCAACATAATAAAAATGGCCATCCTACCAAAAGCAATATACACATTCAATGCAATTCCTATCAAAATACCACCACAATTCTTTATAGACCTAGAAAAAGCAATTCTCAACTTCATATGAAATAACAAAAAAACCAGAATAGCTAAATCAATCCTGTACAATACAAAAAACCTGGAGGTATCACCATCCTAGATTTCAAGCTGTACTACAGAGCAATAGTAATAAAAACAGCATGGAACTGGTATAGAAACAGACCAGTGGATCAATGGAATCCAATTGAAGACCCAGAAATGAACCCACACACCTATGTTCAGCTAATTTTTAACCAAGGAGCCAAAACTGTACAATGGAAAAAGAACAGTATCTTCAACAAATGGTGCTGGTCCACCTGGATGTCCACATGTAAAAGAATGAAATTAGACCCATACTTATCACCTTGTACAAAACTTAAGTCCAAGTGGATCAAAGACCTTAACATAGGCCGGACACACTAAATCTATTAGAAGAGAAAGTGGGAAAAACCTTCGAACTCATCAGCAAAGGTGACAACTTCCTGAACAGAACACCAACAACTCAGGCTCTAAGTCCAACTATCAATAAATGGGACCTCGTGAAACTGAAAAGCTTCTTTAAGGCAAAAGACACTGTCATTCGAACAAAACAGCAGCCTACAGATTGGGAAAAATTTTTCACCAACCCCACATCTGACAGAGGGCTAATATCCAAAATTTATAAAGAACTCAAGAAATTAAATGCCAAGAAACCAAATAATCCAATCAAAAATGGGGGACAGAACTAAACAGAGAATTCAAAAAGGAGGAATCCTTAATTGCTGAGAGACACTTGAAGAAATGCTCAACATCCTTAATCATCAGACAAATGCAAGTCAAGATGACTCTGAGATTCAATTTCTCACTTGTCAGAATGGCTAAGATCAAAAGCTCATATGACAGCACATGCTGGAGAGGGTGTAGACAAAGGGGAACCCTCCTCCATTGCTGGTGGGAGTGCAGGCTTGTGCAACCATATGGAGGTCAGTCTGCTGATATGTTAGAAAACTTAGAATAGCTCTGCCTCGGGTCCCAGCCATATCAATTCTGGGTATACATCCAAATGATTCCTCACGGAATCACAAGGAAGTTCCTTCATCTATGTTCATAGCAGCCTTATTTGTAATAGCTAGAAACTGGAAACAACCCATAAGTCCCTCAACTGAAGAATGGATTTTAAAACTGTGGTACATCTACACAATGGAATACTAATCAGCTATCAGAAACAAGGAAATTATGCAATTTGCAGCCAAATGGATGGAGCTAGAAAAGCTCATCCTGAGTGAGCTAACTCAGACTCAGAAGGATGCACATGGCATCTATTCACTTATAGTCAGATTTTAGCCATATGGTACAGGATAACTATAGGACAACCAATGCAACAAAGGGAACATGAACATAGACTTTTTTTTCCTGTCAATGAGACACTTTTACATCGTGGTGCTACCTTGTATGTCCCCAGTGTATGAGGAGGCTCTTGGCCCTCATATGAGTGCTGAACTGGTACAGGGAACTGATATGTAGGGACACTCCACTCCAGAGGCGTATGATGGAAGGTATAGTGGGTAGAGGGCGGGACTAGGAGGGATGGAAAGTGGACACTGTGATGGAGATGTAACCTGAAGTAATAAATAAATAAATTACAAAAAAAATCTCCTAACCAAGAAAAAAAAAGAAAAACAGGAAAATATAATAAAACGTGATGGAAATGAATAAAGCTCTTAAGTAAATGCAGGATATAATTAAATAAGAGAAGAAAAGGAATAACTTGGTTCAAGACCTAAAAGGGAATTTGTAACAATAAAGCAAACACAAGCTGAGACAATTCTAGAACTGGGAAATCTAGGAAAAATAAAAGGCACTACAGACATAAGCATCACTAAGAATATAAGAGATGGAAGAAAGAGTCTCAGGCCCAGATGATAAGTTTGAAGAAATCGATAAATCTGTCAAAGAAAATGTGAAATCTAAAAGAGTCCTGAAACAAAATCTCTGGGAAATCAAGGACACCCTGAAAGACAAAACCTCTTAATAATAGGAATAGAAGAAAGACGCTCAGCTCCAAGGACCAGAAAACATCTTCAACAAAATCAGAAGAAAATTTCCCAAACCTAAGAAACAGATGCCTATAACCAACCATACAAGAAGCCTATAGAACTTCAAATAGACTAGACCAGAAAAGAAATTCCTCCCACCACCTAATAATCAAAATACTAAATGTACAAAACAAAGAAAGAATATTAAAAGGTGCAAGGGAAAAGGGCCAAGTAACATATTACAGCAGACCTACCAGAATCATACCTGACTACTCATCAGAGACCCTAAAAGCCAGAAGAGGAAGAGACCATAGATGCCAATCCACTCTACTATACCCAGCAAAACTTTCAATCACCATAAATGTAGAAAACAATATATCCCATGACAAAACTAAATTCAAACAACATCTATGCAAAAATCCAGCTGTACAGAAGGTATTAGAATGAAAACTCCAACCCACGGAGGTTAGCTACACCCAAGAAAACATAGGAAACAAATGTTCCTACTGCAGCAAAACCAAAATAAGAGAAGCTCATTCATATACTACCACCACCAACATCAAGAAAATAGGAACTGACAATCATTGATCATTAATATCCTCAACATCAATAGACTCAGTTCCCCAATAAAAAGACACAGGCTTAACAGAATGTAGCAAAGGGATGCAAAAGCAGAATCCATCATTCTGCTGCTTATAAGAAACACACCTCAGTAAAAAAGATAGACATTATCTCAGAGTAAAGGTCTGGAATGAGATTTTCCAAGCAAATAGACCCAAGAAGCAAGCTGCAGTAGCCTTCTTAGCATCTAGTAAAATAGATTTGCAACCAATGTTAATCAAAAAAGATGGGGAAGGACACTTCATACTTATCGAAGGAAAAGTCCACCAAGATGACATCTTAATATTGAACTTCTATGCCCCAAATGCAAGGGCACACACATTGTTAAAAGAAACATTACTAACACTCAAATCCCGTATCAAACCCCACACATTAATAGTGGAAGACTTCAACACACCTCTCTCACCACTGGCCAGATCAACAATATAGAAACCAAACAAGAGATAATAAAAGTAACAGACATCATAATTCAAATGGACCTAACTAATATATACAGAACATTTCACCCAAACACAAGAGAATATATCTTCTCAACACCTCACAGAACCTTCTCCAAAATTGATCATAATGTTGGTCACAAAGCAAGCCTCAGCAAATACAAGAAAATTGGATAACCCCTTGTATTTTATTGTACCACCATAAAATAAAGCTAGACTTCAACAATAAAAGAAACAATAGAAAGTCTAGAAACTCATGGAAACTGAACAACTCTCTACTGAGTGATATCTGGGTGAGAGAAGAAATTAATTACTGTTGGGGAAAGTCTAATAACATTGTTTCTGATAGGCTGAATTCAATGCTGATATCTGGTTACCACCCCTTCTGAGGCATTCTCTTGAATGCTGATGGCCAATTAGCTGGGGAGAAAGTGTATAGGAAGATGGGACTTCCTGAGATTAGAACAGGGACCCTGAGCTTTATACAGAGGATTAATTAATTCCAGCCAGGAGCAGGAAGAAGGAGGACACACAACATGGGTTAGAAAAAAGAACCTCACTCCACATGGCCAGGAACATCAGCATAGCATGGAGAATAGCAGTCCAAGGGGACATATGTATATATGAGGTCATATTTGGGTAATAGAATTAAGAGATAGCTTAGGTGGGCCAAGATCGCTCAATTCAGACCAAGGCTTGTTAAAATCCACGTGGTATCTGTGTTCTCATTTATAATGGCTGGTTAAGGATTAACAGCTGCCATCAGAAACAACAAAATCATGCAATTTGCAGCCAAATGGATGGAACTAGAGAAGCTCATCCTGAGTGAGCTAATCCAGACTCAGAAGGATGCACATGGTATCTATTCACTTATAATCGGATTTTAGCCATATAGCACAGGATGACTACACTGCAATCAGTGCAACAAAGGGAACAGGAACATAGAATTTTGTTTCCTATTAATGAGACACTTTGCCCAGGTGGTGCTGCCTTGTAGGGCCCCAGTGTATGAGGAGGCTCTTGGCCCTCATATGACTGCTGAACTGGGGTGGGGGACTGTTATGTAGGGACACTCCACTCCTGAAGAGTTGGATGGAAGGGATAGGGGGTAGAGGGTGGGAGGGCAGGACTGGGTGGGGTGGAAAGAGGACACTATGATGGAGATGTAAACTGAAGTAATAAGTAAACATTCTAAAAAACCCACACACCTATGGTCACTTAATTTTTGACAAAGAACCCAAAACCATACAATGGAAAATGGACAGCATCTACCACAAATGGTGCTGATCCAACTGGATGTCCACATGTAAAAGAATGAAATTAGACCCATACTTATCACCTTGTACAAAACGTAAGTCCAAGTGGATCAAAGATGTCAACATAAGGCCAGATACACTAAATCTATTAGAAGAGAAAATGGGGAAAAACTTTGAACTCATTGGCACAGATGACAACTTCCTGAACAGAACACCAATAGCTCAGGACCTAATACCAACAATCAATAAATGGGACCTCATGAAACTGAAAAGCTTCTATAGGGCAAAAGACACTGTCATTCAAACAAAACAGTAGCCTACAGATTGGGAAAAAAATCTTCACCAACCCCACATCTGACAGAGGGCTAATATTCAGAATTTATAAAGAACTCAAGAAATTAAATGCCAAGAAACCAAATAATCCTTTTTTTCATTTTTTAATATTTATTTGTTACTTCATGTTACATCTCCATCACAGATTCCTCTTTCCACCCCTCTCAGTCCTGCCCTCCTATCCTCTACCCCCATCCCATCCCATCCCTCTGGAGTGGAATGTCCCTACATAACAGTCCCTCGCCCAAGTTCAGCAGTCATATGAGGGCGAAGAGCCTTCTCATACACTAGGGACCTACAAGGCAGCACCACTAGGGCAAAGTGCCTCATTGACAGGTAACAAAGTCGATGTTCCTGTTCCCTTTGGTGCATTGATTGTAGTGTAATTATCCTGTGCTATATGGCTAAAATCCGATTATAAGTGAATAGATAACACATGCATAGAATTAATAAGGGTGTGGGTAACTTGATCAACACTTAGGTAATTCTGTCTGTAGAGTAGCCCACCCACCTTCAGCATACTCATTCATCCAAGTACACTTGAAATGTTCACTGGGATAAGACCAAACATCATGTGATTAAAAAAAGCTAACAAATTTTGAAACATTACAGGTTATATATACACAAACATCTTTGGTATGCTGACTTAGAATACTTTGGGCATTTATCCCATTTCTACTGTGCTCAAAAAACATATATTACATAATTTGTTTTATTCTATCAAATCTACTCATTTCTACAACTGAAAGTATTTTTCCTAATGTCAAAAACACAAGGAAAATAACAAACCCAGATTATTTAAATTTAATTTCCAATTTTGAGACAAGGTGAATAAAAAGCTTGTGTGAGCTAAAAAAAAAAAAAAAAAAAAGGTTAACAACTGCCAGTCAATTAACAATAATATAAATACTGTTAAACTATTTAATTAATTATTTCTACAAAGGAGCCTTTTGTTAGACTTAAAGGGGTTGATATTGAGCGGAGGTCTAATAATATTGTTTATGATAGGCTGATTTCAATGCTGAGATCTGGTTACCGCCCCTTCTGAGGCATTCTCTTGATTGGTTAATAAAAGTCACTGATGGCCAATTAGCTGGGCAGAAAGAATGTGGGACTTCCTGAGGTTAAAACAGGAACCCTGCCCTTTACACAGAGGATTAGTTCATTCTAGCCAGGAGCACAAAGAAGGAGGACACACACCTTGGGTTAAAAAATAACCTCATTCTACATGGCCAGGAACATCGAAATAGTTGGAGAATAGCAGTCCAAGTAGACATATGTATATATAAGGTCATATTTTGATAAAGAGAATTATGAGCTAGCTTAGATGTGCGAGGATTGCACAATTCAGGTCAAGGCTTGTTAAAATCCATGTGGTGTCTGTGTGTTCATTTATAATGGTTGGTTAATCATTAACAGCTGCCAATCAATTAACAATAATATAAATACAGTTAAAAATTTTAATTAGCCATTTTTTCTATAAATTACTTTTTAGAATTCAATGAAAATGAAGGCTCAACATCCTCAAACTTATGGGACACAATGAAAGCAGTGCTAAGAGGAAAGTTCATAGCATTAAGTGCCTTCAAAAAGAAGTTTGTGAGTTCTCATACTAACAATTTAAAAGCACACCTGAAAGCTCTAGAACAAAAAGAACCAAACACATCCAACAGGAGTAGATGGCAGGAAATAATCAAACTCAGGAATAAAATCAATGTACTAGAAACAAAGAGAACAATAAAAACAAAAAAGGATCAATGAAACCTAGAGCTGGTTTCTTTGAGAAAATCAACAAGATAGACAAACCCCCAGGCAAACTAACTAGAAGACAAAGAGACAGTATCCAAATTAATAATATCAGAAATAAAAATGGGGACATAAAAACAGACATTGAGGATATTCAAAGAATCATTAGCTTTTACTTCAAAAGCCTGTATTCCACAAAATTGGAAAATCTAAATGAAATGGGCAATTTTCCTGATAGATTTCCTTTACCAAAGTTAAATCAAGATCAGGTAAACAATTTAAACAGTCCTATAACCCCCTAAGGAAATAGAAACTGTCATCAAAAGTCTCCCAACTCCACCCCCTCCCCCCAAAAAAGAAAAAAAAAGCCCAGGACCAATGGTTTCAGCACAGAATTTTGCCCAACTTTCAAAGAAGATCTAATACCAATACTCCTCAAATTATTCCACAATATAGAAACAGAAGGAACATTGCCAATCTCATTCTATGAAGCCAGAGTCACCCTGATGCCTAACCCACACAAAGACTCAACAAAGAAAGAGAATTTCAGACCGATTTCCCTCATGAACATTGATGCTAAAATACTCATAAACCTACTCCAAGAACACATCAAAACATCTTCCACCATGATCAAGTAGGTTTCATTTCAGGGATGCAGGGATGGTTTAACATATGGAAATCCATCAATGCAATGCGTCATAAAAATAACCTGAAAGAAAAAAAAACCTACATGATCACCTCACTAGATGCTGAAAAAGCCTTTGACAAAATCCAACACCCCTTCATGATAAAAAAACTTGGAGAGATGAGAGAATCAAGGCCCATACCTAAACATAATAAAGGCAATATGCAGCAAGCTGATAGCCAACATCAAATTAAATGGAGAGAAAGTTAAAGCAATTCCACTAAAATCAGGAACAAAACAAGGCTGTCCACTCTCCCCATATCTCTTCAATATAGTATTTGAAGTTCTAGATAGAGCAATAAGACTAAAGAATTCTGATCAAGGAGATACAGATTGGAAATGAAGAAGTCAAAGTATCACTATTCGAAAATGATATGATATAAATATAAGCGATCCCAAAATTTCACCAGAGAACTTTCAGCTAATAAACAGCTTTAGCAAAGTGGTTGGATACAAAATTAACTCAAAAAAAGCAGTAGCCCTCCTTTACACAAACGATAAACAGGCTGACAAAAAAATAGAAAAACAACAATTTCATAATAGCCACAAACAATCTAAAGTATCTTGCTGTAATTCTAACAAAGTAAGTGAAAGACCTGTATGACAAACACTTTAAGTCTCTGAAGAAAGAAGTTGAAGAAGATATGAGAAGATGGAAAGATATCCCATGCTCATGAATTGGTAGGATTAATATAGTAAAAATGGTCATCTTACCAAAAGCAATCTACAGATTAAATGCAATTCCCATCAAAATCCCGACACTGATTGGGTAGTGTTAAGCATTCTAAATGTTAATTAATGGGTCCTTCTTGCTGTCTGTTACTTACATTGACTCTGATTGGTTAAATAAAATGCCGAGGCCTGAGACTGGGCAAAGACAGAGAAAGGTGAGACTTCCTGAGATTAGAACAGAAAACATGTGTTTTATACAGAGGATAATTTATTCCAGCCAGGAGCAGGAAGAAGCAGGACACACACCATGGGTTAGAAAAAAGAACCTCATTCCACATGGCCAGGAACATCGGCCTAGCATGGAGAATGGCAGTCCAAGGGGACGTATGTATATATGGGGTCATATTTGGGTAACAGAATTAAGAGCTAGCTTAGGTGGGCCAAGATTGCTCAATTCAGGCCAAGGCTTATTAAAATCCATGTGGTGCCTGTGTGCTCATTTATAATGGCTGCTTAAAGATTAACAGAAGTGAACCAATTAATGATAATATAAATACTAGCCAATAATTTAATTATTTCTACATATGGTGCCCAACATAATTTAACTATTTTTTCTATATGACACAATTTTTTACAGACTTTGATAGAACAATTTTATATTGAATTTCAATTTCATATTGAAAAATAAAAAGCCCAGGATAGCAAAAGCAGTCCTGTACAGTAAAAGAATCTCTGCAGGTATCACTATCCCTAACTTCAAGCTGTACTACAAAGCAATAGTCATAAAAACCACATGATATTGGCATAAAAAAGGACAAGTTGATCAATGGAATCAAATCAAAGACCCAGAAATAAACCCAAACACCTATGGAAACTTGATTTTTAATAAAAGTGCCAAAACCATACAATGTAAAAAGCATAATGTCTTCAAGATATGGTGCTGGTCTAACTGGATGTCTGCATGTAGAAAAATGCAAATAGATCCATATTTATCACCCTGCACAAAACTCAAGTCCAAGTGGATCAAACACCTCAACATAAAAATGGATACAGTGACTCTAATAGAAGATAAAGTGGGGAAAAGCCTTGAGTTCATTGGCATATGAGATAGCTTCCTGAACAGAACACCAATAGCTTAGGCACTAAGATCAACAATTAATAAATGGGACCTTGTGAAACTGAAAAGCTCTGTAAGGTCAAGGATACTGTCAATAGAACAAAATGGCAGTCCATAGATTGGGAAAAGATCTTCACCAACTCCACATCTGACAAAGAGCTAATATCTAAAATATATAAAGAATTCAAGAAATTAAACACCAACAAACCAAATAATTCAATGAAAAAAAAGGGATATAGTGCTAAACTGAGAATACACTACAGTGGAATATCTAGTGGCTAAGAAGCCCTTAAAGAAATGTTCAATGTCCTAGTCATAAGGGAAATGCAAGTCAAAACCACTATGAGTTTTCATCTTACACTCATCAGAATGGCCAAGATCAAAAACTCAAGTGACAGCACATGCTGACAAGGTTGTGGAGAAAGGGGAACACTCCTCCATTGCTGGTGGGAGTGCCAACTTTTGCAACAATTTTGGAAATCAATCTGGTGATATCTCAGAAAATTGGGGGCTGGAGAGGTGGCCCAGAGGTTAAGAGCATTGGCTGTTCTTCCAGAGGTCCTGAGTTCAATTCCCAGCAACCACATGGTGGCTCACAGCCATCTACATTGAGATCTGCTGCCCGGGCATATATGTAGAGCAAATACTGTATACATAATAAATAAATAAATGTTAAAAAAATGTTTGTATTAAGTTAAAAAAAAAAGAAAATTGGGAATAGTTGTACCTCAAGACCCAGCTATATTACTCCTGAGCATATACCTGAAACATGTTTCACCAAACCACAAGCACATTTCCTAACTATGTTTATAGCAGTTTTATTCATAATATCCAGAAACTGGAAATAACCTAGATGTCCCTCAACCAAGGAATGGATAAAGAAATTGTGGTATATTTACACAATAGAATATTACTCAGTCATTAGAAACAAGGACATCATGAAATTTGCAGGCAAATGGTTGGAACCAGAAAAGATCATCCTGAGTGAGGTAGCACAGACCCAGAAAGTCACACATGGTATGTACTCACTCATGAGTGGATATTAGCCATTAAGTACAGGATAACCATGCTACAACCCACAGACCCAAAGAAACTAAGTAACAAGGAGGGCTGAAGGCATGATTCTTGAATCCCTCTAAATAGGGGAAATAAAATAGACACCAGAAGTGGCTGGAGAGAGGGAACTAGACAGGATTCTAACGTAACTGCCATCTGAGAGGCTTTATCCAGCAGATAATGGAAACAGATGCAGAGACCCACAGTCAAACAGTTGAAACTCAGGGAGTCTTGTGGAAGGGCTTGGGGAAGGTTTGAGGAAGCTGGAGGAGTCAAGTACACCACAAGAAGACTTACATAATCAATGAACTCAGAGGGGGGGCTCATAGAGGCTGAACCACTGACTAAAGAACTTGCATGGACTGATTGATCATATATGAAGCTGATGGGCTGCTTGGTCCTCAAGAAGATTCCTAACAATTGGAGTGGGGACTATCTCTGACTTGGACTCTGTTGCCTCCCCCTGGAACCCATTTTCCTAGCAGAGGTGCCTTGTCTTGCCTCAGTGGAAGAGTAGGCACTTAGTCCTGATATGATTTGATGTGCTACAGTGGGATAGTACTGGCAGAGTTGGTGGGATGAAGGAAGTGGGTGGGAGGGTAGGACTGGGAGGATAGGAGGTAGCGGGTTGCAATTGGAATGTGAAATAAACAAATAAATATATCTTTTAAAATATCTTTAAAGCCAGGCCTGGTGTCATGGCCTTGTAACTACAGCCATTCTGGAGGCTGAAGCAGGAAGATCACAAGGTCAGGCTTGCATGGGCTACAGAATGAACTAGGCCAGCCGGGGCAACTTCGAGAGAGCCTGTTTTGGTCTTGGGATATGGCTAGGCTCATTCCCCAGCACTGAAAGCAACAATAACAATCACAAAAACAAAGAATGGGTGAGATGGTTCTTATGAAGGTGGGTAAGAGCAGACATAGCATCAGGAGACTGATCTTAAAGTTCTTTTTCTGCTGCAGACAGGCAAGTATTTAAGTATTTCAGGGTTGCATATTTCAGTGCTGCATATGGACCTAGGTAAAGGGCCGGCTTTCAGAGGACCCTATTATCTGAGCCTGTAAAGACATGATGCTTAGGAAGCCAAGGTCATAGGTTTGTTCCCTGTGTGGGTCACTTCACTTTGCTCTGGTCCACGCCTCAGACTAGCCCTCTGCCCCTTCATCTGACTGCCTTGTAAACACACTTTGGATCGCTCGGCAGACAGAGCAGGAGCACATGATGGGCCCCTGCATACAGTGCTATGGTAAGTTGTATGTTGCAAGTTGCAAGTGGTAAGTTGTAAGCAATTCCATGAACTGCTGACCTGAGTTCATTGACCTGGATAAAGTCAATAGAGGAACCGTTCTGGACACCATAGCTTCCACACAGACCAGAACACAAGCAGCATTCATGGGGCTTCAGCCTTGTCTAAAGATAGTACTGCCAACAAGACAACTGAGCCTCCTGGAATGACCTCTAGAGATTATTTAGATTTAGAACTACTGACACATATCTCTTGAGTGACCTGTCTGCTGGCAATATTTACATCCACATGCATATATGAAGTTGGTGTGTTTTAGTTCTAGGCTGAAGCTCAGTCCTACACTCTTTGCTGAAGCACTGATGACAGAAAGGCTGGTCTGGAGTCTCCAGCTACACAAATAAATACTGCAGCAAGGCCTGAAAGGAAGACCCTCACTACCCAATTTCTTCCAGATGGCAGTGATGGATGGCTGTATGTTTATGTTTACTTGGTTTCCCAGGTGACTGATGTCCTGGTCTCCACTGGTCATGGCTTGATGAGTATTTCTTGGAGATGTGAGCCACCTACTCCAGCTGCCCAGCACTTGGCCCACTGGTATACCCCACACTCAACATTGTCAAGAGGACATTGTGCCTCTTGGATGTCTAGTTAACTCTTCATTTGCCAATCATTCTCTAGTCTTCTCCCTATAAATGTCCAGAAGTAGCAAAGCAAAAACAAAGTATAGAGGACTGAAAAGAAATTCACAGTAGGCAGACTATTGTCTCCCCCTACTAAGATTGCTCCACCTTAATTCCAAGAATTGTTATCATGTTACCTTCCATAGTGAAGGAGAATTGAGATTGCAGACAGAATTAAAGCTGTCAATCATCAGACTCTGCAAAAAAGGAGATTATCTTGGATTGCCAAATGAATCCTTTGTAACCATGAGGGTCCTTAAAGGTGAAAGGGGGAGAGGGTAAGGGGCTTGCTGAGCCCGAGCTCAACCTCCAGAATCCATGGAAGATGCTGGATGCAGTAGCACATGAATGCAGCAGCAAAAGCAAGACAGGCCTTGCCTCAAACACAAGGTAGAAAGATGAGGACTGATTTCCCACAGATGCATGCACACCTCCGCATTTGCACTGTGGCATGTACTATCACATGCATGCACATGAACGCAATATTAAAGAGAGAGGCAGACATGAAGACCAGAGCAATGTGATATGAGCAGGACTCAGGCTGTGGTCTGTGGATGAAGCTATGGCCTCCAAAACTTGGATATTTAAGTCACCAAGTTCATGATTATTTGTTATTGAATAATAACAATAGAATAGAATAGGTTATTTGTTATTGAATAATAATAATAGAATAATAGAAAATAAGTGCAAACTTACACAGGTTTTGGCATCTAGAGGACATTGGTGTTAATCTTAGCTCTGACATTCAGTGCTTGTGTCCTTAAGTGAGTAGTTAACATTGCAGATGTTGAGTTCTTAATGTGAGTCCTCACTTACCTCATAGAGTTTCTATAAAAAACTAAATAATATCTGTGCAGCACATGTCACATGGTCTAGGTTCAGTAAATCACAGTCCCTTCTATCGTCTTTATAATTTCTTCTCAGATTTCTCCTGCATCCTGAGCCCTATATCCCTGGACTGAGTTAATTTATCAGTATTTCTTGTCATTACTCTTTCTGACAGAGGCTAAGGGCTAATTTAAGATTTCCATCTTGCTCCACAGACTCAGAATTTCTCTTCCTAAGAGAGATGCTGTGATAACATCTCTCCTGATGCAAAATTGCCGGTTACATTTCTTGCTAAGGGTCAAAGGCTCTCAAGCCCTTTGAAGGGTAGGTATGCATCCTTCTCAGAGGTTCCTCTCCTACAGCACCTAACCTAGCTTCCCTTCTCATCAAGCTTCTGTTCATTTCTTTCCTCCTTTGAGCTTTTTCTTTTCTATCTATGTAGGCCCTCTCTCTTCTCCTTCACCTAGAGAGTTCTTTTATCTTTCCAGGTTCATGTCACTTAATACCACTTTTGTAAAGTCAGTTCTGATCCATCCATTAAGTTAGGCAATCCCTTTACTGTCCTCACCGTGTGATGTTCAGTGCAGAACTAAGGATGAAATCTGCATGAGTTTTCCTTTACTATACCTACATGCCTGTCTCTCCTCTGTCTGTGAGGCACTTTTTTATGTTTATTTATTACTTCAGGTTACATCTCCAGCACAGTGCCCTCTTTCTGCCCCTCCCAGCCCCACCCTCCCACCCTCTACCCCCTATCCCTTTCATCCCACTCCTCTATAATGGAGTGTCCCTACATATCAGTCCCCCACCCCAGTTCAACAGTCATATGAGGGCCAAGAGCCTCCTCATACCCTGGAGGCCTACAAGGCAGCACCACTAGAACAAAGTGTCTCACTGACAGGTAACAAAGTCTATGTTCCTGTTCCCTTTGGTGCATTGGCTGTAGTATAGTTATCCTGTACTATATGGCTAAAATCAGATTATAAGTGAATAGATACCATGTGCATCCTTCTGAGTCTGGGTTAGCTCACTCAGGATGAGCTTCTCTACTTCTATCCATTTGGCTGAAAATTGCATGATTTCATTGTTTCTGATGGCTGAATAGTATTCCATTGTGTAAATGTACCACAGTTTTTTTTTTTAAATCCAGTCCTTGTTTGAGGGACATCTGGGTTGTTTCCAGTTTCTAGCTATTACAAATAAGGCTGCTATGAACATAGATAAGCAGACATCCTTGTGGTTTGGCGAGGAATCATTTGGATGTATACCCAGAAGTGGGCTGGGTCTTGATGTAGAGCTATTCCAAGTTTTCTAAGATATCACCAGACTGACCTCCATAGTGGTTGCACAAGCTTGCACTCCCGTATGATAGAAATGATACATTTTATTACTTCATTCTCAATCCCTAGAATACACACTTGATATAAAATATACTTGATATTTGTCTGTACTGGCATGAAGAATCTAATTAATAAATATTATATTTTAAAGTTGTTGCCAAGAAATTTCAACATACTTTTAAGCTCCTGGGGTAATGGATCTCAGGATATCCCTTCTGTGATGTTACAGATTTAGTGAGTCTTCTAACAGAGTTGGGTTATTGAGCAACTTCTTATTTATCCTGCAAGGATATTAATATGATTAAAATTCATAAAGCGTGGGCTCTCACAAAATAGGACTCAGGTCAAACTCATTCACCAGCCCAGATGTACAACCCTCAAAAACTGAAATGTTTCATCATATGTTTCTTTGAGTAAAGTATTTACCTGCCTTCTTAAAAGTATGTAGGTAGATATGTAGATACATACATACATACATACATATACACATGCATACACATAATGGATTATTACCTCTGTTACAGAGCAAACTGATCTAACAAATTCTATTTGTGGAAGAAATATCTTATTCATAGTCAAAAAGAAAGAAAAACAAATTTCAGCACTTTCAGAGGTTTAAAGACAATGAATGGACAATTAGCATGAATTTTTAATAAATTCTCTTGGAAATTTACTGAACAAGTTATTTTTTTATAATTTATTTTTTATTTCTTCAAGTTACATCTCAGTCACAATCCCCTCCAGTCCCACCCTCCCACCCTCTTCCCCCTCAACCCCCCATCCTCTTCTCTTTTATTTTTATTTTTCCTGCTTAAAAATCTTTATCTTATAACACATAAAACACTTTGGTATCCTTTTGCCTGCCCTCATCATAGTATGATGGTATTTATGGGACTTGCTTTAGCATGTTTTTGCCAGACACATCTGCACTTCTCATTCTTAATGGAATGACAATACACAATTAGTACAGTCCCTTCATGTTTGACAAGATGACAAATGGGACAGAAGCTATGGTTTACTCCAAATTTAATTTTTATTTCTTTCTCTTTCTTTTTTAATAGTATACAATTAGGGTTTAAGAAAAATATGCTTCATTTATATAATGCTTTTCATTTTGCCACAGTATTTGATAGACAAATCCAGGACTGGGATTTAAAAGTGAAAATGAACTTCCATGTAAAAAATAATTGTTTAAGAGTCATGGAGAACTGATAGTCTAAAAGAACTTTTATTGGAAAATGCTTCTTCTATTTGTGGTGCTGAAAGAGATCCTGTCTTGACTCCTGAGAGCTGGTAAGGCCAAGAAGGCCAGACAGTCTTAATTGAAGATTTCTTAACTTAATTGAGATTGGGTTTCAATTCTAGTCTTGGGAGAAGTCATATCTCTATAGCCATCTCTCTTGTCACTGCAGAAATTTCAGGGCAGCCTGCTAGTTGAGAATAAAAGTCCCTTACCAAGCAGAACCATTATTCTGATCCATCCTATATGGTTAAAAAAAAAGAGTCCTGTTCACTCCTGGGATCTTTCCATGTGTTTCTGATGTGTCATGAAGTACAAATGAAATAGTGATCTTCATCTGAGGACTTGAGTATCAGAGCAAGTCAAATTGGATAGAAAAGCTCAAGCTATTACATTCCACTGTGGGTATGCCATATCTGAACTGTCTCATTGTTAGAAACATCAGACTGGCATGTCCATTCCCACTCTACCAGATTCACTGGGAGCAACATGTAAGGCAAGAACTTCTTTACCTATGCTAAATGCCTCTCTATGGTGATCTTGCATCTTTGCTATTATTTTGAAGACATCAAGCTCACTGATGTGATCTTGGTTGGCTACTTTAGTGATGAGGTGGCATCACACACTTAAAAGGAGCCTTGAAAGACAATTCAGTTCAGGGAGAAAGTATAAGGAAAACACCCCCTATCCAGCCTGTAAAGAAAATCTGAGTTATGGAATTTTCAACCATTAGTCAGTGGGTTGACTATAGAGAAAACACTAGAATATAGCATGGGAAAGTCAATGTCTTGTGGGATTAATGAGGAAAAAACACAGAAACCAGGAGTTTAGAATAGTACCCCCCAAATCGCTTCTCACAGAGACAGCAGGGCTGTGATTCTCCAGGCTCTGTTCCCACTCCACTCTCTGGTCATCCTCCTACCTTTGGTGTTTAGTTATTGCAGTTTCTGGGATGGATCATCAGGTAGAGGCTCTCACTGTGTAAGCATGATAATTTCTGGAATCTGGATGAAGGCAGAAAGGCAAAATCTCTTGAAGTTGTCCCCTAATCACACATATGCTGTGACGCCTTCATATTCTCAATCTCTCTCTCTCTCTCTCTCTCTCTCTCTTTCTCTCTCTCTCTCTCTCATACACACACACATACACACACACACACACACACACATACATACACACACACACACACACACACACACACACACACACACACACACACCTTATAATCACACCATACTCCAGTCCACTTCTTATATATGGCATGTTAATCTCATCTCTTTGTTAATAGCTACATTGTAGTCTTATAAAGAACATAAAAATGGTGCCAATGAACTCCCTATTAGCTTTATGCTGTATAAATGCTGTTGTGAATGTTTTTGGTTAGGATTCCTGCTTACTTATGTCAGTATTTGTATAATATAATTCCTAGAGGAAATTACTGAATCAATAATCAAATACTGATAATCAATCAATCAATTTGCTTAAACTTTTGACAGAATCTTGCCAAATTACATTTTTGTTTCAGTGTAATCTCTCATGCAACAGTATTTGTGAGACTCCTTTCATCATCAGCATCTCTGTTTTTACTTATTTTACAAACCAGCATCTGATTTGATGATCTACAGCAGGCTCTGATGATTATGGATTTTCTAACCTAGCACTTGTCTCTTGGTTGTGAATGCTACTCTGACAGGATAGAAATCTGGGTGTGAGCTTCTTAGATCCCTCTCCTATCACTTGTATTTTTGCTTCTAAAAGGGATTATAGAGACTAGAAGGATGGTTTCATGGTTTGGAACACTTAATTCTATTGTGGAGGACCCAAGTTTAGTTTGCAGCTTGTACACTGGGAAGCTCACAATTACCTATAACTATAGTTCCAGAGTATCTGACACTGTCTTCTGACCTCCATAGTCATACAGTGCACACACACACACAGAGAGAGAGAGAGAGAGACAATATAAAATAAAACAAGAGATTATAAAAAGTTAATACTATTAATTCCATACATCTTACAATATGCATGGTGTCTTCTCTACCTGTTTCTTTGGTCTTCACAATGTTTCTTTCAAATGTGTAAGGAGAGATTTGTTTGCATGTGTCTTGGAGTCTCAAAACAGTTAATGATTTTCTTAAATTTACATGGCTAATAAAAGGAGGTGGAGCTAAGTGCAAACCTGATGTGTTCAGAGTCCATGTTCCTCCTACCATTGTCCATTTTTCCCTCTTTGGAACAGATAACTATTATAGAATGTGTGTTTCTGAACAGTGTTTTTCCTTTTGTATTGTCTACTCTCTCTAGTGACCCTCATTGGTTGCTGACTCAGGTAGGTTTACAAACACAGTAACTTGTGGATTATAGGGGCATTGATTTCACATATAAGATTTTTTTAAACAATTTGGATATTTAGTGTATAGCCCAAAGTGGCCCAAGGTATCATATTGAACTTGGCAGGGTGCTTTAAGTTCACATGACGATTTTATTGATCAAGTGTCAGTGTCAGAATTGGGACCAGACCTGCCAAAATCTCAAGCCTTGTACACAAACTCTGTGAACTCTACCTTATACACCACAAACGCTCATGGAAGATCAATGCATTCTTTTCTTATAGACAAGCTACATGGTAAGCCAGATTCTCAGGAGGCTACATGCTGAGCATGGAATCAGAGCAGGGTGGGTTCAGAGTTTTCTTAAGCCAGTTTGAGCTCAAGTAACTGCAGGAATGCTCACTATTAGGGGGTCACACACTCAAAGCCAAAAGGCCCAGAAGAGATGCCTGAAAGAGGTCAGAGAGCAGAGGAGGATTCGTAATGTGGCAACAGGGACAACACATGTCCTTCTGAGGAAGCAGCCATTATTTTACTACTCTAGCCCATTCTGGCCAGTCTGGCTAAGCCAGGTCTTCCGACTTTTTCAAGAAAAGCTAAGAGCCTAGATTTTTCAATGTGAAATTGGTGATAATTTCTTTAACTTAAAAGATAATATGAGTCAGTATTTTGTGAGCCAGACTTAACTTATCAAGTACTGGCCTATAACACTTCACTATAAAAAGAAAATCTTTCATCCAGAAAACATCAATGCTTCAAGATGCTTAAAATTGCTTCTTCATCTTTAAACAAATTCATACAGGGATTCTTTTGATTTCCCTTTCCATCCTTGGTAGTCAGTCTCCATTTGCACTCATTCTCCATATAGAACAGCAATTTTTCTTTTCTTTTTTTACTGTTTGTTTATTACTTCAATTTACATCTCCATCACAGTCCCTTCCCTCCAGGCCTCCTGGGTCCACCCTTCCACCCTCCCACCTTCTCCCCCTTCTCCCACCTATCCTGCTCCTCAGGTGTGGGGTGTCCTATATATCAGCCCCCTTCAGTTCAGCAGCCATATGAGGGCTAAGAGCTTCCTCTTGCACTGGGAGCCTACATGGCAACTCCACTAGGGCAAAGTATCCCACTAACAGGTAACAAAGTCTGTGTTCCTGTTTCTTTCACTCTGTAGGTTGTAGGATAGTTATCCTGTACTATATGGCTATAATCCAGTTATAAGTGAATAGATGCCATGTGCATCTTTCAGGGTCTGGGTTAGGTCACTCAGGATGAGCTTTTCTAGTTCCATCCATTTGGAAGCAATTTGCATGATTTCCTTGTTTCTGATGGCTGAGTAGTATTCCATTGTGTAAATGTACCACAGCTTTTTCTAAATGGACCTAACAGATATCTACAGAATGTTTCACCCAAACACAAAAGAATATACCTTCTTCTCAGCACCACATGGAACCTTCTCCAAAATTGACCATATAGTCAGACACAAAGCAAGCCATAACAGATACAAGAAAATTAAAATAACCCCTTGTATCTTATCAGACCACCATGGTTTAAAGTTGGATTTCAACAACAACAGAAATAACAAAAAGCCTACACATTCATGGAAACTGAACAACTCTCTATTCAATGACTACTGGGTCAGGGAAGAAATAAAGAAGGAAATCAAAGACTTCCTAAAATCCAACGAAAACAAAGATACAACATACCCAAATCTATGGGACACAATGAAAGCAGTGTTACGAGGAAAGTTCGTAGCACTAAGTGCCTTCAAAAAGAAAATCGTGACAGCTCATATTTGCAACTTAACAGCTGAACTGGAAGCACTAGGAAAAAAAAAAAGAAGCAAACACTCCCAAGAGGAGCAGACAGCCTGAAATCATCAAATGTAGGGCTGAAATCAACAACTTAGAAACAAGAAGATCAATACAAAGAATCAACAAAACCAAGAGTTGATTCTTTGAAAAAAAAATCAACAAAATAGATAAACTCTTACCAAACTAACTAAAGGGCAGAGGAAAAATACCCAAATCAACAAAATCAGAAATGAAAAGGGAGAAATAACAACAGACATCGAGGAAATTCAAAGAATCTTTATGTCTTACGTTTGTATTACATCTTTATTTTGTGTGTGTGTGTGTATGTGTGTGTGTGTGTGTGCAAGAGAGAGAGGGGGGAAGAGAGAGAGAGAGAGAGAGAGAGAGAGAGAGAGAGAGAGAGAGCCATGGTATATAGTTGGGACTCAGAGACTAATTTATGGCAGTTTATTTTCTTCTTCTACCTTCTAACGTATGGATTGGTAGCAGTTGTCTTTACTTGCTGAACCATCTCCCCAACCTTAGAACAGAGTATTTTCATTTTATTTCTTCTTGCTATATTCAATATATTTACATTTCATCTAAGTCTCATTGGGAAGTTTGCCAGTCCAACTTTTAAGTGGACTCACACTAACTCAATATTCAGATGACATCTCAATTTTCTAGTCCTTGAAGTTCTTTCACTACTGTGGTATTTGCAGGGGCAACAAACCTGTCCCACTTTTCAGACATAAAAACGAAATAAAAATACATAGAAATCATTTTATTGGCTTATGTATTATATGCTTTACTGTTGCTGTATTAAAATAGTATGACCAAAAGCAACTCTTGAAAAAAAGTTTTTTTTGGTTTATGGTTCCTGAGGGATGAGAGCCCATCATAGCAGGGAGACATGGCAGGGAAGGGCAATCATAGTGGCAGGAGCGGGAAGCTGAGAGAGCACATCTTTAACAGCAAGCATGAATCAGATAGAGACAACTGGAAGTGAGGCAAAGCTATGAAATCTCAAAGCCCACCCACAGTGACACACTTTCTGAGGCAAGACCATACCTCCTAAACCTCCTCCAATTGTACCACCAACTGGGGACAATGATCGGTCCAACTAGCTATTCTGTTGTAAGCCACCTCTTGGAAAATTGTTAACCTGAAATATGTGCTTTCCAATGAAGAAGCATTAGCAAGAAAAACAACTGCATAGGCTTCTTAAAAGTTGAATCACTGTTGGGTGTGGTAGTTCACACCTTTAGATCCACCATTAGGAGCCAGAAATAGGTTGATCTCTGTGAGTTGGAGGTCAACCTTGTCTGTATAGAGAGTTCCAAGCTAGCCAAGGCTATATAGGAAGACCATGTCTCAAACAAACAAACAAAAAACAACAACAAAAACCAGATTCCCCCCCCAAAGTTGTCGAGTTTCATTCCTTAAACCTGGATATTAAATAGACATGAGCCTGAATTCTATACTCTTAATCCTAAAATCTTGGGCATATTGGTAACTTTCTGAGTTCAATTACTTTAACCAAGATTGAAGAGTAACAACATATTCCTCACGCCTTCCTCACGCCGGCATTAGTGTGGGGATTTTATGAGATATTATGTTGTAATATTTTAATAAATGGTAGCTATTAATGCTCTTCCGACTTGTTTACCTGTTAGAGGGTAAATCGTTAATGGGAATGCATATGGAAACAGACATATTACACTTAAGACACCGTCTCTTTTGCTAGAGAGAAACTAAAAACAGCCGTAAACAACGAGACAAGGCTGAAATTATTTACAAGAAAAAGCTGTAACAGCACCCTCCATTGAGACACAGTCGGGCCCACGATCACCTTGGCTTGACAGTGAGGATGTGGGGTAGACAGAGAAGACCCGAAGAACAAATTCCTCATCTTCTTGACCAATGAATGCTTCATAAGCTCCAAGCTGTAGGCTGAGGCGTCGCAGCCACAGGCTTGGGATGATGGGTGCAATTATCTCCCAGCCCTTTGAAGCTCCAGCCCAGAGGATTTGTCGTCACTATCACATGTGATTAGGATAGCAACGTCTTCCTGCAGAAGACGGGCTCCTTCGTACCCCACCCTCCTTCTGCCACTGGCAAAAAGCAGGAAGTGGGAAGAGAGGGCAACTGGCCCTTCTTCTCTTCCAATTTCACATGTTGGTTTTTTAACATTAATAAATTGGTTACATTTGCCCTGCATTTGGCAGGCAAGGTTTCTAATAACACTCGGATCCCTTCAGAGAACATGAATGACTGGCATGCAGTGGTCTCTGATTGCCTCCTCCCCCGCTCTCTCCTGAGAAAGGTCCTGCACATTAGCAGAGGTCAGACGCTTGCCTGGGCTGGGGCAGTCTAGGACAAGGGCCATGGCTTCCAGGCACTGTCACATAGTTCAGAGATTTTTCCCTCAGAGGGAGAACAGATAAATTTTAAGCCCAAGCAATGTGCGGCTTTCCTCAGCTGTCAATCCTACCTGGTTTGCATATAGATTGAGAAAATGTGTGAGATTTTACCACAAGAATCAGTCTGGAGAATTCATGGAGTGTGTGTGGTGGTGGGGGCGGAGGGAGTGAGGCGAAAGAAAAAAAATGTGTGCTGCAGATGTGAGAGAGTTCTGTGTTGGATGACACGGCTGCCTTTGTGAGGCCTGTGAAGTCTGGGGATGGGAGCCTGAATGAGGACAGTGTGTAAAGGCAGCTATAGTTTCTTTAGGCAATCCTTCTTTTTGCTACGAGTTAGGTACCTGAAAGATCCCTGAGCAAGGAGAAGCCCTTGAACAGAAAGCAGATTCAGAGTCAAGGCCATGTGTATGTTCAGCCTCCAGCCAAAGAGACAGGGGAAGCCAGAGAACAGATATGGGAAACCAGAGAGGGAAATGAAGAGTGAAAGCAAAGACAGGACAAAGAAATTCAGTTAAATTCAGTAGGTATTTTATGTTCACCCCTATTTGAGAGAAACGAGTGGCTTTAGATATCTTAAATGTATAAAACCCAGTACCTGCCATCCAGGAGCTTGCAAATTATTTAAAAAAACAAAAAACAAAAAAACTAAAAAAACCTTCATGACTCAGTCTTACGAAAGTATATGACAGGATGCAATCCAGGAATCAATGTCATGATGTGTGTCCCCTAAGGAAGGGGACACGTTATGCAGGAAAAACTTTAATGCAGGAATTGAGTCCAGGGATTGCCCTAGGAAATAGTGGATAGAAGGAGGTAGGCAGAGGTATGAAGAGGACACTCCTTGTGGAATTTGTCATACAGAACAGCAAGATAGGAACATCAAGTGAAGGAACAAGGAGAGACAAATGAAAAAAAAATAAGAGTTGGAAAATGAAGAACTCAGGCTATCACAAATGCAACAAACCATCTTGCCTTACCTTGGCCTATTCATCCAAAGGAAGACAAAGTTTCTCATGAGATCCTGCATAAACCCAGGCAATCCATACCACCAACACCATTGCCCAGTTCCAGAGAGTTAAAGGAAAGAACACAAGGGGGGGGGGGGCTTGGCATGAGCCCAAGACTGAACCCTGTCTCCTCGCCAACTCCAGGCCAGTCTATCTGCAGAGGGCCTAGCCTGAAATCTGGAACCACCAACACAACACTGTCACTTGAGAGATCTGATGGTGACTACTATTGGTCTTCTTGTTATCCTATCATTCTCTCTGTGATGTTCAGAATTCCCAGGAAAGAAGGACTTTTCCTTTCTATTTCCCCTACTTTTTTATTTATAGGATTTTCAAGTTTTTACTAAAGTTGAGAAGGTAGCATGTTGAACACAAGGTCTATTTGAAATGTTCCACCAATTAGCATTTGGTTCCATTCAGAGTGCCAGAGTAATAAAATTGGTCAAGTGGCCCTTGTTTGTGGTATTTGCTAATTTCTGGGTATAGAAACTCCCCCCATGAATACTTCAACTTAGCAATGGTTTAACAAATAGCCTGTCAAATTCCTGAATATTTATCTGCTCTCAGGAACTGAGAGCCCATAATATTTTTTTCTGAACTGTTCTAAATGCTTTGCAGATTTCATGGCACTGAACCTTAACAATGTATCACTTAATAATAAGGAAGTATTTGAAAAGATCCTCTATTATAGTGATTTTGTTACCATACTAATTTACGCTTATGAAATTATATGAGGATGGCTACAGTGTCAGTATGCAATATTGTTTACACAATTCATGACCTGTTGTTAACTGAAACATTGTCTTATAGTAGTGGATGACTATCTAGATAATTGTATAAATGACTTCATGTGTAATATACAATTTATAAATGAAGTTATGCAAAATAAATAAAGATTGTAAGTAAAGCAAATATAGTTAGCTCTCTGTTCTGTAAAAATCTCACAATATGGTCTTATTGAAATAGAGTCTTTGCAGAGATAATCAAGAAAAAGATATGTGACCACACAGTAGACTAGGATACCTACAAAAGAAGAAATTGCATACAGAGACATATAGGGAGAGAAGATGTTCTAAGGACACAGGCAGAAGACAGTCATCTATAAGCCAAGTGAAGATACCTGGAATGTATCTTTTTCTCATAGCTCTCAGGACAAACAACTTATGCTAAAGCTTTGATTTTAGATAGAAGGCAAAGACAATACATGTTTGGTTAAGTCACCCAGTTTGTGAAATTTTGTTCTGGAAGATATAGCAAATTAATACACTAGACTATAAAAGTATCACAAATTTAGTAGTGGAAACAACATATTTCTTATCATACATTTCTTGAGATTATAGGTATGATATGCATTCAAGTAGGATAAAATCAATGAGTCGTCAGGACTATATTGCTTATTGGAGGCTCTAGGAGAGACTGTTTCCTTTTCTATTGTAATTTTTTACAAGAATTTGGTCCTTTTTTTCAATTGCAAGTTGAAAGCCACTGTCTTTTTTCTGTTATCTGAGTGGATTACCAGCTTCTTAGGACCACTTTCATTCTTTGAGACATATCAGTATTTTTTTTTTGTCTTCAAAACCAGATGTCTATCAGTGGATGAATGGGTGGTGGAAATGTGGTGCATTTAAACACTAGATTAGGAAGGAGTAAGTGGGGTAGAGGATGAAAGACCAAGGTTGAAAAGGTAACACAGAGAAGGAAAGCTAACACTAAAGACCTTCTGAAAAGTCATATGAAAAAGTACTGCAGACATGTCTTGAAATACAGGCATATACAGATAAAAAGAGCTTAAGTGGAGTTATTCTGATAGCAAAGAAAAGTTCGCTGTCAGGAATGGTTGACTCTATTGGAACTGATGACTGGGGAGATCCTAAAGATCCTCAAATGATAACAGAAAACTATTGTCATTGCTCTTGGCTACCCTCCAGAACTTGACAGTTCTACATTATTGATAAAGACACAGCATACTTAAGACATAGAGATGGAGAAACCAAGCTGAAATTAACCTGGATGTTTGAACCCTACTGTTTAGCTTTCATGATGCTGGAAGACGGTGTTGCGCATACAATTGGAAGAGAAAAATAATCATCAATTTTATCTATAATTCTCTAGAGAAATAAAACCAAGGAGATGAATACATATATACATATATAATAAATATGTAATATATAATCCAAATTTATTATGTGAGCTTTGAAATAGTAATGACAGTTAAATCATGCCTAAGCCACTGAGAATCCAGTAGTTGTTCTGTCCTTGAGGCCAAATGACTCAACAGTCAGAGTGGTCTCAGAATGACTGTTTCTCACTCTAGGCAATCACCAGAAGTTTCTCATTCCAAAAGGCAGGTGCCTGTATAGTCCCAATCTGGAGTCAAGTGTCCAGAAACATCCTGGAGGCCCACTGGTCCCTATTCTAGCATGAAATCCTGGAAATTCTGGTTCTACTATCATAGAAGGAATCAGCAGCAGCAACAGGGAAAATCAACTTAGCAGCAAGAGGGAAGGCCAAGGAAGCAAAATTCTAGATAAACGTCCTTATGTCACAACCTTTATTATCTGGGCTCATACTTGCAGGTGCTGCCCACAATTCAGGTGAGCCTTCCTGGATCAACAAGGCAATCAGGATAACTCTTCAGGTAAGGCTCCCTACTCTGGTGATTCTATTTTGTGGCAAGCTGACATTAAAACCAGCCATAATATCCTGCCAGTTAAAAAGATGACCTGCCTGTTAAAATGTGCCAGCTTGTGCAACATTGGCACAAACATCATGAGATTAATCAATCATTTTCAGAATACATTTGTTGAATGTAAGGCCTACTCCATTAGGTGCAACTCATACCTGGCACATTCAATGGGGCCAAGAACCAGTGACCTAAACAAATCATAGACCCTGTCAGAGAACCTACTACTATTACTCTGATAATAGGACATAGTGTTAACCAACTTCTAACACCTTTTTGTTACACAAATAGATTAGAGAAAGTTTCAAACTTTATCAGAGAAACTTCTTTTTGCAGTAGATGGCAATTAATACAGACATCTACCACTAGTCAAGGTATAGAGAATAGTTGAGTTAGTGTGCTTAACTCTAAATGGGACATTTATATTGTACTCACACAGCCTTCCAAGGTTCAGGGATCATTGTGGAAGACTGGATAGAAAAAAATGTAAGAGTCAGAGGTGCTGTATGACTATAGGGTGTCTTCTAGATACAAGAGGGCAGCTGCAAATATGGATCCACAGCAGGTGAGACAGAATGCACAAGACTTGTCAGGCAAGTTCAAGCCAGACAAAATCTCAGCATGTTGGGAGATATAGTCACAAAGTCTTAACCCCTAGCTGAGAAACTATTTGGTAATTGATAACTACTGGGAGAGGGGGCATTGGTTTTCTTTAATGTTGTGGCCACTGGTAGAATCTAGCATATTCCAGTGGATGGTCACATACTTAGGAGTATATAGGCCACACCAATGGGGCTTGATCAGTTTTTTTTAATGACATAAAGTTGAGTACGTATGGAATAGGGAGTGTATCTGGCATGAAATGGGGAATATGTATAAAAATGTTCATTATACTGCTATGTCACATGTGCATCAGTAGGTGGCAGAGAGAGGAGAGAGGATATATCTACATTCAGTGTTCTGACCTATGGACATCTGAATGAATAGTAGCCTAAAATTTCTGGGGGAAAAAAGCAAGCTGGATACCAACACAACATTGTTGCCATGGGGTAGCATGTGATGACTACCAGACCAGTACCAGGAAGGCACCAGATGGGCTCCCAGGACAGGAAACAAGCCAGAAACTAGAAGAACTCTGCTTGTTCTTGGATGTGGAGATTGTGGAGACCCAGCCCTGGGGTGAGACCTGGCCCAGATGGGGGTCACAAGAGCAGGAGAGCTGTCCCTGTCCCTCACATGTTGCAGCACTTGGGAGAGCAGGCCCTGCACCTTTCCTGGGTAGCACACTGCAGGTGATCCTAGATATGGGGGTTGTGGGTGAGCCATCCCTGAGAGTGTGAGTGTGGGAGAGCCAGCCCTGTCTTCTGTTTGCTATGTGGTGGTGTTGGCTAGAGAGAGATCCTCTCCCATCCCTATTGCCCTCACCACCATTGGCAGACAGGAGATCTGGCCCAGATGGGTTCACAAGAGCAGGAGAGCTGTCCCTTCCCCTCACATGCTGCATCACTCAGGAGAGCAGGCCCTGTACCTTTCCAAAGTAGAACTGGCCCTGCAAGTGGGAGTTGCAGGTCCAGAACCATGGCTTTGAGTTGGCCCAGCCCAACATCTACCCTATGGATGAACTGCTGGAGTGCAAGAAGAGGCCATTTCCACAACCCAAAACTACAGGATCTCCATGACACAGGACAGTTACAGCTGAGAGAAGTTCCAGTGTGGTTCCAGTATTGACAAGGTAGCAGAAACCAGAAGCCTCGTACCAGACCAAGGAATCATTTTGATGAACATTTTCAGGCAAAATATGTTGACAAAAGGGAATATTGTGGGACACACTGAGATACACTGCAGCTTCCACAATGAGATTTTATTTATTATGCTGGGACAGATTGCAAGTGTGGAGGGTGGGGCTGAGGGGAGGTGGGAGATGAGAGGAAACAGGGTGCATGATGTGAAATTCACATAATAATTTTTTTCAATAATAAAATAAAAGATTGCCTGATTTTTTAAAAAAATATTCAATATACAATGCATGAAATTCTCAATTTTTTATTTGCAAGTGTCTTAAAAATAGTAAAGCTTATAAAATAAAAAAGAAATTCTCAAAAAATTAATAAAAATATTTCTTTTAAGTAGCAGAGGTAGAATTTCATACTTTCAGTCTCTCCTTCTTTAATCCCTCTTCTTTCACCTCTCCTGATGATCTTCTGGGCCTATGCCATTTCATTGGACCCATTCAATAATATAGAATCATCTCTCTATATTACAAAAACCTGAATTTGATCTACAGCATTCCTTTCACTGAGCAACACAACATAGTCATAGGATCCAGATGTGAATGTCTTGGGAAGTAAGGCATTAGTCTGTCTTTCTATCATATAATGACATCAATATAAACATATGCTTTGTCCAACAGTATTCATTTATGTTTGGTATTGCTGTGACACAATATTTTGCAAAAGCAACTTAAGGTTAAAAGGTTTATTTGAACTCATAGCTTAAGAGGAAACACCATACATCATGGATGGAAGTGCATGGTGGCAAGTGCAGTTTTCTCTGTGGCAGCGATCATGGAGCTACATTATGCTCGTGCTCAGGAAACATTGGTATGTCTGTTGGTGCTCAACTTTCTTCTTCCTTTCTCCTTTTAAAACTCAACCTGAGACACCATGCCATAAGATGGTGCCACCCACAAATATGTCCGAACATGTGTCTCCTAAGTGACTCCAAATCCACTTGAGTTGATTCTAAGCCCCATGCAAGCTGATAATGAAGAATAATCACCACGAATGCACACAGAAGTTTAATAAGTCATAACTATTAGCAAATAACTAAAATAACTTCCAAACTTTTAATAACCAGAATATTTTGTACTGATGAGGTGCACATAAAATATACACTCCAAATTTTACTGCAAGTGTTTTCTCTATATTGTTGGGTTATCCACGTGACATATAGGTCAGTTCATTTGTTTGTATTCAGCTTTAGTTTGTGTTTGCTTTCATCTTTTCACATTCAGTTTTATTCTATGAATAAGGGAAACATTTTTATAATTCAGAAGTCAAGACTGTTTGGAAAAGTGTATCTATAAAAGTCTCATGCACATCTCCTACATCCCAAGAATAGGTCTGTTGACAACCTGCTTCTTTGATGTCATTTTTGCTATAAGTCAAATCATTGACGTATCAGTAGCGAATACACACAGTTCCAATCTGCCATCATTTTCAACAACTATAGCAGATTAAACACTGAGAATAAACAATACAAATAATCCCCCTCCCAAAGGTTTAGAAATCTGTGATGTCCTATGGAGAAATGAGTACAGGAAAGGAGATTCCAAATCTTGTGAAAACTTTGCCTACAAGGTGAGGGAATTGTTATGGCTGTCCATGTTTAGAGATTTAAAAAACAAAACAAAACAAAAAAGACTTCAAAAAGAAAGACACAATTCAAAGCAACTTAAGAAGGGAAAATGTCTTGAGCAAAGGCAGTGGTATATATTTCAGAGTGATAGGGGAACAGCTAGGCAACAAGCCTGGAAGAGTGGAACAAATACTTGAGTTGAGACTCAATGAAGCCGTTACAGGTTCAAGTGCTTGCTGACCATGGGACTGAAGGCAAATAGTCATTCCCCTGCCTTGTTTCAGAGGTAAGGCTAAACACGAAGTCACTCCCAAAGCAGTTTAACAGAAAGTGTATGTGAAGCACATTGTTAGAGGTCTTCATTGCTAAATTCAGGCTCGATTTTACAGGTAATAGAAGCTAATGTGAGGATTTTTTAAAGCCAGTGATCAAAGAATTTACTGCTTGAAAAACGAAAATGTGAATGTGCATTCTTCGTGGTTTATAATATTGTAGATACATGTATTTATGCAAATTGCCCTATTTTGACTAAGCTATATGTACAAAAGATCTTTTCATCCTAACAGTCTTATTTTCTATTGGCCATTTGGAGATTTTATTTTGTGAAGTGTAAACTCAAATGTTCTGCTCATTTTTTTCTTTCATTAATCTATTTATCTGTTTATTTTACATCTCAATCGCAAACCTCCTCCTTCCTCTCCTCCCAGTCCCTTCTTCTCATCCACTTCCCCCATCCTCCTCCCACCTCGTACCAACCCACTCTGGCATACCAAATAGCATCACTTTTCCTTTGTGAAAATATAGTTGATCTTGGGTAAGATAAAATCTCAAAGTAGCTTCAATTTGCATGCCCCCGATGGCTAAATATATGGAATACTTCTTTAAGTGTTTCTCAGTCATTTAAAATTCATCCTTGAAAAAAATCTCTGCTTAGTTCTGTGTCCCATTTTTTAAATAGGTACTCAGACAAAGGGAAATATTTATTCATTGCTGGTGGGAATGCAAACCTGTACAACCACTGTGGAAGTATTTTGTTTTCTCAGCTACACCACTCTTAAGCATATACCCAACGACTTTACACATTACTGTAGAAACACTTGCTCATCATGTTCACTGATGCTCTATTCATAAAAAAAATCAGAAACTGGAAGCAGGCTAGATGTCCTTTAAATGATGAAATGAAGCCAAGTGTGTGTGTGTGTGTGTGTGTGTGTGTGTGTGTGTGTGTGTGTAAGGGATTTGTTTCATTAGCTTACTTAATGTGGCTAGTAATTCACTACTAGGTTTCTGCACATTGGAGAACAGAGAAACGAGACAATGAAGTTGGATGTCTCAGCTGGATATGATAGTACCATTTTACAAATATCAACTTCCATTTAGAAAAATTCCATTGAAATGATGCAGCATTTGGGCTGATGGTGGGAAAATAAAGTTACTGATGTGATATGGAATAGACATTCAAAATATCTTACAAATAAAAAAAAAAACAAGTTACAACATACATAGGATGTTAATGTTGTAGTCTATGTGTAATAGAATTATAGATGATTTTATTTTCTTTTTGCTTGCACTTAATTCCTATTTTTGCAATAAACATCTGACATGATGAAAAGTAGAAGTTAGTGTAGAAATAATGACAAAGCACTAAGGGCAGTGCAAGATGGGACAGTGAGCTCCTGATTCTTAACATTTGATTGGCAGAAAAATAAGTGTAAATGTTATCATAGCTTGCACTGGCTTGAGGGAGTAAAGGGCATATGTGTAAATGCACAGGTAGGATTGTAACCTGATCCACGCTTGTAAACTGATTCAATATCAAGGTAAAAATATGGTCAGGATTCGTCAAAGTGAAAAATTTCCATGTTTTGGTCCCAAAATTCTAATTTCAAGAGTCTCTTGCATAAAAAGATAGCGCTCAAAGCTTAATCTAGTCTCATAACCTCAGCATCATTTTTAACATCCAAGAACATGTTAAAAATGCACAATCTCAGCCCCATCTATGATCTACAGGACCAGAAATTCTACGAAGGCAAACAGACACAACAGTAACTATACAAGGGTGCATATTATGTTCTTCATGTACAACATGAAATTAGCCAGGCAAGGGACTTTATCTCTAGGGATTCTCCCTCCTGTTCAAGTAGGGTCCTCAGCAGCCAGAAGAGTTCAGCTTCTGGGCATATCAGAGGAAAAGGTTAAGTTGGCTGAAGTTAAGGTCAATTCCATGGTTTATTTGCTTCCAGGAAATGCTTATGACAGTTACTCAGAATCAGGAGTCTATGCCAAGCCTAACAACACACGTTACTAACACTAATTGTTGCCCTCCTGACTCATTATGTTGGGTCTTCATACCCAGCAATCAAGTCTGAATTAACTGGCTTTTGTGACTGTGGATACTGGAAGATTGAGCATCAGACAGATCTCAACCCTCCCTGTCCCACACATACATCATTTCATCTTCAAGCCTCAAAACGAGTTCTACAGTGTTTCTACTCTCAACACCTCCAAGCTGAGACATAGTTGGTGCCATATCTTCTGAGAGTGGAAGACTTTCGAGGGGTTTCATGAACCTGGGCTTAAAAATTAACCCAAGGACAGAGGAACACACCAGGCATCACCACTCTACCTCCAGGCTCCCATCAATGCAGCACCAAGTTTTGAGTCCTTTAACTCACTCCCGGGAACTGCTGCTGCTCATCAAAACAGGTGTCTTGATGTCACTCTCCAGCCTTCAATTCCCACAACACTGTCACATCCAACTAAGAAGGTTTTTATTCGCTGTGCCCATTTGCCATGACTCATATATATCAGAGTTCTCACTTTGCAAGGTTTAGATTTGATTAATTTTTTTTAAATTTAGAAACTTCATGAATAAGTTTTGAGATTAAGTGTACAAAGATGTTTAGGAGCAGCCTTCCCACTGGCCTGCAGATTGAGATGGATGAGGAGCAATACTGGGTTTGAGCTGCCCATAATTGAAAAAGTGTGTGCCCAAAATATCATATTTATCCTGCATTGTTGCAAGAGCCATAACTCTAAGGCCTTCTGTTAGAGCTTCAATAAATGTCTTCAACTTTCAGGCTCCCAAATACTCTCAGTGTTGGTTATTACTTATATAACAAGATTAAGAATGTGAAGCATAGAGCTATTATTGATGGGAGGAGAAGGGAAGCCCGGTCCCTAAAGGGGAATTGTCCCTAGGCTTCTCTGTGAAGGATCAGCATCTGTGAGTGAATGAACAATGGAAAGACTAGCATGACTACAGACCTACAGGTCTCATCTGTTAGACCTAGGAGGCTGTGCTTACAGGACCATGGAGTGACCCAAAGTGTCCAGCACACAGCCAGGGCTGCTGCCAGGTAGGTGCCCAACACTGGAGTTTCCTTTCAAGTCACAGCCCATGGATACACACCTTGAAGTTGTTCAGCATGGCAGATACAAGCAGTAGAAGTCACATGGGAAACAAAATGTTATCTTCATGGTAAGATCACACTCCTGGACCTCTTTGAGCCTTGGCTTGTCAGTACCACCATCAGAGGAACTGGGGACTGGCATTCTTATGAGCAGTCACACATACTCTTCTGAGCCAAGCCCTGTGCATGCTGTGAGAAGTGCAGCTGGGTCTGTGATCTGAAGGGGTGTGGAGAGATGGCAACTACAAGCTCATATGTGGCTGTGTTGGGATTCAGACCTCCTCCAACCTACTGTTTGCTCCCCCAAAACCAATGTCTGTCCCTCTTTCCTCTTCTAAACTTGTTTACTTAAAGCCTTTTGTTTTAAATGACAGGATACAGAGCATGACATACAGACTGTAGATCAGAACTTGGAGTTAAAACCTCCCCAGCAATTTAGCTTTGTCCCTTGCTCTCTTTGGAATACTGAATCACTGACTCTTAAAATGTTCCCTAGTGTTTTTTGTGTGTGCATGGGTTCACAGTCATTACCTATACACAAATAATTCATAGAGGACATTGCTAGTTTCGTGCAACCCCAGGGCTATAAAAACCAAATTTCAATGTGAATCATAAATTATGCTGAAGTATAAAAGTGCTGGCAAGAAACTTAACATAAAACTTTATTTTCACCGCAGGTCTGTTGAGTTTGAATAAAGGTCACAAATAGTAGCTCAGAGCACTCTTTTCAGAAAAGAAAGGGGGGCTGGTTTCCCTTCTTTGTTTCTATGATTGTAAAGCAGGCCCTAAAGAAAAGGTCATGCAGCTTATGGATCTGGCAGGCTAGAGGACTAAGGGACAAATTAATACACACCTGGCCTGGTGTGAGGTTCAAAAACAAAGGATGTTCTGGAGGAATCAGCACACAAGGCTAACTGGAAAACTGTCCCAAGGTCCAGCAGCAGCAGCACCCCTCTGAAGCCCGAAAGCAGGGGTCTAAAAGTGATTTTGTTGCAGGTGATGGGAGACCTTGACTGACCCATATGATTAATTATCACTTGCTAACTAATAGTAAGTCCCCGTGAAGGATACATGGGATTCATTGGACTGTTGTCTCATTTCTTTTTTACTGATAGACTAACATTGTTATAAAATATAAAGTATAGCAAAATCAAATCATCCTCTCATCATTGCCTAATCTCCCAATCATCTCACATTTAAGAAACAAGCACTTAAGTAAATACAACTGGCCTTTCCTTAGACCTTCAAGTCACAGCTCCATCTGCACCTCCCTGGGCACTGAAATCCTCTACAAGCAATGAAAGGTCAGTAGGGGGATGCTTAGCCAGAAGTCTAGCCACTCAAATCAGACTAGGTGAGTGACAGGTCATCAAGTGGTGCTTTTATCCTGCACCCTCCAGAGGGGAGAAGAATATGCCTGCCCCACTCATGGGTGGAGACCCTCCTGCATGATGTGTATGTAGTTGAGTTTCTCCTTGGGTGTAGACCCTCCTCCATGATGTGTAGTTGAGTTTCTCCTTGGGTGTAGACCTTCCTCCATGATAGGTACTTGTGTTTGTCCCTGTGTGTAGATCATCCTCCATATCATGTAATCGAGTTTGTCCATGGGTGTAGACCTTCCTCCACATCATGTAGTTGAGTTTGTCCATGGGTGTAGACCCTCCT
>CAJQZJ010016855.1:3123322-3134169 GCA_907164525.1 Lophiomys imhausi | reverse complement strand
TCCACATCATGTAGTTGAGTTTGTCCATGGGTGTAGACCCTCCTCCATATCTTGTAGTTGAATTTGTTCAAAGCTGTAGATCCTTCTGTGTAGTTAAGTTTTGCTACCGGGTGAAGAGCCCTAGTCAGAAATTCTTTTCCTAGAAGCTGAGAGTCTAAACATCTGTGACTGATTAAAGTTAATATCTCATTTCTAATTCCATTGATTCTTTGAAAAGAGCAAGTCCCAGAGTCCATGGCTATTCTTAGCAATACTGCCTCCTTCCCCACTGCCCCTGAAAGAGGGGGGAGGCAACAAAGGGGATGCCAGTCAGACCTGCAGCCAGGATCCCACCTCCCCCAAGTCCACAGGGCTCCAACTTCTAAGAACATGCCTGTGGTCTGATCAGCACAAATCTGTGATTGGTTCTCTCTTCCCCCTTCTTTTATGTTTCAAATCCAAGCCACTACCAGTAATAAGAAGTCTCCTTTCTCTGCCCCTGAACCCAGACTTCCACATCTGAAGTGCTTTTTTCCCTCTCCAGTCCTTTAATCATCTTGTGGCTTGGTAGGAAAGCCTCTCTACAACCTTCCATGCCAATGAGAGGCACATAGTTTCCGAGTCATACACCTCATGCCTCTGGCCCAGGGCAGATGGCCTGTGCCTCATTCTAGCATCACCACTGCACACCTCTGTGATCTCAGACACCTTTGACTTCTCTGGGTCTTGTTTCGTGAGACAGTAAAAAAAAAAAAAAAAGATTTTCGAATTGAAATTATGAGTCTTCCTGTTCTAAAGAGGTTGGAATACAGGCCTGATTCAGTATTGGTTTTTCCATCAAGTTGTCAGAACCGTCTATACATTTGTGTTTTGATCTCCATCTGTGATGGTTACTTTTAAGTGTTAACTGCGAGTCTAGCATCACCTGGGAAGAGATTCTCAGTTTATAAACTGTCTAGACCAGGTCATCTTATGTGTATGTTGGGGATTAGCCTGATTGCTATGGTATCCAGCCTAATGTGGGTAGAACCATTTTGTAGGTGGAAGCCCTAGAATGTATAATTGGGAAGAAAGCTAGCTAGCTAAGAAATTGAACAGGCAAGTAGGTGTTAACAGATGCATTTGGCTCTCTGTGTTCCTGACTATAGGTGTTGTGTGACCAGCTGGTTTAAGTTCCTCTTGCCACTGTGACTTCCCTGCATTTACAGACTATACCCAGGAATTGTAAGCCAAAATAAAGCCTTTGCCCCTATTTTTTTTGTAATTTAATTTGTAATTATAATTTGTAATAATAAACAAATAACTTTTTAAAAGTCATAATTACATCATTTTCTTTCTTTCCCTCCATTCTGTCACCCCCTCCTGTGTACCCCCACCCCTTGCTCTTTCATCAGGATATTTTATTGCAGCAATGGAAGTGAAGCTATAATAGCATCCTTCTGGCTTGGAGAACAAGTTCAATGCAGCCTCATGGTTTACATTCATACAGCAAAGTCAAAAGAAAAAAAAAACCATTTCCAACACTGGGGATAAAATGATGATAAATGGAAACTAACTTTATTATCCAAAAACACCCCCTCAAGCTCCAAGGGAACCCTGATAATGAGTCTACATCTGCTGAATAAATCTGAACAAGCCTGGAGATCCTGCTCAACATTGTTTGAGCATGGAGGGCAGCCAGGAAAGTTCTAGAGTTTCATGAGGGCTGATCTCAGGAGAACTGACATAAATAAAGCATGGCAACCTTTAAAGGAGGAGAATGAAAATAGAAGAGAGAGTAGAAATGTTTTCTGTTCATTATCATCCTCGATGTGAAGAACTCTGATAGGAAAATAACAGGTCTGCAATACAGAGGCTTGCCTTCTACCCCAGTGTCTGACACTGACTACCATTTCTCACCTCTCCTGAGAAGCTACCTGGCAGGGTGACTGAGAGCCTTACCTTTAAAAGGGGGGGGGGGGGATTTAACAGTGTTTGTGACTCAAGCTAAGATGCTGTGTTAGTAAACTACATGTTAATTTTAAACATAAAATAAGTTAATTTTAAACATAAAATAAATCACAGTCGAAAAGCTGACCTGAGCACGGGGCAGAACAGTTCTGGGAGGCGGGATCTGCCTTAGGGTGTCCCCTGCAGGAAGGCACAGATGTAGCCACCCCAGGCTGAGAGTCTCCAGCCCAGCGCACCCTTTAAGTATCTACATCCAGCCCATAATGAGGAAAGGTCTCTGGAAAAGGGCGAATGACAAAGATCATTTTAAGGTCTATTGGTAAGTTTCCTATAATGCTATTTTTAAGGGCCACCAGGCTTCCATCCCATCCCAAGCTCCACGAAAACCAGGTCTTTTTGGATATAGGTCAGACTCCAACACACTCTGAGAAAGATCCGAAGCTCCTCACATTCATCTCAGACAACAGGGTGGCCCTGGGGACTGAGAGCCAGTTAGCATTTGGGCCAAGTGCTCAGATTTGGGACCCCTCCCCCATTTTACAGAACTTTTGATGTACATGAACAATCTCAGTGCTCTAGCAGACACTTCTTATGTTCTCCACACCCTAAACAATGTAATAAATGTAGTCTATAGCTTAAGTGACTAATCAGCCATATAAATGGGCTAAAATGTCTTCTGTGGCTGAAGTAGGAACATCTGTAATGATTACAGTGTGTAGCTGGAAACTCAAACTGGGGTAAGTCCAATAATTTATAGGTATCTCTTCATGTTTACATAAGTGTGGTCAAATGCCAGGATTGCTAGCATGTACCATATGGAAAACAAAAATCATTCTTTTCTAGGGGAAGGTATTTTCTTGGATATTCTATCTGGGAAAGAACATAAAAATACATGCTACAGAGAGCAGAGCATGCAACCTGAGTTGTGTAACCACTGGAAGTTGAGTACTACACACAAAAATCATTAAAAAAAAAAAAAAGTTGTTCACTAGCCTTCTCTCCCAGTTTCTGTATTTCTGATTCTAATGACATTTCTGAAGCTGCTTCTTCAGAGACATGCCACTATTACTCTATAAGGCAGAGATTGTGAAGGATGCAGGGGAATGCCAAGGGCTGTGTCTGACTTCTGGCAGTGACAAAGTAAAAAGTGTCCCTATACGGTGAAGGGGATAGTGAGTGATCACATGACTTATCCATCATGACATACCCAAATGCTGCAACTTTTAGGAGGTTGAAAAGAAAGTTAAATTGTGTAAATAAATCAGGTATTTCCAAGAACCACTTGGAATTCAAGAAGAGTTTAAGGGTTCTTGTATTTTATAAAGAACAATTTTCCAAAGAATTAGCTTGCTTGAAAAGTGTTTGTATGTGGCCGTAACTCTCTCTTGAAAAATAATGGGAAAGGTGACAAAAAGAAGGAAGATTCCAGTTTCAGCCAGAGACAGAAGGAGACAATTGGGATGGGAGAAAACCAAGGCTTAAGGAAAAGAATGCAGTTTTTTTTTTTTAACAATACAGAAGACAAAATGTGACACAAAACTATGGGGAAAATACCATAGAACATTTAGCAATGGTTTATTCTTTACTTTCTTGATAGCCTCTGTGTAATGACCAGACCTCCCAATTGGAAGGTGGGACATCTCAAAAGAGTCCAGATTTCTGGGCAAGCCTATGCATCAGAAAACCTACTATCTACTGTAATAGAGACTCTTGTTTGACTTGTACTGTATGGTTTAATACAATTGATGAGACCCACAATATCATCTTATTTTGGTTTTGTTTGTGTTTCTTCCTTCAGCTATCCCTGAACCACTCTAGGGAGATGAAGCCCTCAAGTGGTTCTAGTCCCAGAGGGAGCTGAAAGCCTTGAAGCATCTGGCCTTGTGCCCTCATGTTGTCACAGCTCATAGCTCATCTTTCTTTGTGCCCTTAGCAGCTGATCTGAATACAGAGTGTACATGAACTTCAAAGGAAGCAGGAAGGATGGAGTCGGGGACTTGCTGCTTTAATCAAGATGGATTCAAAACCTCTGCTTATCAAGTAGGAAACTGAAACCAGCAATAGAGAATGAATGATGTTGACTAAAAAGAGACTAGCCATTGAAAGAGCACCAGGAGCTCAATATAAGACCACATTTTAAGTGATAATACTCCCTAGTACCTGTTGATGGATTCATTTTTACTTACTGTCCACATAAATGAAATTACCATGTGAATTACAGCCTCCTGTAAAGTATTGCCTGAGAAATTCAAGATAATATTTAGTGGCACAAAACATGGGTTCTACCTGCATTTCCTCCACTAATATTCCTCCCTTGGTCTTGTGAATCTCTCTCCAAACTTCTTTGGCCAGAGGTGGTAGTTGGACTCTCTCCTGACTCGGTACCTATATGAGACATCGTTCAATGCTCCACTTGCCACTTTTCTGGGGATCTGCCCTGTACATAGACAATTCATGTAAAATACATCAATCAATGTCAGGTTCAGAGTTATTTTTCCCAAGTTGGTCTTTTGAATGGAAGCACAGACTGTCAGAATAAGTATTCTAGAATGCTTGGCACTTCAGTTGGGAGAAAGAAAACTGCTGTTGCAAAAAGAATGCTAAGCACAGAAATCATATTTGATTTTCGTAACCTGTATCCCCCTGGGTATAGTAGTGTTCCAGAGCATCAAGGCTTGGGGTTTATTTTCCGGTTTGCTGAGAGGAGCCACGCAGAAATCTTGAAGGGCCAGAGCCTTGAAGAATCGCAGAAGAAGAAAGAAAGTACACAGGGTGATGGTGTGGGGGTGCCTGGGGCCCGGGCCAGCTACAGATGCTTCATAACCTATGCATGAACTGCTTTGAGTTCTTTCCTTCATCCAAGACAGAAACACCCACTTCCCACTCAGCCTCTTGCAGACATCAAACGATCCTTCAGAGGCAGAATCCAAAGATAGACTGGGACTCACAGACTGGATGTCTTGCTCTTGATGGGGAAGCTTTATTGAAATTATGCAAATAAGAACATTGCCTACTTCCCCATCCTCATCCCCACCCTGGGTCTGCTGTGCAGTCCTGCCATGCAAAGAGAGTTCAAGGAAGATTATCCAGGACTTTCCCCTGCTAGGATAAAGGGAAAAAGAGAGGCCACAAAAAGAACCCCGAGAGAGTGGGGAATAAAGAGCAACTCTCTCCAGGAAAATGGATTAATTTTTAAAATTCTCCCCAAAAGATATATATATATATATACATACATACATATACATATGTGTGTGGGTGTTCAAAAGCACAAGAAATGTATTCAACCTTGTTAGTCATTAGGGAAATGCAGATCAGAAATATGTAATGGAACTCATTGGTTTGTATGATAACTAAAAATATTAATACAAAACAGACACACACAAAACTTACATGTAAATACTGGAAGCTTTATTCACAATAACTAAAAGGTGGAAACAACTCATGCATGCATAGATAAATAAAATGTGTATATAGGGACTGGAGAATAGCTCAGGGATTGGAAACACTTACTGCTCTTCTTGAGAATCCCAGCACCCACATCAAACAGCTTACAACCACCTGTATCTACAGCTCCACGGGACCCAACAACCTGGGTGTGGGCACATACTCACATGTACAGAATCACATACAAAGGCCCATGCAGAGACACACGTATTTAATTAAAATAATAAAATAAATTGTTTTCAAAATAAAATGTATATATAAATGAGATGGGAGAGTGGAATAAAATGGAATGGAATCCAGCTATCCAAGGGATGGAGGACTGATACTTGCAACATAGATGAAGTTGCTAGGGGAGAAGGAAGGTGAACAGGGAAATGAAATGCTTAGACTTCTTCTGACAAATACCAGAACCCACACATAAAAGTTATTGTGTCATTCCATGAATTCAAAAGCTCACACTAGGAAAACAAACAAAAGTAAGCAATGAATTAGTGGTTGCTTTGAAATAAGGGGAGATGAGTTGAGGTGACGTCTAACGTGTCAGAGTTGCTTTCAGAAATTATGAAAATGTAGTAGATTAGTCAAAATAAGTTCCCAATGTTTGGAATAAACCAAAGCCATTGAGTTGTATACTTTTTAAAGTAACTGGTATAGTATGTGAACTGTATGCCAATAAAAATGTCACACTAGTCAGAATGGCTAAGATCAAAAGCTCAAATGACAGCACATGCTGGCCAAGATGCTGAGAAAGGGAAACTCTCCTCCACTGATGGTGGAAGTGCAGGCTTGTGCAACCAACCCCTATGAAGGTCAGTATGGCGATATCTTAGAAAACTTAGAATAGCTCTGCCTCAGGACCCAGCCATACCACTTCTGGCTATACATCCAAATGATTCCTCACCAAATCACAAGAAAGTTTCCTCATCTATGTTCATAGTACCTTATTTGTAATAGCTAGAAACTGGAAATAACCCAAATGTCCCTCAAGAAAGGAATGGATTAAAAAATGGTGGTACAGCTACACAATGGAATACTACTCAGCCTTCAGAAACAATGAAATCAAACATGCAATTTGCAGCCAAATGGATTAAACTAGAGAAGCTCATCCTGAGTGAGCTAACCCATACTTAGAAGGATGCACATGGCATCTGTTCACTTATAATCTGATTTTAGCCATATAGTACAGGATAACTATACTACAACCAATGCACCAAAGGGAACATGAACACAGACTATTATCCTGTCAATGAGACACTTTTCCCTAGTGGTGCTGCCTTGTAGGCCCCCTGTGTATGAAGAGGCTCTTGGCCCTCATATGACTGCTTAACTGAGGCGAGGGGGGGGGGAACTGTTATGTAGGGACACTCCACTCCAGAGGAGTGGGATGGAAGGGATAGAGGGTAGAGGGTGGCAGGGTGAGACTGGGAGGGGTGGAAAGAGGGCACTGTGATGGAGATTTAACCTGAGGTAATAAATAAATATTTTAAGAGTCAATATATGCAAATTTAAATGTCAATATATAAAAAAATATAAATCACGCCAAGGACAAAAAAGACCTTGCTGAAAATCAGAATCTCAACTAGAAAATTCACTAGCAATTCTCATTATTGCAGCTGAGAACTGCAATCACTAGCTTTGCTAAAAGAAAGAAAATAGAAAGGCACCAATCAGCAACTGGAAGTGAATTGAAAAACACTCCTTTGTAGACATTCCATGTAAGCGGGTGGGAGAATGCAGGACCAAAGAGTTGAATAATGGAAAGAATTTTAAACAAGGGCTCAAGCTGAGCCTGTAGCAGTGCCTGCAGATGGGTCATTTTTCTAATTCCCACCCATGCATCGACTCAGAGGTAACATGGCCAACATCATGTTTTGCCACAAGATGAAGAATGGAAGTCAGCTCTGAGAAAACTTGAGTCTTTCTAGGCTCCTGCTTAGATCTTTCTAAATTAACCTATCTCAATTCAGGTGCTCCTGCTTCTATCTCTGAGCCCCTTTCCTAATTTGTGATATGTGTGTGTGTGTGTGTGTGTGTGTGTGTGTGTGTGTGTGTGTGTGTGTGTGTGTGTGTGTGTGTGTGTGTGTGTGTGTGTGTGTGTGAGAGAGAGAGAGAGAGAGAGAGAGAGAGAGAGAGAGAGGTCCAAATGAAGGAGCCCCATGCTAGAGGGTCCCATGCTAGAGAGCTCAGATGCTAGTGAGCCCTCACACTAGAAAGGACATCTGAGCTCTCTAGCATGGGGCCCTCTAGCATGGGGATCTCTAGCATGCAGATGCAGCTCTCTTGGCTCCATCCACTTGTCCTTAAATAGGATCTCTCCTTGTTCCACCTGCTTCAGCTTAATTTGGGCTCTGCCCACTTAGCAGCTGAAAACAATGCCAGGACAAATACCTTGTTTTTAGTCCATTAAGTCTTTCCTGTTTCACCTTGCTTCAGCCTTGTTTTTTAGTCCATTAAGTCTTTCCTGTTTTTCCTTGCTTCAACCTTGTTTTTCCACAAGCTGATAAGCTAATTGCTCACAGCCAAATTGATCTTCATGCCCCTAATTAAGAGACTATATCAGAAACCCCTAGATATTTACTAAATCTAATTTTTATTAATCTAACTCCCTACAGCTATTTCTCCAAAATAATTCAAACCAGGATCCAGAGGTATTATCACTCTCATGTTCCTTACACTCTATTCACAATAATCATTTTGTCCCAGTAGTCTAATTTTTCTTCAACTGAAGAATCGGTAAGTAGATAGTTTTTGTTATGACTCAGTTTTAGAGTGTTTCAGTCCGTCATAAATCAGGCCAATTGCACACCATAGTGAAAGCACATGGCAGAGCCAATTTGCTTATTGCGTGGTCAGGTTGCAAAAGAGAAGAAGAGGAAAGATCTGAGTCCCACTTGTTTCCTTCAAGGCTGTGCCTTCAATGTTATGAAGAATTCCAACTGGCCTTTCCTATACAAGATTTCATTGCTTCACACTATTGCCAAGCTCAGTACCAAGCCATTGGCATATGGACCCTTGGGAAGCATTGTAAATGGGAATTTCATGTGCTTGAATACTATTAGAACTTTAAAAGGAAGGAAATTGTTCTGTAACAGCAACATGAGCCAGCTTTAAAGATGTTATACTAGATGAAATAAGTCAGTCACCGAATTTTTTTAAGTGTGATTGTGTGATTCCACTTGTGTGAAGTGGCTACAAAAGTGAAGTTCATAGAATCAGAAAGTAAAATGATACTTGCTATGGTGTGGGGCAATTGACAAAGAGTAATAATCCATCAATGGGAATGATGTTTTAGTACATCAACACGAATGAGTTCTAGAGATATGCACCACAATATTTTTATGTGAAATTTACATTGAAAAATTGTTGAGAGTAGATTGCATCATAAATGTCCTATCAAAATAAAATTATAATTCCCCCACACTCTCACAAAAAATCATTATAAAACTATAGAAAACCAACCAATGTTTTAAACTAGGAAATGAAGATTTTTTAAATCCAGTTTTTATTCTGAATTTGCTATGTTAATTGTATCATTGCAGGGTGGTGGACAAACAAAAATACATGGGTACTTAATTGAATTATTTTGACAAATTTACAAAGGAAGAACAATAGACTTGAATGATCATTACAATGCTAATAAATTGAAGGACAGAGCAGAGAAGATCAGAGACTGCTAACAGAGACACCAACACATGCATGCCCCATGGTAGGGCACATCAATTACATATAAACAGAAGCAGGGAAAGCAAAAAGGACAGACTAGTCTTTACTATGGGAAAGCAACCAACAAAACTCAATTTTTAGTCTGTAGGTGAGCAACTCAATTTCCTTAAAAACTGAAGTACAAGGTAAAACTTCCAATGAAGTGATTGGGTAACCAACCTAGCCACACTATATTCCACCTACAATTTGTCCTTCTAGAAAAATGTCCTGGAATAAAAGAAGAAAGGTGATGCAGAAATTGTGGGAGAGGCTAACCAATGACTAGTCCAGGTTGAGACTCATGCCTTGAGAACAAGCCCACCCTTGACACTGCCTGGAAGGCCAGGAAGCAGAAACTAGATAGCCCAGAGACCTAGAATAGAACCGAACATAACTGGCAATTAAGGTCAATGAAATGATTCCCTAATGATACCCTGTTATACTCATAGGCAGGACCCTAGCATAAAAACCATTCATCCAGAACTGATGGAAACAAATGCAGAGACACTCAGTCAAACATTAGGTGGAGTTTGGTGAATTCTGTGGAAGAGCATGAGGAAGGAGCTAGAGAGGTCAAGGACACCACAAGAAAACCCACAAAATCAACTAACCTGGGCTCATAGGGAACCACAGAGACTGAACTGATAACCATAGAGCCTTCATGGGTCTTACCTAGGTCCTCTACATATATGTTATGGTGGTATAATTTGTTCTTCTTGTGGGATTCCTAACAGTGGAAGTGGGGGTTGTCTCCAACTCTTTTACCTGCTATTGAGACCCTTTTCCTCCTACTGAGTTACCTCATCAAGCCTTAATAGGAGAAGAGATGCCTAGTCTTATTGCAACTTGATGTCATGTGTGTTTAGGAGGCCTACCCTTTTCTGAAGGGAAAGGAGGAGTGATTGGGGAGGAGAGGGATTAGGAAGGGAGGAGAAAGTAGGAAACAGGTTGGGATGTAACATATGGCAGAAGAATAAAAAATAAATAAAAATAAAAAACAACTAAGGTATAAGGAAAGATAAGGAAGTAAAAAAGGGAAATCTTACAGATTCAAAGATACTTAAAAGATAGACCAGGGCAGAAGAAAACAGAAAATATGAACTGTTTAGGGATATGCACATAGAACTCTGGAAAACAGTGAACAGTGGGAATAATAATAGTCAGAATATGGGGTGCTCTTGCAGAAAAGCTTAGCAACATGTGTTAGAGGGGATCATAGAAGGGATAGTCTCATGTCACTGGTAGGACTTATAATGATATTAGTTTTAAAGTAATTATTTCAATGTACACATTTATTTTGTTTTCTTATGGTTTTCTATATTGTATTTCATATTAAAAAGGATTTTGTACTTTTCTTTATTGTTAAGAATTACATACATACATACATACATACATACATACATACATACAATGAAATATGGTCAAATCCATCCTAGTTCTTCACACTTGCTCTCCATCTCCCTAAAGTCTCCCGTCCCAATTTCTTTCTTTTTTTTTTTTTTTTTTACAGTTCAAGAGCCCCAATATATTTATTTATTTTTATACATTTTTCCTTTTTATAACTTTTTTATTTCTTCAAGTTACATCTCAATCATAATCCCCTCCCTACTCCCCTCTCCAGCCCCACCCTCCCACCCTCTTCCCCCTCAACCCCCATCCTCTTCCCTTTTTTTTTTTTTGTAAGATTAAGGTATATCTTTTTCCACATCAGCTCCCCCTTTCAGTCCAACAAATAGTTCTTCCTCTTATAAAAATAAATACAATACAAAAAA
>CAJQZJ010016855.1:3055046-3111713 GCA_907164525.1 Lophiomys imhausi | reverse complement strand
AATTTTTATTCTTTATTTATTTTTTTATATATTAGTTATATTTTTTTCTATTTTTTGGTCTTTTTTATCTATTGTATGCTTATTGGTTTGTTTGTTTAGTAGTTCTCTCTCCCGGGCAACGAGACACTTTTCACTGATGGTACTGCTTCGTAGATCCCCAATGAATGAAGAGGCTCTTGGCCCTCATATGATCTCTCATATGATATGAGGGACTGTTATATAAGGACACCCCACCCCAGAGAAATGGGATGGAAGGGTTAGGAGGTAAAGAAAAAAAAATGAAATGTGATGTTTCGGCCTTTTACTACTAATTGTCATAAGCTGTTTAGGGTAATTAAGAAATGCAAACTAATGGTTATGCAAGCCGGTCATTCAGTTAGGTACTATGACAGCCTATTATAGTTACTTCCTAAGCTAATCAGAAATAAACCGGTAAGAGACAAGCAACATCTGCTTACCCTAATATAAGAGATAGATAGGGCCTCTTCAAAAACCTCAAGAGATCTGCAGAAAATGGCATTCAAAGATGTTTTTGTAACTTTAGATTTTTTTATATCAAGACATATCAGCTCCTGACAGAACCCCCTATTCTCCTCCAAGTAGAAGATGAGCATCAAAGAATCTCCAGTGGGAGATGATTGAATTAGTTGCAAGCCTATCTCTTGGCAGGAAAAGCCCCTTGCCCCAACTGTAGACAGAATTCTGTCCACAAAGGACAAAACCTGGAAGCAGGTAAGTCGACAGCCTAGCTCTGCCAAGACAGGGTAGGTAAGTCCTTCATAACCCCTGCTCTACAATCAATGTCTGTCAGAGAAATGGGGCCAAATGACTGAAGATCGATGCTGTAATGTATGGAGAGAAAATGGGAACTGTCCAGGCAGCCACAGGTATGTCATTTCTTAGTTTGGGAAGCTGCAGGCCCTGTACTTCCTATAAAATCAGATATATTTATCCCTCTCAGGTCTCTGAGGTGGTTGAAGAACAGATAGCTAGAGTCTCATAATTAAATTTTGAGTTGTTTAGGAGTCAAGAGAGTGTTATAGATCTAAGAAGATACTTTTAAAATTGTGTTGCAAGTTAGTATGAATGTTGAGTCAGATATAGACCTTTAAACTCATGGAGATGTTTAGATAGTAGAATGTTAAAGTCAGGTACCAAATACATATGGACTGGTCATTGGAAATGTACGTTAAGCCATATAACCCTCATAACTGTGGCCTAACTACCTCTGTTGTACTGTATTGTATTTGTTATTATAAGAGAAAGAGCCATTTGTTGGACTGAAAGGGGAAACTGTAGGGGGAAATAAGATATACCTTAAACTTAAAAGAAATAAAAAGGGAAGAGGATGGGGGGTTGAGGGTGGGAGGGTGGGACTGGAGGGGGAATAGGGAGGGGACTGCGATTGAGATGTAACTTGAAGAAATAAAAAATAAAGGAAAAAATATTGAGTTAAGAAAACATCTTTGAATGCCATATTCTGCAGATCTCTTGAGGTTTTTGAAGATGCCCTATCTATCTCTTATATTTAGATAAGCAAATGTTGCTTGTCTCTTAGCCACTTGATTTCTGATTAGCTTAGAAAATAACTGTGATATACTGTCATAGTACCTAACAAACTGACAAGCTTGCATGACTATTAGTTTACATTTCTTAATTATCCTAGACAGTTTATGACAGTAGGTAGCAAAAGGCCGTAACTTCACATTTCATTTTTAAGCATTACTAGGTACAATACCTTTAAAAAGCATTACCTTTAATTTTGTATCAATATACAAAGATCAATACGATGTAGGCCAATACAATCTTAATTTTGCATTAATATACAAAGCTCAATACAAATTTAGCCAAATATATTATTAATTTTGTATCAATATACAAAGGCATATTCAATAATCTGTCCTTTTTTCTTGATCTTTCCTATATTATGTCTATGTCCCATTTTTCTCATCTGTTCACTCCTACGTAGGAGAGAAACAAGGATACAGAAAAGAAAAAGAAAGAAGTCCCTGGGTCTAACCTCCAAAACCCATTTAACAAGACCATTTAACAGCGTGTAATCTCTTCCCCTAAATAACAAGATTTTCTGTTATCCATCAAATGACCAAAGCGGGGGGGGATCACCCTCCCCACCTTCTGGGGATAGGACATCACTCACTTAAAATGACTTCCTGCTGATTTGGGTTGTAGTAAACCTGTTTGCGGCCCAAATAAGAATGGAAAAATGGTTAAAAATGATAATAGAATCATTTGATGTTCAGTCCTTTTGTGCTCAGCTATTTAAATATCCTAAGAAGTCCGTAGACAGAAGCTGAACTTCAGGGCTTTACTGGAGTTCTGGCTGGGGCAGTCTGTAGAGCTGAACAATCTTAGCGATTTTGAGTTATTGTGGTTGTAGACTTTTGATGAAACAGCTATTGAGGAAGTCTGCAAGGCTGGATCATATGGGCTACTTGTCTTCTTTGGTGTCTGATCTGTTTTCTTCTGAGGTTTCTGTTGTCCAGTTGTCCCTGGATTCCTGGATGGATGCTTTAAGTCTCCTGGATGATAAGAACAGAGCCGTGCCCTAATCCTAACTCTGGGACACTACCTTTTTTTTGGGGGGGGGCGGTCAGGTAATATTTTTCCTGGAGCAAATTTGTTTTTTTGACAATATATAAAGTATTATCTTTCAATTTGGAAAAAGAAGAAATTATTTTGATATTTTTGAGCTAAACAAACCTTTAGTGTATATAGTTTGAGATATCAAAGGACAATTTATTTGAATTTCAGCATGCCTTTTGTAAGTAGCTTTTCAACTTAAATTCTTCCAAATCCTATGTGCCTTTCTCTGCATTCTAAGTATTGGGATCAAAAACATGTGGTTCCCAACTGTTGGGATTAAAGATGTGCTCCACCACCCCTGGATCGATGTTTTTCACTATTTAGAGCTTGTTTTGTGTCATCCCTTCCCAATTTCATCTCACTCTAACACTTGCCCTCACCCTCACTCTCTCTAAAAGCCTCCAAGCCCAGTTAGTGCCACCCATATGTGAATAGTTGTGAGTTTATCCACTGGAGCAAGCCCATCAGTGGCCACATACTCCAAAAATGAGTGATTCCCCTACCCACAACAAATATCCACTACTAATAGCTTCTCAGTAAGAGATGGAGCCTATGTCTACCCTATTGATGCCAGGAATTTGGTTGGCTTCATCTTGTATAGGTCTTATACAGGTCACCAGAACTGCTGTGAGTTCATGAGTGTGATAGCTGTGTCATGTCCACAAGGCAATATCTTGTAGCACTTTTCCCTATCCTCTGGCTCTTATATTCTTTATCTTCCTATTCCATAATGTTGCTCAGCCATAGTGGTGGTAAGGTTAATGTAGACGTCCCATTTAGGGCAGAGGACTTGGTTTCTTGTTTTCAGTCCTTTGGGCAATTACACATCTGTTCTAGTTTGCTGTGATAAAGCTGACGACCAAAATCAACTTAGGCAGGGAAGGGCTTATTCCATCTTACAGCTCCCATCACTGAGGAAAATTAGGGTAGGAACATGGAGGCAAGAACTGAAGGAGATATTATGGAAGAACATTTCTTACAACCTTGCTTCCTCTGGTTTGCTCAGCTACCTTTCTTAGACATCCCAGGTTCATCTCCCTAGGTATAATAGTGTTCATAGTGCTCTGGACTCCCTTACCTCCATCAAAAATCAAGAAAATTCCTCAGAGACACAGACACACACACAGACCAATCTGACCTTGGTGAGTTTTGAGTTGAGGCTTCCTCTTCCCACGTGATTCTATATTTGTCTCAAATTGACAGTTGAAGCAAACTATTAGAGCATCTCTCTATTGTCCACTGCGCACTATAGAAAGAATTGTCTCCACCAAAAACCTGAGAGAAGCCCAGGTCTATAGGTTAAAAATAAAACAGTAAATATTTAAATGGTGATTTACCAGCATGGTTATTTACCAAAATAACAAGAGTATGTTCTACCATAGGGTCTATCATCTCCCAGCTATTGAATTTGCCCAGGATTGTATCAAGCATGAAATTCCCTCCTGTGGAGCATATCTCACCTCAAATCCAATCAGAAAGTAGTTACTCAACAATAGCCATCCCACTATTGCACCAGTAGGTGGATCTTGCCTGCCAGATCAGTATTGCAGAATGCAGGATCCAGTACTGGTAGAACTTTTGATGTCTTTTATCCCCCAAAAGCCTGCATAGAGCCCTCTATTAAAGTCTATTAATATATCCTGCTAAAGTCTGCAAGTGGGAAGGAAATTTCCTGACAGGTTTGAGTTTGAGCCCCTTATGTCCTGCAGCCAAAGATGTGGTGTATTAGACAAATATGACCTTACCCTGTGGTTATGGTGATAACCAAGGGAAATGCAGTAGTTTGTGCCTTACCCTATGGTTATGGTGATAACCAACAGAAATGCAGTAGTTTGTGCCTTACCATGTGGTTATGGTGATAACCAAGGGAAATGCAGTAGTCTGTGCCTTACCCTGCGGTTATGGTGATAACCAAGGGAAATGCAGTAGTTTGTGCCTTACCCTGCGGTTATGGTGAAAACCAAGGGAAATGCAGTAGTCTGTGTATTGTTTTGGAGACCTCTGGGGTCTCCCTGACCAACAGCTCAAAAGGAGGAGTCCCATGTGTCTGGTACTTGTGATTTTAATGTACTTACCCACATCTTCTGGGAGTGCCATTATCTACCTATGCTGGGTAATGCCATGCGAACTCTTTTATTATGTATTATATGGAAATTAGCCTACTAACTAGTAGGTATACAGGAGGTGTTTCAGAAGATCCTTAGTCTCAGTTAACCCACCCACTGTCCCTCCCCTCCTGAAGCCCCTACTTAATACATTCCTGATTATTCCTTTAACCCTCAGTATTCCTACTTCTCTCATTTCATGAGTGCCATACAATCACACCACCTCTAAAAAGATGTTTTATGAGAGAGTAGGCCTCCATATGATGTCAAATTCTTCTCCTTTAGGTTATACCTCCCCTCCATACTCTCATTTTCCTCATATCCCCACCTATCTCCCTGTTTAATCCTTCCTGACCCCTAGTATTCCTCCATCCTACTTTTCAAAAAATCTATTATCTGTTATTCCCCTTCCTTACACTGGCTCCCCCAAAAGGCTTCTTTCCAGTTTCCTGGTTTCTATTTGTGCTTCAAAATAAACACACAAAAGTTTTGAAGCCAGAATCCACATATGAGAAAGAATATGAGGCCCTTGTCTTTCTGGGACTGAGTTAACTCTCTCAGTGTAATTTCTTTCCAGTTACATCCATTTACCTGAAAATCTTATGATTTCAATTTTCTCTACAATTGAGTAATGTTTCTTTGTGTGTACATACCACATTTTTCTTATCCATTCATAGCTTGGTTCAATGTTCTTGCTACTGTGAATGAAGAACCAATGAACAAGGATGATTAAGTGTTTCTGTAGTAGGTATAAAGCTCCTTGAGTACATAAATAGTAGTAGTACAGCTGAGTAATAAATATAGACCTATTTCTACTTTTCTTGAGAAACCTCCAGACTGACTTGCAAAGTGATTCTACTTGTTTATATTTCCACCAACAGTGTATTAGATGTCCCATTTTGCCACATCCATGCCAACATTTGCTAACACCTGTATGTTAATGAAGACAACTCTTACTAGAGTGAGATTAAATTTTTAAATAATTTTAATCTATATTCTGTGTGTGATTGTTGTGTGTGTGTTTCTCAGACATTTGCATTTCTCTTTTGAGAATTTTCTGTTCTGTTCTATAGCTCATTTTTGAAATTGGGTTGCTTATTTTCTTAATGTTTAGGGGTTTTTGTTTGTTTGTTTGTCTTTTGGGGTTTTTTTATTTGCCTGTTCTAGACACTGATAACTTAATAGATGAATAACTGGCAAAGGTTTTATCCCATTCTGTGGGCTTCTTATTTATTCACTTCACAGTTCCCTTTGTTGTACAGTAGTTTGTTTGATTTTTCATGAAATCCCGTGTTGATTATTGTCCTTATCCCTGTGCTATTATAATCTTATGCCTTTAAGTTGAAGTGTATTCCTCACTTTTTCTCTAACAGACTCAAGATATTAGCTCTTATGTTATGGTCCTTGATCCACTTGGGTTCTGTGAATGCTTAGAGCTAAGGAACTAGCTTCATTGTTTGGCATGTTAGATAGAATGCAGTTTCCCAGAACCGCTTGTTAAAGATGCTGTTGTTTTTCCAGTGTTTACATTTGGCATTTTGGGAAACTTTCAGGTAACTGCTGTTGTATGGAATTGTATCTGGTTCCTTAATTTGATTCCATCAGTCTATGTCTGGTCTTGTGCTGGTGTCATGTTCTTTTTATCACTATGGCTCCATGGTGTAGTTTGAAATCAGGTGTGGTGATATCTCTCACAGTACTTTTTCTTTCTCAGGATCACTTTGACTATCCTTGGTTTTATGTGCCACCATATACAATTCTGGATCATTTTTGAGGAAAGGCTCAGGAATTTTGATTGGTATTTCACTTAATTTGTAGATTTTTTTTTGGTAGGAGGTTAATTTTCATAATATTAAATTTCCCAATCTATCAGCATGGGATATCTTTACATTTTCTAGCAACATCCTCAAGTTCTTTCTTCATTGTCTTAAAATTTTAACTTTAGATAAAAGTCTTCAATGTCTGGGGGCAAAGGGGCCAGAGGCTGGGACCCAGAGGAGGGGAGGGAGGTTATGATTGGGATGTAAAATGAATAAATAAACTTAAAAAAAGAAGTTTTTAATTTCCTTCCTTAGGTTCACTCTCAGCTCTCTCTCTGTGTGTCTGTCTGTCTGTGTTGGTGTCTGTTTGTCTACTATGAATGGGACTGTTTCCTTGATTTCTTTTTCAGTTACTTTGTCATTGGTATGTAGGAAGGCTCTGATTTTTGTGTGTTAATTTTGTAACCTGCACTTTGCTAAAATTACTTACCAGCTGTAAGAAGTTTTGGTGGAATCTTTGGGGTCTGGTACATAAAGAATCATATCATCTGCAAATAGGAGTATCTTGACTTCTCCTACTTGTATTCCTTTTATTTCTTTCTTTTGTCTTATTGTTGTAGCCAAGCTTTCCAGCATTGTATTGAATAAGAGTCAAAAGGACACCTTTACCTTGTTTCTGATCTTAGTAGGAACTGGGGTTTGCTTCATTTAGCATTTTGTTGCAAACAGTTTGTCATATATAGCCTTTATTATTATACTCCATCTTTAACCTCACTATGACTTTTATCATGAATGGATGTTGAATTTTTCCAATAATTTTCTATACCTAATAAGATGATTGTGTAATTTCCATCCTTGAGTCTGCTTATGAAATGGATAACATTTATTATTTATGTTCATGTTCAACTGTTCCTTCATCTCTGGAATAGAAGCAACTTTGTGGCATTGAATTTCCATTATTACTAAATTCAGTTCATCAGTACTTTATTAAATTTTTTTGCATTTATGTTCATCAGTAAGATCAATCTATAATTTTCTTTTTTGTTTTGTCTTTACATGGTTTGGGTATCAGTGTGATATTAGCATCATATAATGAGTTTGGGAGCCTTCCTTTTTTTTCTGCCTCATGGAATAACTTGAGTAGTATTAATAATAATTTTTCATTGAAGTTCTGGTAGAGTTAGCTAAATCTATCTTGTCCTAGGCTTTCATTAGTTTTGCTAGATATACTAGTCTATATTGACTGTTGTCATATTCTACAACCTAGAATATTCCTTTTTGTGACCTTCTGGTTTTAAAAGTATCTGTCAAGTAATCTTGTGTCATTCTGATGGGCCTGCCTTTTTCACTGACTTGGATCTTTTTTCTCTTTCCCCTTCAATATCCTTTAGTGTGGTTTTAGTGTTGTGATGGGTTGAATGAGAATGGTCCCCATTTACTTATATATTTTAATGTTTGGTTCCCAGTGGTTGGACTATTTGGGAAGGATTAGGATGCATGGCTTCTCTCTCTCTCTCTCTCTCTCTCTCTGCCTCCTGCAGAGAGATCAGATGTGAGTTCTCAGCTACCAGCACCATATGTGCCTGCCTGGTACCATGTTCTCTGCCATAGTGGGCATGGATACTAACCCTTTGAAACTATAAACAAGCCCTAATTAAATGCTTTCTTTTATAACTTGCCTTGGTCATGGTGTCTCTTCACTGTAATAGAACAGTAACTAAAACAAGTGTTTTAACTATAATATGTCATACCTCATTTCTTTTCTGCATTGTCTATTTGGAGTTCTGTATGTCTCTTGTAGCATGGTGTACTTCATTCTGTATGTACAGAAATATTTCTTTTATGGTTTTTTCAAAAATACATTCCATTCCTGTTGTATACTAATCTTCTTCTATAATCTTAAAGTTTGGTCTTTTCATGGTGTCTCAAAGCTCTCCCATATTTTGTTCATGTCTTTTTAAAAAAATGATTGTTTACCTTTCCTGTACAATCCAATTGCTTCCAGCCCTGATCCTCTTCTTCCCACATGATTTATTCTACTTTGGTTTATTGAGCTTTTAATTTCTGGCATCATTTCAGGTTGGCTTTTCTTCAGTGATTCTACCTCTTTATTGGATTCTGTTTTCATATTTTATATTGGCTTTCCTAGTTCAATCATTTCCTTCCTTGTTCTTTTAAAGTATATTCATGGTTTATTTGAATTTGTTGAACATAGTTACAATCTTTTTTTTATTCTTTGCCTGAAATTTCTATGAGGTAATTTTTCTTGGGATTTAGTATTATTGAGTTATATTTTCATGCTGTTGTTTCTTGCCTGGGACTTGCACATCTAGAATTATTTGAATGAGTGAAAGTGTGGGCTTACAGCTGATGGTGTGAGAACTACATGCCTATTGGCACCTGGGGCTAGAGGTACAGGGTAAGTGGAGGCCCTGGACTCAGGTTCCAGGGACCATTTACCAATAAGCAGTAAGAGCTGGGCAGATATGGAAGTTTGGGCTATGTCAGCAAGGCCTAGGAACTCCTTTTCCGTCAACACGGGGAGCGGAGTAGACAAGGCACTACAAAGAGTTTTAAAAATAAAAAAAAACTAACTTGAGGCTAATGGAAAATGTGGAGAAAAACATGGTGGACACAAAATATTAGTGATACAAGAGAGACCACAGAACTATTTTTTAAAATATTTATTTATTACTTCAGGTTACATCTCCATCACAGTGTCCTCTTTCCACCCCTCCCAGTCCCACCCTCCCACCCTTTACCCACTATCCCTTCCATCCCACTCCTCTGGAGTGGAGTGTCCCTACATAACAGTCCCCTTCCGCAGTTCAGCAGTCATATGAGGGTCAAGAGCCTCCTCAAACACTGGGGGCCTACAAGGCAGCACCACTAGGGCAAAGTGTCTCATTGATAGGAAAAAAGTCTATGTCCATGTTCCTTTTGGTACATTGGTTGTAGTATAGTTATCCTGTACTATATGGCTAAAATCTGATTATGAATGAATAGATGCCATGTTCATCCTTCTGAGTCTGGGTTAGCTCACTCAGGATAAGCTTCTCTACTTCCATCCAGTTGGCTGCAAATTGCATGATTTGATTTCATTGTTTCTGATGGCTGAGTAGTATTCCATTGTGTAAATGTACCACAGTTTTTTAATCCATTCCTTGGTTGAAGGACATCTGGGTTGTTTCCAGTTTCTAGCCATTACAAATAAGGCTGCTATGAACAGAGATGAGGAAACTTCCTTATGATTCCATGAGGAGTCATTTGGGTGTATACCCAGAAGTGATATGGCTGGGTCCTGAGGCAGAGCTATTCCAAGTTTTCTAAGATATTGCCAGACTGACCTCCATAGTGGTTTCACAAGCCTGTATTACCACCAGCAATAGAGGAGAGTTCCCCTTTCTCCACAACCTCACCAGCATGTGCTGTCATTTGAGTTTTTGATCTTAGCTATCACAGAACTATTTTTAAAGAGAGGGGGAAAGAGAGAGAGAGAGAGACAGAGAGACAGAGAGACAGAGACAGAGACACAGAGACAGAGACACAGAGAGACAGACAGAGAGAGAGAGAGAGAGAGAGAGAGAAAGAGAGAGAGAGAGCTCATTTGTAGTTCTGTCTAGGCTGAAACTCAATATGTAAAGCAGATTGGCCCTGAACTCACAGAGATCCACCTTCCTCTGCCTCCTGAGTACTGAAATTAAACATGTTTGTCATCAAGCCCAGCCTCACACAACTATTTTTTATATCAAAACCAGAACTCCTTTTTTCATGACAAAGATGAGTCTTCAAGGTATCCAGAACTTCTCTCTTTAAAAGACACAACTCAATTGGCCACTGTAACACTGTGAGAGTCCAGGTGAGATAGGAAAGCTGATGGGGAAGACAATTTGATCAAGACTGACTAGTGCACATGTTGGCTAGACAAGCTAGAAATGAATACTTCAAGACCATTTGATAGGAAAGTCCTGGACAACATCACAGTTCTCAGGAAAGCATATGGAGCAGTGTCTGGGGAAATCCAGTCAGACACAAGCATCCCAGGAACAGCTGGAGAAGTCAGGACTCATGCAGGGAAATGTCAGCCTGTCAGAACTATAGAATCAAAAAAGTGAGGCCTGTGTAACAGAAATCTTTGTCTGCCTGTCCACATATCTGTCAGCATGACAGTTTGGGTCAATAAATATTCATCATGATGCACCAGTCCAACTGACCTATGCTACTACCTCCACAAGAGGAGAAAATAAACAGAGTTTATGGGGACAGAGGCTGACTGCCCCTCAGAGCTGCCATTGTGTGCTGTGTGTGAGCTACAGACTTGAACATAGCCTTGCGTCTTTGACATATGCATCTAATACATGGCGTGGAACCAACTCCTTATGTGTTAAACAGTAACATACTCCTAACAGCACACCATTCCTTGAAGAATGACATTCAAGGAAAGGATAATCAATGGCAACTCTCATCATGACCTTGTGACCTTCCAATATGATGACTTATGTCTTTTTCTCCTGTGATCCCAGCATCTGTTTGTACACCTTGGCTTTTCCTCACATTACTTTCATCGACATGTTTGACTATGTGGAGGTCATTCATTCAGTCAGTCATCAATTCTTCAATAAAGCTGAGTAACTCTTATACACAAAGCTTTTTGTTCAATAAACAGACAAGCAAAGTAGCATTCTGTAGAGTCAAAGTGCAGTTATTAAGCAAATGCTTGTGAATATGCATAATTACCCATTTTCTGAGACCTAAGAAAGAAAAAGTCCAGAAGTGAGATATACAGCGAGCAGTATATTACTATATTGGGAAAGTCTTCAATGAGAACTGGCCAGGATGGAGATGGGGGGCTAGTTGCTGGGCATGTAGAAAGAGCAAGGATGAGAGGAAACCTGGTGTAAGTAAACCAAGGATAAAGAGGTACATAGAATCATAACATGGAGGTATGGTAGATTTTGGTAAGAGGGCAGGGGAAACCAGGTATTGCAGTAGGTGAAAATGAGATGGAGATATGGACAAGAGAAGGTCAGCAGACCCCGAATACATTTAGGAGAAGTTTGGTGGGATTTTCAGATGCATGTGAATCTTATTTCAAAATGTTGGACACACATACTCAGGTAGTAAAGGCACCATTCACTAGCAAACATCATTATGAAAACAAGGCATAGTACATATGTATAAACACTAAACCATGAATAAACTCATTTATAGACTGATAAAAGTCTAAGTAAGAAATGCAAGATATAGTGTAGCAGCAAAAACACAGATAATGCTCCATACAAAGTGGTGAATCATCCCACGTATGACTTTATTTATGCAGTTCAATAATTACAATATTTCTAGCTGAGCATTCTATGGTCACTTATTCTCAGCACTTTGACCAAATGATTTCCCATTTTGAGCATTGTCCACTAATACAAGAGGCTTATCTAACCAAAACTGAGAGCTGTTGCTCTAGTCTATGAATATCTACATAAATATTTAGAAGGCAGTATTCTGCATGTCCAGAGAATGACCTACTGTAGCCATGCTTTTGGATTTCAATGATTGACTTTATTAAGACTATAGCAACCTGCCTTGTAGGCCCCCAGTGTGTGAGGAGGCTCTTTGCCCTCATATGATAGCTGAACTAGGGTGGGGGACTGTTATGAAGGGACACTCCACTCCAGAGGAGTGGGATGGAAGGGATAGGGGGTAGAGGGTGGGAGTGTGGGACTGGGAGGGTAGAAAGAGGACACTGTGATGGAGATGTAACCTGAAGTAATAAATATTTTTAAAAAAGAATATAGCAACCAAAAATAAAATAATAAAAAGCAAATAGAAGATAGAAAGAAGCAGTCGATGGAGAGCAAAGCAGCACTGGACCAAGTACTCAAAACATCCAGCAGAGATGAGTGGCATAGCCCCATTGAGAGACAAACAAAAGATAACATCATTAATTCATAGGTTAACAAACATCCATCATAAACCAAACTGGGAAGCCCTGTTTAGGCAGCCAGATGGAGTTCCTGATTAAGAGTCTCAAGAACAATATATATTTTTTGGTTGGGTTTTCAAGTAGAAGAGTGAAAAGCAGCAGAGAGATAACATCATCAAATCAAGTACTTAAAATCATCTAATCAAAACCAACTAGTGAAGCTGAGGAAGCCAACTGGAGTTCCCAGTTGAGAGACTCCTGGGTAGAGGGTCCTCTCTCCATTCTCTCCATGGACGAGCTTCACATGGCTAATCCTCTAGCTTCCCATCACTACTGCAGGCATTTCTATATCATGAGATAAACCATAGTAATATCTACTGGAAATGGTTATTTCTCAAGCTATTCTCAAGGACAAATGTTGTTACTCAAGCTGTTTCACTAAACTCTACCAACCCTGTTGCAGAGTTAGGAGGCCAGCATGCCACAGGAAGAAGTGATTTCAGAGCACTTTGGATAACAATTGAAAATAGTATACTAGAGTTCGGGACAAGATAGTCCTATTTGCTTCCATTGTTCACTTTCAACAAGCTTAAACACCACATGATAATACCAATATAGTGTATATTATAGGCAGTAACTGCATGTATGTTTGTGAAAACAACAAAAGTAGATTACCTTTTAGGGCCTGTGATCTATCTAGACAGTTGTATTGTGCCAAGCATGAATTTTTTTGTCCTATGGAGTAGGCCTCAAATTCAATCACTAACTGGTTGGTTACCTCCAAGACATTTCATGCCACTATTGTACTAGTGCACACGTATTGTCAGGGAATTCAGTATTGTAGTATACAGAGTCTACCGTTCGATGAAATTGTTGATGACTTTTCTCCTTAATAGTCTGGATAGTACTGTAAACACTAGCCAACAGAGAGAAAACTTCTAGCCCAGTTCAGCTTGACTTCTCTTTGTCCTGTATTCAGAGTGTATCCTCAGCAGTAGTCTCTAACTTTCTACTTCTGGTGGACATTTAAGATCAATGTCAGTAGCCCATATTTGTTTGGAAAGTCTCTGGAGGCTTCCTAACCAAAATTTCACAGGAAGCTATCGCACACCTGGCACTGAAATTTTAATTTGAGTAGCATTAAGCAGTCATGCAAATTACTTCTATTCAAACTCCGTTTTAAAAAAATCCATTTTCGGGTCTTGTACCATTTTATTTATTTCCTTCATCTGTGTGATTGTGTTTTTCTGTAATTCTTTAAAGGAATTACTCCTTTAGCTCATCTGTTCGTATTTTCCTTCATTTCTTTAAATGATTTATTTCATTCATCTGTTTGATTGAATTTTCCTTTATTTCTTTAAGAGATTTATTCATTTTCTCTTTTAAGGCCTCTATCATCATTATAGAGTTTGATTTAAGGTTATTTTCTTGTGTATTCGTTTTGTTAGGATAATCAGGGCTTGCTGTAATAGGATAGTCATGCTCCGAAGGTGCCATATTGCCCTGGCTCTTGTTGGTTGTGTTCTTATGTTGACCTTTTAGCCTTTAGCCAAGTCATGCCTGGCTGATTCTGGCAGGCCTGTATGTTCCTGTGGGGCAAACCTGGGTGTTTCTGTGCTGCAGGATTGATGTAGACCAGTGGAACAGTGTCTGGACAACAGCGCTCAGAGGGATGGCACCAAGCTCAGGGCACCTGGAGGTGCCCCAGGGGACTCTGAGTTTTCCTGGTGCTGGAGGCCTAGATATTGCTAATGTATTAGGCCTAGTGTCAGTCTGGATATTCTTCATGCAGCTAGTCTAGTCTTATGGTGGTTGGTGGAGTGATGGTCCCATAATTAAGGTGGAATTTCCCCCTGTAGCAGGCCTGGGTGTTTCTGTTGTATCTGGCCTGGTGACCTCTAGATATTCCTGAAGTTTCAGGCCTTATGACCCTAGGGGTGGCTGGTATGGATGCTGTCAATGAGTGCTCCTAGATATTCTTGAAGTTGCAGGCCTGGACCCAGATTGAGTTGCTCCAGGAGATGAGGCTAGATGTTACTGGTGTATCAGGCCTAGGTGTTCCTGATGTTGCAGGCCTGGATGTTCCTGAAATTGCAGGCCTGGGGACCCCAGGTGGCGCAGGTGCTGAAGTTGGAACTGGGTGTTCCTGAGGTTGAAGGCATGAATGATCCTGAAGTTGCAGGTCTTGGGGCCCCAGGTGGTTCAGGTCTGGAAGATGGAGGTGGGTATTCCTCAGGTAAGGCCTGGCTAAAAAAAATCAAGTTTTGGTAAGCTTATAAAACAATAGTTCTCTATAAGGATTTTTTCATACATCCTTAGGTTTTATTGATACTCTTACTCAACCCCAATGTTCCTCCCTGTCTATCCAGCCCCTCTTTAAAAGTCTTTCCTCCCCTAGTATTCCCACCTTCTTTCATATTACAAGTGTTTTCCTATATTCCCTTCATAACCTTCCCCTCATTGCTCATGACTCTATTGCTATGCTATCTGGCCTCTACAGACGCTCATTCAACACAACTTTCTAAATATTTGAATCTAAAATCAAATATAAAAGAGAACACATGACATTTGTCTTTCTGGGTCTGGGTTATCTCACTCAGTGTAATATTTTCCAGTTCCATTTATTTTCCTATAAGTTTAATAACTTTGGTTTTTTTTTAGTTCACAGTATAATTCTATTGTGTAAATAGACTATATTTTTGTTATCCATTCATCAGTTGATGAACATGTAAGTTGATTTCCAGCTGTTGTGAATAGTACAACATACATGTACAAATATCTATATTATAGAATATAGAGATTCTTTGGGGATATGTATAGGAGAGGTATAGCTGTACCATATGACAGGTCTATTTTTAGACTTTTGAGAAATTTCCACATTGATTTCCATCATCGCTGTACTAGTTTACATCAGTGTGTAAGGAATCTTATTTCTCTACTTCCTTATCAGAATTTATTGTTATTGTTTTCATTTTCTGCTTTTCTATTAGTTCTTTGAGCATTTTTGGCAATAAATTTTGACCACATTCACCCCTCTCTCAACTTCCAGATTCATTCTCCTTCCCTATCCATCCCACTATGTGTCCTATTTTTATTTCCACCCATCAAGTCCAATTTTTATGTCTCGTATATTCATGAATGTGTGGCCTTCCCCTGTTGTTTCTGAAGGACATTATTTCTTGATATTCATTAACCAACTCTGGCTCTTATAGTCTTTCAGCCTTTTTTTTTTTCCTGCAATGACCGCTGAGGCTTACTTAGAAGGAGACAAAAAAGTATAGACATCCAACTTAGGACAGACCATTACATGGTCTCTTATCTTATGCACCTTGAAAAGTTGTGGGTGTCTGTTAGTGACCATCTAATGCAAATAGGAGCTTCTTTAATAGAGTAAGAAATGCATTACTCTATAGGTATAACAACAAATCAGCAGAGAGCAGTTTAATACTACATCAATTTAGCAAAACTAGAGCAGAAGATTTTCTCCTAGAGCCTATGACATGGATAACCACAGGATCTTGGCCCACCAATACTGCTAGGCTTGGGTTTCATAGGAAAGTAGTTGGTTGTTCCCATGATATTCATGCCCTTACTGCATCAATGGGCATGTCTTGTCAGGCCAGTCATTATTGATGCTCACTGGGTTCACAGCTAAGTAAGACTGTTCATTTCTTTTCTCCTCTGGTAACATGTATGGCACCTCCCAGCATTAGGAAAACTAACATGTAGCAATGAAGCTCCCATATTAGTACCAGCTTAATATCTGGTCTGTGTCTCGAGGACTCAATGTCTTGAGCAATAGGATCTTATTATCAAAGTCTAGGGGAAAAAATAGCACTAGCAACAGCCTGTAATGTTTAGTGGAGGGCTAAGGGATCTCACTGACCAACAATTCCAAAGAGGAAACACATTTCAAGCACAGAGTTTGTTTGTTATCCTATGGTGTCTAGTGAGGGCATTTTCATCCCTTTATGAGCAACTACATTTTAACTCCTTTTATTATATATATATATAAAATAAGTTTCTACAGTAGTAAGTATGTTCCCTTATGACATTTTTGTAAAGTCTTTAGGATTATTTATCTCTCTCTGTATTCCTCTCCTACCCTGTCTTCCCTTCCCCTGCTTCAATTTAAATCTTCTTTTCCATTAATTTCCCTTAGTTTTTATAACACTACTTTCTTTCTCCCCTAGCTTAAGAGCTCCACTTCCATGGCACCTTACTGATTTCATAACAACTATGGGTATTCTAAATGAAAGATTCAAAGCTGACATCTAAAAGTGAGAGAAAACATTTGAACTTTATATTTCTAGGTCTAGGTTATTTCACTCAGAATTATCATTTCTAACTCCATCCACTTACCTGCAAATTTAATAATTTCCTTTTAATTAGGTGCTAATATTCCATTATGCAAATATACTATATTTTCATTACTCACTCATCACTTGATGGACATCTAGCCTGTTCCCATTTCCTGGCTATTCAATGGAACAGTAATGAGCATCGGTGAAGTTTCCTTATAGTAGGATATGGGCTCTTTCGAGTATATGTCCAACAGTAGGATAGTAGTATAATCATGTGGTAGGTAGGTCTTTTCATGAACCTCCCCACTGGTTTCCACACTGGCTATTCCAGTATCCATTTACTCCCATCAGCAGTGAATACGTGTTCCCTTTTCCTCACATCCACACCAACATTTGTGGTTTTTTCTTTCTTTCCTTCCTTCTTACTTTCACTCTTCTTTCTTTCTTTTGTTTTTTTTAATATTTATTTTTTTTGTGACAGTGTCTCTCTACATAGCACTGGCTGTTCTGGAACTTGCTATCTAGACCAGGATGGTCTTGAACTCACAGAGATCCTTCTAGCTCTGCCTCCCAAGTACTGGAATTAAAAGCATGTGCCTCCATACCTGGTGGTCATTGCTTTTTTTTTTTTTTTAATCAGCCATTATGACTTGAGTAAGACAAAAATCTCAAAGTCATTTTAAATTGTATTCCCCTGGTAACTAAAGACATTGAACAATTTAAAAAATGATTCTCAACCATTTGTATTGTATCTTTTCAGAACTCTATTTAGTTTCATGCCCCATTAAAAAAAGTTTTTCTTGATATTCAGTTTTTCAATTATTTGTATTTTTAGGTACTAACCTTCTGTCAGATATATATGTGATAAAGGTTTTTTTCCCCCCCTTAGGTTGTTTCTTCACTCAAATGATGGTGTTCTTTGCTGTACATAAGCTTTTTAGTTTTATGAAGTCTCATTTATTAACTCTCGGTCTTAATGCCTACACTATTGGGATTTTAAAAGTCTATTCCTATGTCAATGAACTTAACTGAGTCTACTGCTTCCTCCTCTATCAAATCTTATATTGAGGTCTTGATCCATTTGGATCTGAGCTTTAGGTAGTGTATGAGATAAGATCAAGTTTCATTCTTTTACATGAAGCTATCCAGTTTGAGCAGCACCATTATTGATGATTTTGTCTCTTCTCTAATATGTTAGAGTCTTTTTCAAAACCCAGTAGTCAATATAAGTGTGGCTTCTCATTTCTATTCCATTGATCATTGGGTCTATTTTTATGACAGTACCATGCTGTTTGATAACTGTAGCTCTAAAATATATCTTGAAATCTGGGATGGTGACACCTCCAGTAGTAGTTGTTAATTTTCAGGATCATTTGGCTATTTTGGGTTGTTTATATTTGTATATGAAATTTAAGGATTTTTTTCAATTTTTGTGAAAAAATGCATTGTAATGTTGATGGGCATTGCATTGAGTCTGTAGATTTCTTTTGATAGTGTTAATTAGTTTTGACCATTTTCACAATATTAGTCCTGACCATACATGGCCATAGGAGGTCTCTCTCTCTCTCTCTCTCTCTCTCTCTCTCTCTCTCTCTTCTGTCTTCTTCAACTTTTTTTTATCAGTGTCTTAAAGTTTTCAAAATATGTCTTTTTTTCTTTTGTAATTGTTATTGAAAATAGATTTTTTTCTCATACAACATATATTGTTTACAGTTTAACTCCCTCTACTCCTCCAAGTTCTTTCCCCACTTCCCCTCCATTCTAGATCTACTGCTTTCTATCTCTCATTAGAAAAGAACAGATTTCTAAGACAAAACAACCATAAATTACAATATAAAATATAATAAGATACAACAAAAAAACCATTACATCAAAGTTGGACAAATCAGCAGATGGAAAAGAACTCAAAAGCAGACACAAGAATCAGAGGCCCATTCGTTCACACAGTAAGGAGTTCCATACAAAATTACTAACCCGAAAGCTATACTACATACAGAGAAGACCTGGTGAAAAACTGTGTCAGCTCTGTGCTTGTTCCTTCAGTATCTGTGAGCCCATGTGAGCCTTGTTTAGCATATCCAGAGGGCCATATTCTCCTAGTGCCCTCCATTCCCTCAGACTCTTAAACTGTTTCCACCTCCTTTTCTGCAGTTATCTGGGCTCTGGGGGGAGGGATTTGATTGAGACATTCCATTTAAACCTGTGTTTTCGAAGATATGTCTGCCCTGTCCCCTGACCCCTGACCCAGATAATATCTGGCTGTAGCTCCCTGCATCTGTTCCCATCTGATGCTGGAAGAAGCGTCTCTGATGATGACTGAATAATGCACTGATCTATGAGTATAACAGAATATCTTTAGGAGCCATCTTACTGATACATTTTTTTTCTAGACCAGTAGTGTTTGGTCTTACACAAGGTCTCTGGGTTATATAATCTTTGGTTCTTGGTTATCCAAGCAGTGGTAGGTACGGGTTCCTTCTTGTGGAGTCGACCTTAAGTCAAATCAGACATTGGTTGGCTACTCTCACAAGTTATGTGCCACCGTTGCCCTGCTATATCTTTCAGGAAGAACAGACTGTAGGCCAAACGTTTTGTGGCTGGGTTTGTAATTACATTTCTCTTTTGATAGCTGGCAGAGTATCTTCCCACACCAAAGACATTAGGATGCAAGGGTGAAGGCTTCATGTTGGCACCAGCTTGACTTCTTCATGTTCAATGGGTTGTATGAGTGCAATCCTCAACAATGAGGCCCCCGCTGTCAGTTTGTGGAGCCATTGTCTAGGCTTGGGTTGTTTAGTATTTCCATGGGACTGACCTCCTTAGCCAACAACTCAATTGAATGTAACCCAGTACCAGTGTTGGGAACCTCATTTGGTGACAAGAAATGGCAAGTTGGAACTCTGCCTTCCCCATTATTAGGAGACTTTATTAGTATCACCTTTGTATATTTTAGGAAGTTTCCACTGCACTGTTTCCACACCATCTCAATTCCTACATTCCCCCTCTCAATCCTATCTCCTCTCCCCATCCCCACCTGATCCTCCTGATTCCAACCTCCCTGCCCCCAGAGAACCCATAAAATCTATTCTATTTCCCCATCACAGGAGCTCCATGCATCCCCCCTAGTCCCTTATGCTATACCTAACCCCTCTGAGTCTAGGGATTATAGGTTGGCTCTCATTTATTAAATGGCTAATACCTAGATATATACATATTTATATTTCTGGGTCTTGGTTACTTCACCCAGGAATTTTTTTTCTAGTTCCATCCATTTGTCTGTTAATTTCATGATGTCAATTTTTTCTTGTCTCTTTTTTTAATTTTTATTTTTATTTGCTATTTCTTCAACTGGCATCTCAATCACAATCCCCTCTCTACTCCCCCCAGCGGTCCCACCCTCCCATCCTCTTCCCCCTCACCCTCCATCTGCTTCCTTTTTTTTAAGGACCCCCCTCCAACAGATCCCCCTTTCAGTCCAACAAATGGCTCTTTCTGGTATAACAACAAATACAATACAAGACAACAAAAATAATTAGGCCACAATTATAATAATTATAAGACTTAGCATATACTCCCAATGTCCAGTCCATATGTATTTGGCAGCTGAGTTTAACATTCTACTATGCAACCATCTCCATGAGTTTAAAGATCTATATCCAACTCAGTTTCCATCCTACCTTGCATTACCATTTTAAAAGCATCTTCTGGCAGGGCGTGGTGGTGCATGCCTTTAATCCCAGCACAGGGAGGCAGAGGCTGGCAGATCTCTCTGAGTTCAAGGCCAGCCTGGTCTACAAAATGAGTCCATGGATACATAGAGAAACCCTGTCTCAAAAGACCAAAAAACAAACAAACAAACAAAAACATTGTCTTAGATCCAGAACAGCATTTTAATTCCAAAACAACTCAAAACTTAGCTATGAGACTATAGCTATCTAGTCTCCAAGCACATCAAAGACCTGAGAAGGATAAATATATCTAATTATACAGGAAGTGCAAGGCCAGCACTTCCCAAAACTAAGAAATGACATACAACTGGCTGCCTCGACAGTTCCCAGTTTCTCTCCATACATTACAGCATTAATCTTCAGCCTTTTGGTACCATTTCTCTGACAGACATTAAATGTAAAGCAGGAATTATGAAGGACTTGGCTACTCTGTCTTGGCAGAGCTAGGCTGTCGACTTACCTGTTTCCAAGTTTTGTCCTTTTTGGACAGCATTCTGTCTACAGTTGAAGCAAGAGATTTTTCTTGCCAAGTGGCAGGCTGTCACTAATTCAATCATCTCCAATTGGAGATTCTTCAATGTTCATCATCTACTTGGAGTAGAACAGGGGTTGCTGCCAGGTGCTGACATGTCTCAATATCAAAAAAATCTTAAGTTAAGAAAACATCTTTGGAGAGTGGTGGAACTCAGCTCTCTCTGCCAAAGTCGATGTTTCTCCATGTCAGCTTTGTGGAATCTTGCAGGAGCAAAATTTCTTGAGGCTGGAAGTGCAGGTCAAGGGACACACAGAGTCCAGAGGGTACCTGTCTTTGGCTGGTAAAGGACTATCTTTGGGGAGATCCAAGATGGCAGCGGCCTGCACAGACTCATTTTGAATGCAGGGAACACAGCTATAACACCACAGATTTATAAGACGCTGAGCAATATTCTGAGTCATGTGAACCCACTGGGCTTCACCCAGTGACCCAGGGACCATTAAAAGTCCCTGGGCAGGATTCTCCTCCCCTCTCTCGGACACTCAGAAAAACAGACAAGCAGAAACCCTGGAAGCCGCTGAATCCGAGAATCATCGCCAGGAGAGGGACAGGGTAAGAGCCACTCAAATACCCAGAGAGCAGATCTGAACCCTAGACAGGGTTACTCACCAGCCTCCTGGGCTCCCAGATTCCATGAAGGCATTCCAGCTATTTAGCGGTGGGTTGGCAGAGCCCTGGGAGCAGGATGTACTCTGAGTGGATCCATTGTGGTGGCCACAGCACGATCTGAGCAGCGGGCTGGCAGCAGGTCCACAGCAGCATTTTGGCAGGCACAAGCATATTTGGGCTTCCCCAGAGGGGTGTTGAATTTGGATTTGCGGTCACTGGGAAGAAAGCTGCGGCTGGACAGAGCAGCAGGATACACTTCTGATAGCAGGTTATGCTGCAGCTCCACTGCTGGTTTTGTATAGATGACAGTGGCCCCAATTGCCAGTATCCAAAGTCAACTCCAGACAGATATAGGAGGAGCAGGAAGAGTGGCAGAAAGGTGGGCGGCCAGGTTGGAAGGTAGCTTTGTTCTCCACAGGGTCCAAGCCCTGGGCAGGTTGTGGGGTTAATATTGGAATCTTTTGCTAGTGCTGGCCCTTCCGGCAAGAAACCATATCTTCAGCATATGGGGGTAATGCTGAGTGACTCAGCCTAAGGGCTTAGTGCTTAGGGCTGAGAGGCACAAAGGTGACCTGAGGACCACCCTAGACAGGTGCAAGCCCATCTGGGCCGGGAAACTGTACTTCCTCCCTGTTGGATCCCTTTAGGTCTCCAGCTGGCGGACTCAGCCCCCAAACTTAGGACCTGCAGAGTCCACAGCATCTGTGCCTGGACACCCAGGAGCATACCAGCAGAGCTGCTACATGCTGAATACCTAGTCTGCAACACAGAGAGCTCTGACTCCTGAGCAGTGAAACAATCCCTGGCCACTCCTCATTGCCTGGGAGTGTGCTGCACCAGTTCACAGTGTTTCTGGCTATTAGATGCACATTGACACTGAGAACCCACTGAGAGCAGCTTGGGAGGACCACGAACACAGTCCCAATACATAAGCTGAAGGGGAACTACAGCCCTACCCAATGGTCTGTGGCTTGCCAACCTGCACTGTCATCTACACAAAAACCAGTTAGATCCCAGGAACCTACAGGAACCAATCCCACAACAACCCCTCACCTGAGTCCCCAATTCGGACAAAATAGGAATGGGTGAGCTGTGGGAGACACACTGAGAACAAACCTCCAACAAGGCCCCATCCAACCTGTGGAAAGCTACAGATCACCAAGCTATACGACTTCTACACCAAAGCGCCCCCTTTGGCACCAAGCCCAGAAGGCACCAGGAACAAACAGCTAAGAACAACCAAATGTCTAAAGGTCAGTGAAAGAACAGATCCAACAAAAGTCAGGGAGATATGACTCCAACAAAATGCAGCTATGCTAATACAGCAAGTGCTGACCACTCCACCAGAGCTGAAACACATGAAAACGATGACAAATCTATATTCTGGAAAGTGATAGAGTCAATTCAAGAAGAATTTAAATCTCTGAAGGAATACAAAGATTCCACAATTTTACAAGGGAAAGCAACAGAGAATACCATTAGAGATCTCCAAGCCAAAGAGGCTCAACTTGTACAGGAAAGAGACAAGGCAACAATCAAATTGGAGCAGGAAACATATAAAATGTTTCAAGTCATGAAACAGGAAATAGAAGCAATAAAAAAACCATAGTCAGAGATAAGAGAGGAAGTGGAGAATCAAGGGAAGAGAACAAGAACTACAGACATGAGTATCAAAAATGTGATACAAGAGATGGAAGACAGGATCTCAGGCATGGAAGATTCGATGGAAGAAATCAGTACAACAACCAAAGAAAATGAGAAAGATAAAAAAGTTCTCACCCATAACATCCAAGAAATCAAAGACTCAATGAAAAGATGGAACCTAAGAATTGTCGGGATAGAGGAAAGAGAAGACTCCTGACTCCAAGGTCCAGGAAACATCTTCAACAAAATCATAGAAGAAAACTTCCCAAACCTAAAGAAAGAGATGCCAATAAATTTCCAAGAGGCTTAAAGAACACAAAACAGATTAGATCAGAAAAGAAACTCCTCTCACCACATAATAATTGAAACTCCAAATGTACAGAACAAAGAAAGAATATTAAAAGCTGTAAGAGAAAAAGGTCAAGTAACATATAATGGCATACCCATCAGAATTACACCTGACTTCTCCTCAGAAACTTTAAAAGCCAGAAGGACCTGGACAGATGTCCTACAAGCCCTGAGAGAACATAGGTGCCCAGCCAGACTACTATACCCAGCAAAACTCTCTATCAATATAGATGGAGAAAATAAGATATTCCATGACAAAATCAAATTTTATCAGTATCTACCCACAAATCCAGCCCTACCAAAGATCCTAGAAGGAAAATTCCAACCCAGAGATGATAACTACATCCAAGAAAACAGAGGAAACTAAAAACTCCACTGAAGTTAAACCAAAAGAAACACACAACCAACACCTACACCAAAATAATAGGAAATAACAACCTTTGGTCATTAATATCCATCAACATCAATGGACTCAACTCCCCAATAATAAGACACAGGCTTACAGACTGGATCCGTAAACAAGACCCATCATTTTGCTGCATACAAGAAATGCATCTCACTAACAAAGATAGATGCTACCTCAGAGTAAAAGGCTGGAAAAAGGTTTTTCCAAGCAAATAGACACAGGAATCAAGCTTGAGTACCCATCTTAATTTCAAACAAAATAGACTTCCAACTAAGGTTAATTAAAAAATATATAGAGAAGGGAATTACATACTCATTAAAGGAAATATTCATCAATAGAACATCTCAATATTGAACATCTATGCCTCAAATACAAAGGCACCTACATTTATAAAAGAAACTCTTCTAAAGCTTAAACCACACATGGATCCCCACCCATTAGTAGTGGGAGACTTCAACACCCCACTCACAACAATGGACAGGTCTTCAAGACAGAAACCAAACAGAGAAATAATGAGTCTAACAGAGGTCATGAACCATATGGACCTAACAGATATCTACGGAACGTTTCACCCAAACACTAAAGAATATACCTTCCTCGCAGCACTGCACGGAACCTTCTCCAAAATCAACCATATAGTCAGACATAAAGCATGCCTCAATAGATACCAGAAAATTGAAATAAACCCTTGTATCATATCAGACCACCATGGAATAAAGCTGGACTCCAACAACAACAGAAACAACAGAAAGCCTACACACACACATGGAAATTAAACAACTCTTTACTGGATGACTATTGGGTCAGGGAAGAAATTAAGAAGGAAATCAAAGACTTCTTAAAATCCAATGAAAATGAAGGCACAATATACCCAAACCTATGGGATACAATGAAAGCTATGCTACGAAGAAAGTTCATAACACTAAGTGCCTTCAAAAAGAAAATTGTGACAGCTCATATTAGTGAATTAACAGCTAAACTGGATGAATTGTGAAAAAAAGGAGCAAACACTACCAAGAGGAGCAGAAAGCAGGAAATCATCAAACTTAGGGCTGAAATCAACAACTTGGAAACAAAAAGAACAATACAAAGAATCAATGAAACCAAGAGTTGGTTCTCTGAGAAAGTCAACAAATTAGACAAACACTTAGCCAAATTAACTAAAAGGGAGAGGGAAAAAACCCAAATCAACAAAAACAGAAATGAAAAGGGAGAAATAACAACAGACATTGAAGAAATCAAGAGAATATTTAGGTCCTACTTTAAAAATCTCCACCAAATTTGAAAACTTAAGCAAAATGGACAATTTTCTTGATAGATTCCACCTACCAAAGCTAAATCAAGATCAGGTTAACAGATTAAACAGACCTATAACCCCTAGGGAAATAGAAAGTCATTAAAAATCTCCCAACCAAAAAAAGCCCAGGGCCAGATGGTTTCAGCACAGAATTCTACCAGACCTTCAAATAAGAGCTAATACCAATACTCTTCAAACTCTTTCACAAAATAGAATATGAAAGAACATTGACAAACTCATTCTATGAGGCCACTGTCATTCTGATTCCTAAACCACACAAAGATGCAACAAAGAAAGAGAACTTCAGACCAATTTACCTCATGAACATAGATGGAAAAATACTTAATAAAATACTGGCAAACTGAATCCAAGAACACATTAAAAGTATCATACACCATGATCAAGTAGGCTTCATCCCAGGAATGCAGGGATAGTTCAACATACGAAAATCCATCAATGTAATTCACCATATAAACAAGTTGAAGGGAAAAACCACATGATAATCTCCCTAGATACGGAAAAAGCATTTGACAAAATCCAACATCCCTTCATGCTAAAAGTACTGGAGAGGACAGGCATATAAGGACCATACCTAGAAATAATAAAGGCAATATACATCAAGACAGTAGCCAACATCAAATTAAATGTAGAGAAACTTGAAGCATTTCCTCTAAACTCAGGGACAAGACAAGGATGTCCACTTTAACCATATCTCTTCAATATAGTACTTGAAGTTCTTGCTAGAGCAATAAGACAGCTAAAGGAGATCAAAGGGATATAAATTGTAAACGAAGAAGTCAAATTATCCCTATTTGCAGACAATATGATAGTATACATAAACGACCCAAAAATTCCACCAGAGAACTCTCACAGCTGATAAACACTTTCAGCAAGGTGGCTGGATACAAAATTAATTCAAAAAAAATCAGAAGCCCTTCTTTATACAACAAATAAATGGGCTGAGAAAGAAATCAGGGAAACAACTCCCTTCACAATAGCCACAAACAATATAAAATACCTTGGGGTAACTCTAACCAAGCAAGTGAAAGACCTGTACAACAAGAACTTCAAGTCGTTGAGGAAAGAATTTGAAGAGGCCATCAGAAGATGGAAAGACCTCCCATACTCATGGATAGGTAGGATCAACATAATAAAAATGGCCATCCTACCAAAAGCAATATACAGATTCAATGCAATTCCTATCAAAATACCAGCACAATTTTTTATAGACCTGGAAAAAGCAATTCTCAATTTCATATGGAACAACAAAAAAACCCAGAAATAGCTAAATCAATCCTGTACAATAAGAAAATATCTGGAGGTATCACCATCCCAGAATTCAAGCTGTACTACAGAGCAATAGTAATAAAAACAGTATAATACTGGTATAAGAAACAGACCAGTGGATCAATGGAATCTAATTGAAGACCCAGAAATAAATCTACACACCTATGATCACGTAATTTTTGACAAAGAAGCCAAAACCATACAATGGAAAAAGGACAGCATCTTCAACCAATGGTGCTGGTCCAACTGGATATCCACATGTAAAAAATGAAATTAGACCCATATTTATCACCTTGTACAAAACTTAAGTACAAGTGGATCAAAGACCTTAACATGAGGCCAGATACTCTAAATCTATTAGAAGAGAAAGTGAGGAAAAGCCTCCACCTCATTGGCACAGGTGACAAATTCCTGAACAGAACACCAACAGCTCAGGACCTAATACCAACAATCAATAAATGGGACCTCATGAAACTGAAAAGCTCCTGTAAGGCAAAAGACACTGTCATTCAAACAAAACAGCAGCCTACAGATTGGGAAAAAATCTTCACCAACCCCACATCTGACAGAGGGCTAATATCCATAATTTACAAAAAAAATGGGGGACAGAGCTAAAGAGAGAATTCACAAAGGAGGAATTCCTAATGGCTGAGAGACCCTTGAAGAAATGCTCAGTATCCTTAATCATCAGAGAAATGCAATCAAGATGACTCTGAGATTCCATCTCACACCTGTCAGAATGGCTAAGATCAAAAGCTCATATGACAGCACATGCTGGAGAGGGTGTAGAGAAAGTGGAACCCTCCTCCATTGCTGGTGGGAGTACAGGTTTGTGCAACCACTTTGGAGGTCAGTCTGACAATATCTTAGAAAACTTGGAATAGCTCTGCCTCAGGACCCAGCCATAACACTTCTGGGTATATGTCCAAATGATTCTTCACCAAATCACAAGGAAGTTTCCTCATCTCTGTTTATAGCAGCCTTATTTGTAATCGCTAGAAACTGGAAACAACCCAGATGTCCCTCAACCAAAGAATGGATTAAAAAACTGTGGTACATCTATACAATGGAATACTACTCAGCTGTCAGAACCAATAAAATCATGCAATTTGCAGCCAAATGGATGAAAGTAGAGAAGCTCATCCTGAGTGAGCTAACCCAGACTCAGAGGATGCACATGGCATCTGTTCACTTATAATCGGATTTTAGCCGTATAGTACAGGATGACTATACTACAACCAATGCACCAAAGGGAACATGGACATGGACTTTGTTTCCTATCAGTGAGACACTTTGCCCTATTGGTGCCGACTTGTAGGCCCTGAGTTTATGAGGAGGCTCTTGGCCCTCATATGACTGCTGAACTGGGGTGGGGGACTGTTATGTAGGGACACTCCACTCCAGAGGAGTGGAATGGAAGGGATAGGGGGTAGAGGCTGGGAGAACGGGACTGGGAGGAGTTGAAAGAGGACACTGTGATGGAGAAGTATCCTGAAGTAATAAATAAATAAATTTTTTAAAAGGAAAAAAAGAAAACATCTTTTAATGCCATATTCTACAGATCTCTTAAGGTTTTTGAAGATCACCTATCTATCTCCTTGTCTGATAAGCAAATGTTGCTTCTCTCTTAGCAACTTGATTTCTGATTAACTCATAAAATAACTGTGATAGACTACCCTACTACCTAACAAATGATATGCTTGAATGACTAATAGTTTGCATTTCTTAATTATCATGATGTCAATTTTTTTAACAGTTGAGTAATACTCCATTGTGTAAATGTACTGGTCTGAGATTATTCTCTGTGTTGTTATGGGTGTAGATAACTTCCTAAGGTTTGAGTTTTCCTTCTAGCACCTTCTGTAGGGCCAGATTTATAGATAGATACTGCATAAATTTGACTTTATCATAGACTATCTTATTTTCTCAATCCATGGTGGTTGAAATTTTTTCTGGGTATAGTAGTCTGGGCTGGCATCTGTGGTCTCTACAGCACATCTGTCTAGGCCCTTCTGGTTTTTCAAGTCTCCATTGAAAATGTAATTATAATAGGTCTGCTTTTATATGTTAGTTGGTCTTTTTCTCTTGCAGCTTTTAATGTTCTCTCTTTGCTCCGTATGTTTAATGTTTTGATTATTATATGGTGAGGCTACTTTCTTTTCTAGTCTAATCTAGTGTTCTGTATGCTTCTTATAACTTTATAGGCATCTCCTTCTATAGGCATCTCCTTTAGGTTAGAATTTTTTTCTTCTATGATTTTGTTGAAAATATTTTCTGGGCCTTTGAGCTGGTATTCTTTTCCTTCCTCTATTTCTATTATTCTTAGGTTTGATGTTTTCACAATGTTCCAGATTTTCTGGATGTGTTGTGTTAGGATTATTTTTAGATGTAGTATTTCCTTTGACTGATATATCCATTTCTCCTCTTACATTTAAATACCTGAGATTTTGTCTTCCATCTCTTATATTCTGTTGGTGAACCTTGCCTGTGTAGTTCCTGTCAAAATTTCTAAATTCTTCACTTCTAGAATTCTCTATTTGTGTTTTCTTTATTGATTCTATTTCAATCTTCAGGTTTTGAACAGTTTTATTCATTTCCTTGGACTATTTGTGTTTTCCTGGCTTTTAAAAAAGAATTTATTGATTTCCTCTTTAAGTAACTCTATCATCTTCATACAGTTTTACTAGTGATTTTTAAGGACGTTTTCTTGGTATAGACTGGGGTTTGGATGTAGAAGAACAGAAGGATAGAGAAAAATCATCACACAGCTTCTTTGCTTCCCTGGCAGAAGTGGGTAGGGCAAGGGTTGTCTACTGGAGTTGGAGGCTGGGATAAAGCAAAAAGTGAGGATAGGGAGGTTAAGAAGGGAAGGTCTGTGAGATCCACAGGAGATGAGAGCAGTAGGGGGGGGGTAGAAAGGATGCCACAGATGTTCTGTTGTCCAGCTGAGTATGGGACTAGAGTGATTGAATCTGGGGAACAGATCTGCAGGCAACTTACCTAGTTTTCTGGCAGGGATGGCTTGTGGGTTATCATCAGCTGCCTGTTGGAGTTAGGGGCTGGGATAAAGTGACAAGTAGGGAGAGGGAAGCTAGAAGTGGGGAAGTCTGTAGGATCTGCAGGAGATATGGGCAGGGGGAAGGGTGGCTGTGGTTGGTGTTCTGGTGCAGAGCTAGGGATGAGACTAGGGGATTAAATATGGGTTGGAGGAGGGAGTAGTGAAGGTCTTCAGTTGCCTTATCTGTTTCCCAGACCTGCTCAGCAGGTGTGCTCCCAATGAATCCATGGTGGTATTGGAGACTGGGGTACTGGGATGAGTTGGGGGAAAGAGGGTTGGGGAGAAGATATTTATGACCTCTTGAGGATGGGATTAGAGAGGATTGTGAGAACCCAGTAGATTTGTGCTGCAGAGCTATGGATAAGACTGAGGGTATTATTTCCAGTTTCTAGCTATTACAAATAAGGCTGCTATAAACATAAATGAAGAAACATCCTTGTGATTTGATGAGGAATCATTTGGATTCATACCTAGAAGTGGTATGGCTGGGTCTTGAGGTAGGGCTATTCCAAGTTTTCTAAGATATCTATGGATATCGCCAGACTGATTTCCATAGTGGTTGTACAAGCTTGCACTCCCACCAGCAACAGGGGAGTGTTCCCCTTTCTCCACAACCTCACCAGCATGTGCTGTCATTTGAGCTTTTGATCTTAGCCATTCTGACAGGTGTGAGATGGAATCTCAGATTCATCTTGAGTTGCATTTATCTGATGATTAAGGATGCTGAGCATTTCTTCAAGTGTCTCTCAGCCATTAGGGATTCCTCCTTTATGAATTCTCTGTTTAGCTCTGTTCCCCATTTTTTGATTGTATTATTTGTTTTCTTGGCATTTAATTTCTTGATCTCTTTGTAAATTTTGTATATTAGCCCTCTGTCAGATGTGGGGTTGGTGAAGATTTTTTCCCAATCTGTAGGTTGCCGTTTTGTTCGAATAGAAACTGGAAACAACCCAGATGTCCCTCAACCGAAGAATAGATTTTTTTTTAAACAAAACAAAACAAAAAAAAACTGTGGTATATCTACACAATGGAATACTACTCAGCCATCAGAAACAATGAAATCATGCAATTTGCAGCCAAATGGATGGAACTAGAGAAGCTCATCCTGAGTGAGCTAACCCAGACTCAGAAGGATGCACATGACATCTATTCACTTATAGTCGGATTTTAGCCATATAGTACAGGATACCTATACTACAACCAATGCACCAAAGGCAACAGGAACATAGACTTTGTTTCCTAGAAATGATACACTTTGCCCTAGTGGTGCTGCCTTGTAGGACCCCAGTGTATGAGGAGGATTTTGGCCCTCATATGACTGCTGAACTGGAGTGGGAGGCTAATATGTAGGGACACTGGAAGGGTTAGGGGGTAGAGGGTGGGAGGGCGGGACTGGGAGGGGTGGAAAGAGGACACTGTGATGGAGATGTAATCTGAAGTAATAAGTATTTTTAGAAAAAGACTGAGGGGATTATATCTGGGGGAACAGGGGAAGAAAAGAAGGTCTGCCACTAATCTTCCTTTGAAGGAGACATATTGTCTTGGTTTTTTCATGTTGCCTGTTTTTTTTTTTTTTTTTTTTTAATGCTGGGAATTGTGCATCTATCTTTCATTGACTACAGCTTTTATTATTAGTTTCTGAAGCACCTGTATTGAGTAGGTATTTGAGTCTCTGCTTTCTCCACTGGTCTGAGATCAATTAATTGAAGGAAGAACTTCAGTCTTGAGGTCACTAGGTATTGATTTCTGGGCAGGATAGCTAGGGTGGCCACAATTTGTTTATGGAACAATTATGTACTCCATTTTAACAGAGGGCACTCTTCCCACGTTGACAAAGAGAAAGATGGCTTGCTAGGGTTCATGAAAGTGCAACTTCTGACTTGAGAAGTTGGGGGGGGGACTTAAAGTACTTAATGAGAATGACCTTTTGGAGGAATTGTTTCTCACCTGGAGTAGGAAGATGTAGACATACCGTACAGGTCTTGAGATTGTGAAGTTAGGGAACCAAAGGACAGCAGTGGCATGAGCTGTTAGTTGGGGTGTGTGGCGAGGAGGTACTCTGTATGGGTCCTGAGATGGCAGTGTTAGTATGCCAGAAGGAAACAACATCACAGCTTCTAGCCTGGGGAGTAAGCCCCACACAGTGCTGAGACAGTGGGAAGGAGAGTGTTAGAGGGTAGGAAATATGGCCTTTGACCTTGAGAGCAAACTGCATTTGGATCCTGAGACACTAAAGGTTAGGATGTCAGCGAGCCGGAAATGTAGCTTTGACCTGAGGAGAGAGCTCCATGTATGTCCTGAGTTACTGGGTGTTGGGGTGCTAGAGAGTGCAAGGTGCAGCCTTTGACCTAGGAGGGCAAACTCCCGAGGTTCTCTGGTGCTGGGCTTAAACATTTCTTTTTTATCTTTTTAATTATGTCTTTTAAATTTTGTTTCTTTTTCTTCTTATTATTATTGTGTGTGTGCTCATGATGAGGGTGGAAGTGTGCCACAGAATGCACACAGAGGTCAGAGGACAACTTTTTGTGAAGTTGGTTCTATCCTTCCAGCTTTAGTTAGGTTCCAGAGTCAAATTAAGGTGATGAGGCTTGCTATGCAAACTCTCTTATCCACTGAGTCATCTTGCTGGTCCTTAAACTTTTAAAGTGGTTAAAAAATATGTAATAATTATGTGTATACACATATGTAACTATATAGAGTCAGACATATATGTTATTAATTCCTATTATAACTTCATTAGGTGGTTAAATGATTAATAGCTGATTGAAGAGTTGAGAGTAGGTCTCAACAAGTAGGTCTCAATAGGTTTTTTTGGTAAAACCTATTTTCCCCTATAAGTTTTCTGTTGATCATAATTTTTATGATCTAAAATTTTTGAAATCATATATAAATAATATATACTTAAAATATAAACCAATGTTTGCCTATATTTTTCTGGAATTTTTCATTTATAAACTCCATCTGCCCTGTTTTTCTTTGAAAAGTTAAATAAGGGTTTCTTACCTACGTGTTGGCTGATCCTTATTTGGGTGAGAATTATGACTTTAAGGATAGTAGCACTTCCAGCATTTCCCACTTGGCAATTCCCAAGCTCACTGCCCCAGGCTCCTCTGTGGTTCCATCAGCAAAGCTGGTTTTCCTAATCAGGTGGATTCCTGTGAATCCTGAGCTTCAGAGTTGATGCTCCCAGGAGATAGGAGTGCTCAGCACCTACACACAGCTGAACATGAGTAGGAGGGTTCCCTGGCTGAGCTTCTGGCATGCAAGGCAAGTACTATCATTTTGAGCTACAATGTCTACCAGAAACAGGGTTGTTACCAAACATTGGCAGCAAAGGTGTTTTCACTGGAGCAGACTCTACAGTGAAGTTCAATGTTATTACTGGCCTAGTTGTTTCTAAATCTGCTTCTCTAGCTCTCTAGAGAGTTCTGTGACTTGCTTAATATTTTTAACATATTTTGTTTCTGCCTAAGCTGCCATTATGGATTCTACTATTTGCAACCAAGAACTATGTGTGATGGAATTACTTTCATCTTCATTTTCCAGATAAAGAAATGCAAGTTAGTATGAAAGCTGAATTAGATATAGAACTTTAAACTCATGGAGATGGTTAGATAGTAGAAAGTTACAGTCAGGTGCCAAATACATATGGACTGGACATTGGGAATGTATTCTAAGCCATATAACTCTCATGATTGTGGCCTATTTATTTCTGTTGTTTTGTATTGTATTTATTGTTATAAGAGAAAGAACCATTTGTTGGACTGAAAGGGGGACCTGTTGGGGGGAAAAGATATACCTTAAACTTAAAAAAAGGGAAGAGGATGGGGGGATTGAGGGGGAAGAGGGTGGAAGGGTTGGACTGAAGGGGGGAGTAGGGAGGGGATTGTGATTGAGATGTAACTTGAAGAAATAATAAATAAATTATAAAAAATAAATTATAACTTCAAGAAATGGTGAAAATCATGATTATATAGCTAATAAATAAATGATAGATAAGGCACAGGTTCCAAGGTTTTACTTGAAGTCTGAGCTCTTCCACAATGCCACACACATTATGCTACACATAATATTATGAAAATTATAAACAATTTTTAAGAAAGCTAGAGTATGTAATACTCAAAAATATTTAAATTCAAGAAATTCCATATTTATCATAAAGCAAGCTCATCCATAAAAATAAATATCATTTTTTAAATAATTACTGCATAGCTGTGTTGTCCCCCACCAGTCACAGGAATCATTCACCTCAGATGAGAGTACTGGGGCTTAGAGACTTACAGTTTTTACCTGTGTTGTTCAGGGAGGTAATCACAGAGCTGCAGGGAGTTATATTATTATAAATTAGATTTAGTAAATATCTAGAGGTTTCTGATGCAGTGTTTTATTTCGGGGCATGAAGATCAACTTGGCTGTGAGCGATTAGCTTATCAGCTTTTGGAAAAACAAGGATGAAGTCAGATGAAAACAGGAAACAAACAGGAAAGACTTAATGGACTGAAAAACAAAGTTGAAGCCAGGAAAAACAGGAAAGAGTTAATGGACTAGAAACAAAGTATTTTTGGCCTGGCATTATTTTTGGCTGCTAAATGGGCGGATCCCAAGTTAAGGTGAAACAGGTGGAACAAAGAGAGATCCTATTTAAGGACAAGTGGATGGAGCCAAGTGGCGCCCCCATGGTAGAGAGCTCCCATGCTAGCAAGTCCTCACACTAGAAAGGACAATGAGTAGTTTGTATCCTCTGATGGAGAAAATGCTGGTGAACTGATGGACGAATCTCCCTGAGGCAGAAAGAAGCTGGTGAGCAGAGAAAGCCTCAGCAAGACAGCAAAAGGCCAAGGACTAAACCCTGTGGCTCAGCTTTTGCCTAGAGGGGTTTGACCTGTCTGAACAGTGGCCTAAATGAAACTGTGGCCAGCTTTAAGGACTGAGGCAGAGTGGCAGAGTTGCTGATGCGAATGAAATAAGTTGGCCTACAGACAGCTGGGATCTCCCAGAGAGAAGAAAGCCTCAAGCCTTATTTAAGGTGAGACTGCCATAGCCAATTCACTCTGACTAATCTACATCTGAGATATTCCAGAAAAAAAGACTGCTAAGTGCATTAAAGGGTCTACCACAGAAACTGTGTTCCTGACGACTGAGGACCTGCCCCAGAGACTGTATCTTTCTAAAAGGTTGTGAAAATAGTTGTAATAGTTATCAATAGGTTTAGTGGTTAGGTCAAAGGGGTTGTAGGAATTTGTAGGATTAGTAGTTAAGTGTTTATATTTTTTATAAGTGAATATAGTTATCAATAAATAAATATTTAATAATTTTAAAAAGTTCGGGTACACAGAGCTAGGAAAGAAACCAGGGTTGTTGACTCCCATTTCCTTTAGCCAGTAGACATTGAAGCCATTTCTTGGCCTCCTTAGAAATGAACATTTCACTTAGATATAATAATAAATAAATGTTAAATATATGGATGAACACTTAAAATATTGTCAACCAGATTTGAGACTAGTTTGAACTACACTATCATCAACTCTTGGGCTGAGTAACTGGGATGTCTAAAATTGCTTTTGAGAGAAACTCAAGAAAATACTTCCCAGGGTCTAGGGATTAAATTTCCATCCTGCTCTGAAATTCAAAATTTAATCAACCAAGTTTGCTTCAAGGAAATGATCCTTTCTGCAGGAATTAGGAAAAGTGTTAAACTCCTTGTTAATCCAGAGGAAAATACAAGTTTGGGTGTCTAAGAGTTTTAAATAAAAATAGTTTCAAATATATATTACTATCTCCATGTGCACAGATAATGTTTTTTTCTTTTTTAATAAATAAATATATTTTAAAAAATGGAAGATGTGCCGGGCGGTGGTGGTGCACGCCTTTAATCCCAGCACTTGGGAGGCAGAGGCAGGTGGAGCTTTGTGAGTTCGAGGCCAGCCTGGTCTACAAAGTGAGTCCAGGACAGCCAGAGCTACACAGAGAAACCCTGTCTCGAAAAACCAAAAAAAAAAAAAAAGGAAGATGTTTTTTACCCAACAAACCATTTCTCTTTTGAAAGGAAGCATGGGGATTTGTTTTATACAAGGAACCTTTAAAGTTCTGATTCATTTCCCTTTAAGTCGTCCAAATATTGCTTTTTTATGGGCTATGGAGTGGCCAAACAGTCTCTAAGGTGGTGCTAAAACTTTCAAGCCTTTCTTCCTTTTAATAAAAAATAAAATAAAGTTTTTAAAGGAGGAAGGAGTTTCTGTGCGAGTTCTATATGGACTATGAAACTTGCCTCAGACCTAAGAGACTATGTGAGTTCCAAATGTTCTAGACTCCCATACTGCTCAAAGCACATCTTCCTTTCAGAAGCATAACATAGCTGAGCCAAAGCACCTTTTATCCTCTCCATCAGAAACCATGTGGAGATGCTTCAGAGTGAAGGCATGATACCACTGTAAACCACATGTTGTTTACATTTAACTCAAGAGATGCTTGTTGGAAAGTTACTCTGAACTAATGACAGTCTACTTATTCAAGATCACTGAGTGATGCAGATGGTGCTGTGTACAATTCACTGATGGTGAACTCCAGTAGATCAATAAGGGAGATATTTCCCTTTTATTTTAGTTAGGGTTACTATTGCTATGATAAAACACCATGAGCAAAGCGACTTGGGGAAGAAAGGGTTTATTTGGCTTCACTTTCATATCACTGTTGATCACTGAAAAAAGTCAGGACAGAAACTCAAACAGGGTAGGAACCAGGAGACAGGAGTGGATGCAGAGGCCATGAAGAGGTGCTGTTTATTGGTTTTCTCGCCATGACTTGTTCAGTCCCCTTTTTTTCAGAACTCAGGACCACCAACCCAGGGATAGCACCACCCACAATGAGCTGGGCCCTCCGCCATCAATCACTAATTAAGAAAATGCTTAACAGCAGATCTTATGAAAGCCTTTTCTCAATTGAGGTTCTGACCTTCCAGATAACTCTAGCTTGTGTCAAGTTGACATAAAACTAGTCAGCACATCTTTCTTATCTCTATTACTAAGATGAATGTCTCTGGCTGGTTCAAAGAAATCAGATCACTTTTGTCTTAAAGCATTCCTTTATCTTAGTTCTCTAATACCCTAATAACTTAAGTCCTATGAAAAGAAGGCTTAGGAAGACCAAGACTGAATGAAGTATTTTCTCAAACAGTATGATACTTCACCAATTTGAACAGCAGAAGAAATCCACCAACAACTGCATTTACAGGCAGTTGGTAAAGCCACTATTGAGGGTTTTGGAAAGATCACACCATGGGTACCTTAAACAGAAGTCGGAGGAAACCATTCAGAAAGTCAGTTCATCCTCCCTTATTTACTGTGCCATCTCTGGGCAGGTAAGATGCGTGGCACTGAGCATGTAGCTGAGAATCACTGAGAAATTGATAGTCAGAGACCTGTTGGATGGGACTATGGCTTTTCAAAAGTAAACACTAGTTGTCCTTTGTGGTGTGTTTATATTTTCAGGAGAAGGCACCATGGAAATGCAAATACCCACTGAATACTCTTCATCTTTAGTTCTGTGGTTCTCAGTCAATGTCTGCATTTTGTCTAGAGATCTACTGGGATCTCATACACCCATTCATGGGGCACGTTCCCTTAGTCTAGTTCACCTCCATCCTACTCATTCAAACAAACTCACTCTCAAAATCCCAGATTCTGCCTTTGTTTCCTACTTCATGATGAATACCAAAGTCATTTAACTTGTATTATCCAAGCTCTTTTCTCTGACACTTCCAAATTTGTCTGCAACCTTTGAAGGGGAATTTGAAGATGCTATCAAAGATTTAAAAAAAAATAATAATGTTAGACTATTCAGGAAATCTTTAAATAAAATACAAAGAAATAAAAAAGAATATCTCCCATAAGATAGTGCAGTATATTTTGAAACTTCAATAAGTAAAAGGATTGCATATTCAATAAAAATGGAAAATACATGCACTGTAATAGTTCAGAAACAGATTCAGATGTCTATCAAATTTTGGCATATCATGAAGGTGGCATATCAAACTGTGTAAAGAGAGAAGAATTTAGAGAATGATGTTAGGGAAATGGCTGGCCACTAGAAAAAAATATAAAACTTTATTTCTCTCATCAAAAATAAATTCCAGATGTATTACTCAAATGTAAGAAGTGAAGGATTTAGAGAAAGACATGGGGAGTAAGAAGGATCACATTTACCTTATTTCCTAAATAACTTAAAAAGTAGATAAAAATGGAAGAAATAAAAATTTTCAAACAATGGATGACAAAGAACAGCAATCCCTGTGAAGCAAGGCACAAATGGTAGCAGCCCAGGGTTATCCAGCCCACTCCCTGAAGAGTTTCCAGGCCACAGCATGGGAAAGGGAAGCCAGCTAGCCCAGGATCTCACGACATAGAGAGGATGAGGCTTGGAGACCCGAGGTTGCTAGAAACCACAGAGTGGTATCCTAGAGAATAAAATACAAAGAACAAGTGCCAAGAATTTCAGAATCTCCTGGGATAAATCAACTCCAATATACTTAGCAAACATGTAGGGCATCAGCTAGTAGAGGTGCCCAAGACCAGGAGGGTAGCCATCAGAAATGACTAGAAGTTGTGTCTCAGAGTAGGCTCCAAACGGTCCTAGTCTCCTATCTAGAGACACCTCAGGATTGACAGAGCATCAGATTTGCCTCTTTAATGTAATGAGTTTTTTCCTTCTCTTGCCTGGTGTGGCGTCCCATGCCTTTAATCTCAGAATTTAAAGGGAGGCAGAGGCTTGTGGTTCTCTGTGAGTTTGAGGCCAGCCTGGTCTACAAAGCAAATTCCTAGACATTCAAGGCTGTTACACAGAGATATCCTGTCTCAAACAAAACAAAACAAAACAAAACAAAAATACCAAACAAAACAAAATACTGTTCTTGTCTTGCCTAAGAAGATCCAAGTGAACCAGAACCAGACTCAAGAATTGATTCAGGATGTAGCTAAGTAATAGAGCACATGCTTAGCATGTAGTGCAAGTTCCTGAATCTGGTTTTTTAAAAATAGATTCTTCTTTCATACTATACATCCTGACCATAGTTTCCCTCTCTCCACCCCTCCCAGCTCCCCCAACCTCTCTTCTTCCCTGGATATACTTCTTCCCCATTTCCTTTCATAAAAGTTCAGGCCTTCAAAAGACAATAACCAAACAGGACAGAATGAGATACAATGCAAAAAGGCAAAAATCATCATATGGAGATTGGATAAGGCAATGCATTAGGAGGAAAAAGTCCCAAGAGCAAGCAAAAGGGTCAAGGACACACCCCCTTCCACAGTTAGGAGACCCACAAAAGTTCCAAGCTCACAGCCATAATATATACAGAGGGCCTGGTGCAGACTTATGTATATTCCATGCTTGTGCTTGCTGCCTCAGTCTCTGTGAGGCCCTGTGAGCCCTACTTAGTTGATTCACTGGGTCTTGTTCTCCTAGTGTCCTCCATCCCCTCTGACTCCTATCATCTTTCTCCCCTATTTTTCAAGGAATTCCTTGAGCTCCAAGGGGGGGGTACCCAATGGAGACCTTCAATTTAGACTATCTCTCTGCATAATGTCTGTCTGTGGGTCTCTGTACCTGCCCCCATCTGCTGCCACAGGAAACATCTCTGATGATGACTGAACAAGGCACTGATCACTGGTTGGCCACTTCCACAAGCTCTGTGCCACCGTTGTCCCAGCATATCTTGCATGCACAACAGATTATGGGTCAAAAATTTTGTGGCTGTGTTGTTTCCCTTTTGGTAGCCTGAAGAATATCTTACCACAGCAGAGACTAGAACATAGAGGTGAAGGTTTCATTCTGGCACCATTCTTTTTTTTTTTTTTCAAGACAGGGTTTCTCTGTATAACAGCCCAGGCTGTCCTGGACTCGCTTTGTAGACCAGGCTGGCCTGGAACTCACAGAGATCCGCCTGCCTCTGCCTCCCAAGTTCTGGGATTAAAGGTGTGCACCACCACTGCCCGGTACTGGCACCATTCTTGATGTTCAATAAAGTGTGTGGATGTTGTCCTTGTCAGTTTGAGGAGAACATTGCTCGGTCCTAGCGTCAGCCTGGGCTGTTTCTGCTGCCCTCTTCAATTTCTTTCTTAAAAGACTTGAAGTTTTTATTATATAAGTCTTTCACTTTCACTCGAAGGTATTTTGTATTATTTGAGACTATTGTGAAAGGTGTTCTTTCTCAGTCCATTTGTCATTTGTATATAAGAAAGCTACTGATTTTTGTGAGTTAATTTTATATACAGCTACTTTGCTGAAAGTGTTCAACAGCTCTAGAAGTTCCCTGGTGGGATATTTAGGGCCATTTATGTATATTATCAGATCATCTGCAAATAGAAATACTTTGACTTCTTCCTTTCCAGTGTGTAGCTGAAAGCATCATTATTGGCTCTGGACACTCACGACCAAGTTCTCAGCACAAAGAGGATTGATTCATTTTTTTCCAGAGGGACAAGTGGCAGGGAATAAAAGACAAAGACAGGAGATGGAGGATGAGGGAGAAGGGGAAGCGAACAAGGGACATGGTGAAGGGGCAAGTGTAGAGAGCTGTGACGTGCCGCGCCCTAAAGATGGTGCCAGTTTCCACCTTACACCAGCCCGATGGTGAGCGCTCTTGGTGGTAAACAAGTCCATATTTGGCTAAGACCGCTGATCTGGCTTGTTTTAGGAATGAGCTCGAAAAAATGCATTCCATCCTAGTCCATTGATCAACTTTATCATTACCCTCACTTAATGGTCCAGGTAATCCTGTATGTGCTCTGATATGTTGAATATAAAAACATCTTTTTCTTTGTCAGATTAAAACTTGTAACTCTTGTAATAAGGCACATACAGTACTACTATTTTTAATAGGACCTGTTAATTCTAATACTTTCACTGCGTTGACCACATAGACTGAATCTGAGATCAAATTGAATGCAAATTGACATCTTTTAAACACCTCAATTACTATTTTCAACTTTACTATTTGGGGGGAGCCCGGTTGAAATTGACATAGCACGGGCTCTTGTCTTTCTATCAAATAGGCTCCACAGCCTGTCTTTGAGCCATCAGTAAACACATTTGGTGACCCTTGAAGTGGTACTGCTGAAGTAACCTAAGGGAATATCACTGGGTGCTCCTTAAAAAATGATAGCAATGGATGCTTAGGATAATGGTTATCAATCACTCCTTCAAAGCTACATTGCAATATTGCCCAATCATCTACAGTGCCACACAAAATCTTAATTTGATGACTGGAATAGGGCACTATTATATTGGCAGGAGCAACTCCAAAAGACTGCAAACATTGTTGGATACCATTCAAGGCTAAAGCAGCAACTGCAGTGGGATAATGTTCTATGAATTTTTTTTTTGGAGAAATCTTTGAATAAGTCCATAATAATGGTCCGTCCTGTCATAACAATCCTGTAGGTTGACCATAGGTGGCAAATATGCACAATGCAATGGGCTGTCCTTTCTGTCATCTCTTTAGGAAGGCACTTTGTAACCTTTCTTTCACTTTACATAAAGCTTTTTTTGTTTCTTTTGTTAATTGTCTAGGAGAATTAAGTGCTGAGCATTTCCTGTACTTTTTGTACTCCTTCCCTCGGGGCATTGTCTTTTAAAGTGTCCCATCTTGCCGCACTTAAAACAAAACTCCTGGACTTCCTCCACCTTTTCTGGTTAACTGTACTATCGCGGCAGCAAGACCAGCATTAGTTAACGGCCCTCCAAGTTCTCTACACACTTTCATCCAGGCTTCTAGCCCTTTGTTCTTGTAAGGGGTGATAGCGGCTCTACACTCTTTGGTACATTGCTCATAGATCAACTGTTTTATTAGTGGCATAGCAGCATCTGGGTCACCAAAAATCTTCCCTGTTGCTTCCACCAATTGTGCCACAAAGTCTGAAAAGGGCTCCATGGGGCCCTATAGAATCTTAGTTAAGTTCCCACTCACTTCCCCTTTGTTAGGAAGGGATTTCCAAGCCTTGATAGCTGTCTGGTTTATTTCTTCATAAACCTGATTGGGATATCCTGTCTGCTGGTTGGCAAATCTCCCCTGCCCAAGCAGCACATCTCTATCCCAGGCTGGATTTTTATTTCTATGATTAATGGCTATTTGCTCAGTGACATGCTCAATCAAGAAAGCTTTCCAGTCTAAGTATTGCCCTGGACTTAAGCAGGCGTGGGCCAGGCCACTCCAATCACTCGGAGTCATACAATGTCTGTTTAATGCTTCTACTTGAGCCAGTGTAAAAGAAGCGGTAATGCCATAGGTACGAACCGACTCTGCAAGGGATTTAACTACTTTAAAATCAAGCAGTTCCTCGTACCTGTTCCCTTGTGGATCTTGGTATACCGGATAGGCAAACTGTAATTCTGTTCTTACTTGTGTCCACACCCCCGGGCAGAAAGATCTCCCTACTTTCAGGGACTGAACAGGCTGATCTATCTGAACAGCTTCTGGGTATGGAGGGGGAGTTGAAGGCGCCGTGGCAATGGCTTCACTTACACCGACTTACACCTTGCTCCCAAGCAAAATCCAAGTCCCTGCCTAATTTGTCCCAGCAGGATACCGTAAGATTCCCGGACACCACCAACCATGGAGCCACGGAGTTGCATTCATTCAAAAATCTCTCTAGGGTTGACTTCTTAAGTTTCAAGTTCCTAGCTAAAAGTAGCTCCTGAAGAGCCAGAAAAATTGGATGTGTCTGAGACGATCCCATGATTAAAAATTTACTTTCGGTTCGCAGTTTCCCGTGAACCTTTACCTTTAGTTCGCAACTTCCACGAAACTTTACCTTTAGTTCGCAATTTCTGCGAAACTTTACCTTTAGTTCGCAATTTCCATGAAACTTTATTGTCCCAATTTATCCCGGGAACTTACTAGTGCACTGCCCCTGACTGCAGGAGTTCTGAGTCTTTTCTGGTTCCCCATACGGACCACCACTTGTCGCGTCGACCTCGACCAACAAAAACAACACAACTCACAAAAGCTTTTCTCAAACATTTTATTCAGGTCCCTTAAAAACAGTCTTCCGAATGCCCGGGCAGACACAACCCACAGGCTAAATACTATATAAACAGCCAATCAAGTAAAGCCATGTGGTGCTATCTTAGAGGCCCATGTATGTGGAAGCAAGCCAGATCAGCGGTCTTAGCCAAATGTGGACTTGTTTACCACCGAGAGCGCTCACCATCAGGTTGGTAGAAGGCGGAAACCGGCGCCATCTTTAGGGCGCGACATGTCGCAGCTCTCTACAGGCAAGGAACTACCTCTGGATAGAAAGGAGGCAGAAGTGGACCATAGGCCAATGGTGGTTTATAGCGGTAAAAGGGGAAACCCTCTGTTAGCATAAGGTGTTTAATTTTAATTGAGGATGTTAACTGGTGAGCCAAAGAGACTTTTGATTGCTGGACTCTGAGTACTTTGATGACTGGACCTTGTTAGTCAACCTCATGAGGAGGAAGTGGCCAAAAAAGGAAATAGACCTTGGGGGATAGCTTTAGGAATGTAATCTAATGGTTTTTAGTAAGCAGAGGGAATAGGGTGAGAAGGGCAAGGCCCGCCAGAGCTATGTTTACCATTCTTGGGCCAGCTAGAGTCCCTTCAGTATCCCCTTAATCTCATTCAATTGTTTTATTGCCCTTGTTAAAACATCAAGTATTATATTGAATAGGTATGGAAAGAGTGGACAACCTTGGATTGTTCCTGATTGTAGTGTAATTACTTTGAATTTCCCTCCATTTAAGTTGATGTTGGCTATGGGTCTTTTATGAACTTTCTTTATTATGCTGAGCTATGCAGGACCTTTACCATGAAGGGATGTTGGATTGTGCCAAAAACCCTCTCTGAATCTAATGAGAGGATCATGTGGGTTTTGTCTTTTGGTCTGGTTATATGGTGGATTATATTAATTTTCATATATTGAGCCATTCCTGCATCTCTGGGAAGAAGCCTACTTGACTAAGTTGGATAATCTTTTTGATGTATTCTTGGATTTAGTTTGCAAGTATTTTATTGGGTATTTTTGCAACTGTGATCATAAAGAAAACTGACCTGTAATTCTCTTTCTTTGATGAGTCTTTATTTCGCTTGGGTAACTGTGGCCTCATAAAATGAATTGGGCAATGTTCCTTCTGTTTATTTTTTGTGGAATAATTTTAGAAGTATTGGTGTTAACTCTTTGAAAGTTTGGTAGAATTCTGCACTAAAGCTGTGTGGTCCTGGGTCTTTTTTGGTTGGGAGACTCTTTTTGCATTTTTTATGTTTATTTATTAGGTTGGGAGACTTTTAATGACTGCTTTTATTTCACTAGGGGTTATAGGTCTATTTAAATTGCTTATCTGATCTTTATAACATTGGTAAGTGACACATATCAAAAAATTATCCATTTTCTTTTTAGATTTTGGTGGAGTACAGGCTTTTAAAGTATGTCCTTATGGTTCTCTGGATTTCATTAGTGTCTGTTGTTGTAGTTCCCTTTTTGTTTCTAATTTTGTTAATTTGGATATTCTGCCTCCATCTTCTAGTTTGGATAAGGGTTTGCCTATCTTATTTTCTCAAAGAACCAACTAATTGATTCTTTGTATTGTTCTCTTTGTTTCTGTTTTACTGATTTCAGCCCTCAGTTTAGTTATTTCTTGCAATCTACTCCTCTTGGGTGTAATTATGTCTTTTTCTTATAGCTTTCAAGTGTGCTATTAAGTTGCTAATATAATATCTCTCCAGTTTTTTTATGTGGGTTCTTAGTGCTCTGACCTTGCCTTTTAGAACTGCTTTCATTGTATCGTATAAGTTTGAGTATGTTGTGTATTCATTTTCATTGAATTCTAGAAAATATTTAATTTCTTTCTTGACTGGTTTTTCATTCAGTAGAGAATTGTTCAGTTTCCATGAAATTGTAAGCTTTCTGTTGTTTTTGTTGTTGTTGATATCCAGCTTTAATCTGTGGTCTAATAGGATTCAGGGAGTTATTTCAATTTTTTTTATATCTGTTGAGACTTTCTTTATGTCCGAATATGTTGTCAATTTTGGAGAAAGTTCTATAAGGTGATAAGAGACATATACTTTTGTGTTTGAGTGAAATGTTTGCTAAATATCTGTTAGGTCCATTTGGTTTATAAAGTTAGTTCTAGCATTTCTCTGTTTAGTTTTTGTCTGGATGACCTGTGTATTGGTGAGAGTAGGGTACTGAAGTCTCCCACAATCAGTGTTTGAGAGTCAATATGTGATTTAAGCTGTAGTAGTGTTTCTCTTACAAACTTAGCTGCTCTTGTGTTTGGGTCATAGCTGTTAAAAATTGCAATGTCCTCTTATGGATATTTCCTTTGATGAGCACGTACTATCCTTCTCTATTTTTGATTAGTTTTGGTGTGAAGTCTATTTGGTAAGCCATTAAAATGGCTACACCAACTTGCTTCTCAGGTCCATTTGCTTGGAATATCTTTTTTCAACCTTTTACTCTGAGTTAATGTGTTTCCTTAATACTGAAGGGTGCTTCTTGGATGCAGTAGAAGGATGAAACCTGTGTTCATATCCGTTGTTAATCTGTGTCTTTTTATTGAGGAATTCAGACCATTGATAGTGAGAGACTTTAATGATCAAAGATTGTTGATTCCTGTTATTTTGGTGATAGTGGTGATGGTGTGAGTGGTGGTGGTGGTGGTGGTGGTGGTGGTGGTGGTGTGTGTGTGTATGTTTCCCTTTTTGGGTTTTGCTGGTGTGAAGTTATTTATTGCCTGTGTTGGGTGTAATTAAACTTCTTAAATTGGAATTAATTCATTTGAGTACCTCTATAGACCTGGATTTGTAGATAGATATTGTATAAATTTGACTTTATCATGGAATATTTTTTTTTCATATATGATGATTGAAAGTTTTGCTGGGTATAGTAGTCTGGGCTGGCCTGTGGTCAGCCTGCAGCACATCTATCCAGGTCCTTTTGGCTTTTAGAGTCTCCATTGAGACTTCAAGTGAATTCTAATAGGTTTCCCTTTATGTGTTGCTTGGTCTCTTTCCTTTGAAGTTTTTAATAGTCTTTCTTTGTTCTGCACATTTAATATTTTGATTATTATGTGCCACGGGTCCAATCTATTTAACCTGTATGCTTCTTGTGCCTTTATAGGCATCTGCTCTTTTAGGTTAGGAAATTTTTCTTCTGTTATTTTGTTGAAAATGTTTTCTGAGACTTTGAGCTGGTTTCTTTTCCTTCCTCTATTCCTATTATTCTTAGGTTTGGTGTTTTCATAGTGTCTCAGATTTCCTGCATGTTTTGTGTCAGGAGTCTTTTAGATTTAAATTTTTCTTTGACCAATGTCTTCATTTCTTCTATTCTAACTTTATAGTGTCTCTTCTACATCTTATATTCTGTTGGTGAAGCTTACCACTGTAGTTCCTGTTCAAAAGTTCCTATTCAAATTCTTAAATTTTTTATTTCTAGAATTCCCTCAGTATGGATTTTCTTTATTGATTCTATTTTCAATGTCAAGTCTTTAACAATTTTATTCATTTCCTCCAATTGTTTGTATTTTCCTGACTTTCTTTGAAGAACTTACTTAGTTCTTCTTTTAGGATCTCTATCATCTTCATATAGTTGGTTTTAAGGTCTATTTCTTGTGCTTCAGCTATGTTATAATATTCAGAGCCTGCTGTTGTAGGATGAGCTCTAATAGAGACATACTTCCCTGGTTGTTATTAATTGTATTCTTATGCTGGTGTCTAGAATCTGGGTTTGGGGTAGTTACAGGTCAAAGTGCTGATTTCTGTGTTTGTCTTTGTTGGGTGGGTTTGGTCCTGAGTTTCTGTTTCTTCTATGATTTTCAGAGAGTATGATGGCTGTGTGTTGCTTGTTTTGCTGGACTGCTGAGCTGGTGTGTTCACAGGGAATGCCTGCTGGTATTTCAGGCTGGGACACAGCCATAAGTTGGGGGGGGGAGTAGTCAGGAGGGGATGGTCCATGGGAACAGAGGAGACATGGACAGAGGGAAAAGAGGCTGCAGCTGGTTTTTTGTTGTAGTGCTAGGGACAAGCCTGAGGGATTGGGTCGGCTGGGGAACAGAGAGAGCAGAGAAGGTCTTCAGGCAAGCTTCTGACTTTCATTCTTAATATCCAAAATAAATAAAATAATACAAAACCAAGAATATATACAAGATTATGAAATAATCAGCATCCAACAATGTAAAATTCACCATTTCTGGGAGAGATGGAGCTAGACAGTGAGAAGAAGGAAGGGGGAGAGATGGGGTTGGGGAGAGGAGGAAGAAAAACTTGCATTTGTAAAGGCAAATATCTGGACAATGCTTCAGTGCTCCCTCCATCTTTGAGTAACAGATCAATTAAATGAATTATGATGACTCATTTGCTGGAACCATACCCAAATTTTCAAACAAAACTTTCAAACATATTATTAGAATAGAAAATTCAGGTGTCACTAAAATGGTATACTATGTTTTGTTTTGTTCTAAATCAGACACTTAAAATATATCCAAGAAATCTTTATGCATGGTCAATTCAGATTAAGAAAGTTTAACATTTTTGATTTATTTTATTTTTTCATTGTTTCTTCAATTTTTAAACAATGTATAAAGGTAAATATTTGATATATAAAAATATGAATCTCTGACTGGCCCAACTTGAGACGCACCCATGGGAGAAAGCCAACCCATGACACTGTTAATGATAATCTGCTATCCTGCAGACAAAAACCTAGCACAACTGTCACCTGAGAGTCTTTATCCATTAGAGTCTTTGCATCTAATGGAAACAGATGCAAAGACTCACAGCCAAACATTAGGTGAAACTCAGGGAGTCTTGTGGAAGAGTTAGGGGAAAGATTGTGGGAGCTGGAGGGGTCAAGATCACCACAAGGAGACCCACATAGACAACTAATCTGGGCCCATGGGGGCTCTTAGAAATTGAACTACCAACCAAAGAATTTGCATGGAAGCTGCTGGGCTGTTTGGTCTTTAAGTGGGCCCCCTAACTATTGAAGCAGGGCAATCTCTGACTTGAACTCTGTTGCCTGCCTTTGGATCCTATTTCCCTAGCAGGGCTGCCTTGTCTGGATTTAGTGAAAGAGGAGACACTTGGTCCTGATGTGACTTGATGGGAGGAGATTGGGATGCAAAATGAACAAATAAATTAAGGAAAAAATGTAAATGTAAATGTGTATGAATATGTGTATACATGCATACACATACATGTTATGCGTGTACACAGCCCTTCTCCCTTCTCCTACTCAGAGTCAACTACCTTTTCTTTTGTCCTCATAACACAAGCCCCTTTGGCTTCTGGTCAACCAGTTACCCACTCTGCTATGTCTTATTTTCTTTTCTTCAAGTTATTTTTACCTACCAACAACACATTTGTCCATATTGGATTTTTTTGTCATTTTAAGTAATTGGCTTTCTACAGTCTTTGCCATCTCACTTCTTGATGGAAAAATAATAGCTGTTTCTAATTGAACACTCATTGTGTGTTAAGACACTGGCCTCTTTTTAAACTATGCCTTATGTCAATGAGGTTGTATAAGGACTATTATCACATTTTAAAATGTGGAGAAGGAACAGGGAAGTTATATAATCTAAGACCATAAAGCTAGTAAATAAGCAATAGACTAGCCATGATTCCAACATGAGCAGCATGATCCTAGATCTGTGCTTCCCTTCTGAATTCCTCCCTCTTCCTTGGTGTTGCACACTCCCTTGCTTCTCTTCTCATTTCTCTTATCACAATTGGTTTCTATTATTTTTCTCTCAATCGTCAAGACACTTGTATTAATTACTTCCTATTACTGTAATAAAATAACGACCAAGATGACTTATAGAAGAAAGAATTTATCCAGGTTTGTGGTTCTCCAGGGTTAGAATCCGTGGTAGCAAAGTGGAGGCAGCAGGTAACAGGCATGCCAACTGGAGCAGCAGCTAGGAGCTTACATCTTGAACAGCAAACACGAAGCAGAAAGAGTTGACAGGGAATGGTGGTAGGCTTTGGAATGTCAAAATCTGCTCCTAATCACATACTTCCTCCAGCAAGGTCCCGCCTCCTAAACCCACCCAAACAGTGCCATCAACCGGAAACTAAGTATTCAAACACCTCAGCCTATGGGGAGCAAGTCACTGTAAAACTGCTCCTTAAGGTTCCGTCATTGATTCTCTATTCATAACTCCCTCTGAGGGACTTTCTACACCATGCCCTTCATCTCCAACTCCAGGAACTTTATGAAATCTAGATACTCAGTTCTCCTTCATAGGCATCAACAAGCGTATGTTTCCTGGGCACCGGTGTTCACAAAAGTCCAGAGTTCTATCCACCTTCCAGCTCCTCTTTACCTCTATTATTCTGTCTCTTAGATAACTCAGTAGAGCCAAAACCCATTTTTATATTACCCTTTACCCACTTTTCCTAGTTAGTTCTGGGTTTCCTGTCTGACTTAATCATTTGTTTATTGGTTTCAAAAGACAAAATGACCAAGGCAGCTCTTATAAAAGAATACATTTACTAATGGGCTTGCTTACTCTGTCAGAAGTTTAGTCCATTATCATGGCATGGAAGCAACATGGCAGGCATGGTACTGAAGAAATAGTTGAGAGCTATATCCTGATCCACAGGCAGAGAAAGGGCCACTTGGCTTGGCATGGGTTTTTGAATTCTCAAAGCCTACTCGCTGGTGACAAACTTCCTCCAACAATGCCACACCTCTTAATCCTTTCAAATAGTACCACTCTCTGGTGACTAATCATTCAAATATATGAGCCTATGAGAGTCATTCTTATTCAAAGCACCACACTGTCATTCCACTTGAACATGATAGTAACATTATATTTTGTTGCATTGTCTCTCACGTTCTCTTTGTACTGCTATGAAAGTATTCTAGAGCAAAGGTCTGTTCATTTTAATTCCATATCTAAAGTCCTCCATGGATCTTCACCACCAACAGTGACAGAGAGCTGTTCAACTTCCAGTGCGGATCATGTGAGGGATTCTATTGTCTGTCTCCACATACTCTTACTATCTCATCTTCTAGACCCTTTTACCCCCTACTGACCTCTAGGTTCTTAGATCTAATTCCCTAACACAACAGCCCCCAAGTTTTTACACCTCTTGGTCTTTTAGCAAGTTGTTCTCAGTGTCATGAATGGCTTCTCCATCTTTTTATGGTTGGAAAACCTGATAACATTTAGGATTAGTTCAAAATTGACACTCTCCATGAAGCTTTCCTTAACTTTCTTAGTGATAATTTCCTTCCCTCATTAATCTAACAACACATATGTGTTATAAAAGCTGTTATAATCCACTAACCTATTGTCACAGTTTATTTACATGACCTGTTTGTTTGCCTTTCTCTGCACTCAGCTCTGGGTCTGTGCTAGTAGAGGCCATATCGTATTTAGTCTTCATCTTGTCTCTGGGTATACATACTTTTTTCTGCAGGTATGTTAGAAATATAAGAAAATAGCTTAATAAAATGCTTTTTTACATCTAAAATTTATTTGCTAAAGCATGAATTTAAGTTATATTCTATCCAACTTATAAAAACAATCATTCCTATCCAAGTATTAACCAGGCCCAGAATAGGTCCCATGCCCTTGAGTAGATGGCCTACACAAAACAAACTCCATGATACTTTTTTGGTATTATTATGTTTTTGTTTGTTTTTATTTTCATTTTTGTTTTCTTGTTTTTTTATTTGTGTGTGTGAGAGAGAGAGAGAGAACAAGAAGTTGGGTGGGTATGAATGGAGGATCTGGAATGGGTAAGGAGAAGGAAAACATGATCAAAATATATCATATGAAAAATTATTTTTTAATTTTAGGTAAAACAAAGTTACATCCCCAAATGAGAGATTCACAAATTAGTTCAGTTTTCTGTGAGATTTTATCAGTAACCTTTAAAGCTTTCTTAACACCCTCCATTAAAAACAATTAAATAGTAAGTAATAAACATCCACTGCTTTATTAGCAAGATAATTCACGTGGTCTTTTCAGAGACATAGTCACTGGCAAAAGTTCACAGTTAATGTGGGTACTAAAATAACAGAAAAATGGCTGCCAAATCTTTTCAACAAAGGGAGTGACAGTGAATATTTTAGGGCTTAAAGCTCCATCCTCTGCCACAGCTCTGGCAATGTAGCACAAAAGCAGCCATAGACAATAACAAAAGCACACATCTATGTTCCAATAAAAAATTTTATTTATGCATAATAATAATCTTAATTTTATATATTATCAATGTGTCACAAATATTGCTCTTTTAACTTTTTTCAACTCTTTAAAAAAATGTACAAATTAGGTAGTGGAGAGATGGCTCAGCAGTTAGGAGCACTGGTATGTCTTCTGTACACCACCTGTATTCAGCCTATGAGGACAAGAAGACATCAAATTACCAGCTGCTAAAGTTACAGATTGTGAGCTGCCGTGTGGTACTGGGAATTGAACCCAGGTCTTCTGGAAAAGTAGTCAGTGCTCTTATTCACTGAGCTACCTTTCAAGCCCCTGTATTTCGGTAAAATAGATTGTTTTAAACCAAGTTCTTCAGGATAGTTATTCTGTTCTGAGCATCTGAGTTTTAGCCAAGAGTTTAAAATGTGTGTATTTTGTTTCTGGGCTTGTTGCCTTGAATGTAATCTCCACTCTCCAGTGGTGCCCATAACATGAGCATATTTATTACTGTCTTACAAATATTCATAGAGATTAAGCAACTTGCAAATCTAGGTAATTGTCTAATGGCTCAGCTAAGGTTGAAACACAGATATTTCACTCTAACCCCAAATGTGTCTCTTTGTTCTGAATTGTTTTCCCCTAAGGAACTTAGAGAATGTCAGGCTATGGGAATTAGATTAGAAAAATGTCAGCTTTGCTGAACAGCTGACATATGTGTAGCTCAGTGGGAAATAATGTAAAAAATCTCAAAGCTCTTGGAGAAGAGCCACTAACTCCACCCCAACTTCATCTCTTCCCAGATGCACATGCATTCTACTGAAATGTTGTAAGTAGAGGCCAGGAATGCTGTCCTACATCCTATAACTCACAGGTCACACTTCCTTCTCTTCTTGCCAGCAGCAAAGACTTCCCTGACCTTGAACTAGACTGAGAATAATTTCATGACGTGGAAGAGCTTTAGAGTAAACAGAAGTGATCATGGCATGTGCCTCGTGACTGCAAAATTAGTTACTAGAAAACAGAATCACATACACACACTCATGCACACACACACACACACACACACACACACAAATTGATTAGAAGAAATTATTGAAGATCTTAATCCTGTAATAAGCAAAAACAAAGTTACCAAGAAATGGGAAATTTATGAAGGTGAGACTTTTGACTGCCATTGGGAAAGGCACACAGCAAACATACATGAAGTGGACTATGTTCTCAGAGCAAAGCTAGCCTTTCCAAAAGTAATCTATAAATGTAACATTTCCTGACTTCCCAAAATGACAAAGTAAGTTTTTGAACGAGATAATCTTATAGAAAACTAACAACTATAAAAATAAGGAAATCCTAAAAAGGAAAGAAAGAAGCATCAAAAAGAAACTTTGCGCTATATAAAAAGCATATAAAACTACTATGATAGAGGTGTGACAATAAAACAGATTATAGATCCTAGAAGACCACAAAAGTAATGTTGATTTTATATTATAAGGGTAATGTTTCAAACCTATGGATTAAAAAAAAACTTAATAGCTAGTGCTGAAACAACTGGGTAGCCATTTGAAAGAAAACACTGTTTGATTTCCCTCTTCTCCGATGTGAGTACTAGAAACATGGACTTAAAAATAACCTTAAACAGGTGTTGGTGGCTCATGCCTTTAATCCCAGCATTCAGGAGGCAGAGGCGGGCAGACATGGTACTCTGTGAGTTCAAGGTCAGCCTGGTCTACAGAGGGAGTTCCGGGACAGCCAAGGCTACAGAGTGAAACCCTGTCTCAAAAACCAAACAAACAAAAAAGCCTCAAAGTGGGAAACCTGATCTATGTGTGGCTGTTTGGAAGCCAAGTGAGATCATCAAAGGTTTGAGGCCAAGCCTGGGCTACATACTGAGTTCCTGGGCTAAACAGTAAGACTCTGTCTCAAAACAAACAAACCAATAAAAACATTAATGAAAGGAAACACATCCTTATGACACCCAAAATACATACAAAAGATTATTCTCCCCATCAGCTTGCCAGTGTGCTGATTAGTTTTTGTCAGCTTGACACAGACGTAGACATCCCTGATAAGAGGGAATTTCAGTTGAGGGATAGCCTCCATCATGATCTGCAGACTTCTTCTTTCCTACCCCCTTTACAAAACAATTTTTTATTAAGGTTCTGATAGAACCTTAAATGCAGTGAATAGTGAAAATATTTCTATGGCTTATCCAGTTGAAGACTAATCAGTCTTTTCATAGGGATATCAAAAGGTCATTTTTATTTCCCATATTTAAATCTTCAGCAAATATGGCATCTAGAAAATAATTTAAATGTTTTTAATTTGACCAGATTTATAATATTAGGAACTCATTTACTCATTTATAATGGACTTTTTGATATATTACTAAAATTTTGTCTTTATTTATTAAAAATAGGTTTTTTTGTGCAATATATTCTTTAAATGTCACTATTGATATTTATTTTTCATATAAATCTCTTTATAAACATATTTATTTTTGTGAGAGATCTTTCAATTATTTAAAATATTTCTTTATTACTTCAGGTTACATGTCCATCACAGTGTCCTCTTTCCACACCTCCCAGTCCTGCCCTCAAAATCTCTATCCCCTATCCCTTCCATCCCACTCCTATGGAGTGGAGTGTCCCTACAGAACAGTCCCCCACCCTAGTTCAGCAGTCATATGAAGGCTAAGAGCCTCCTCATACACTGGGGGCCTACAAGGCGGCACCACTAGGGCAAAGTGTCTCATTGATAGGAAACAAAGTCTATGTTAATGTTCCCTTTGGCGCATTGGTTGTAGTATAGATATCCTGTATTATATGGCTAAAATCCGATTATAAGTGAATAGATGTCATGTGCATCCTTCTGAGTCTGGGTTAGCTCACTCAGGATGAGCTTCTCTACTTCCATCCATTTGGCTGAAAATTGCAGGATTTTATTGGTTCTGATGGCTGAGTAGTATTCCAATGTGTAGATGTACCACAGTTTTTTTTTTATCCATTTCTCAGTTGAGGGACATCTGAGTTGTTTCCAGTTTCTAGCTATTACAAATAAGGCTGTTATGAACATAGATGAGGAAACTTCCTCATGATTTGGTGAGGAAAATCATTTGGATGCATACCCAGAAGTGGTATGGCTGGGTCTTGAGGTAGAGCTATTCCAAGTTTTGTAAGATATCGCCAAACTGATTTCCATAGTGGTTGCACAAGCCTGCACTCCCACCAGCAGTGGATGAGGGTTTCCCTTTCTCCACAACCTCGTCAGCATATGCTGTCATTTGAGCTTTGAATCTTAGCCATTCTGACAGGTGTGAGATGGAATGTCAGAGTCGTCTTGAGTTGCATTTCTCTGATGATTAAGGATGGTGAGCATTTCTTCAAGTGTCTCTCGGCCATTAGGGATTCCTCCTTTGTGAATTCTCTGTTTAGCTCTGTTCCCCATTTTTTTGTTTGGATTATTTGGTTTCTTGGCATTTAATTTCTTGAGCTCTTGTAAATTTTGGATATTAGCCCTCTGTCAGATGTGGGGTTGGTGAAAATTTTTTCCCAATCTGTAGGTTGCCATTTTGTTTGAATGACAGTGTCTTTTGCCTTACAGAAGCTTTCATTAGGTCCCATTTATTGATTGTTGGTCTTAGAGCCTGAGCTGTTGGTGTTCTGTTTAGGAAATTGTCACCTGTGCTGATGAGTTTGAGGTTTTTCCCCACATTCTCTTCTCTTAGATTTAGTGTGTCTGACCTTGTGTTAAGGTCTTTGATCCACTTGGTTTAAGTTTTGTACAAGGTGATAAGTATGGGTCTAATTTCATTGTTTTACATGTCGACATCCAGTTAGACCAGCACCATTTGTTGAAGATGCTGTCCTTTTTCCATTGTATGGTTTTGGCTTCTTTGTCAAAAATTAAGTGACCATAGGTGTGTGGGTTCATTTCTGAGTCTTCAATTCAATTCCATTGATCCACTGGTCTGTTTCTATACCAGTACCATGCTGTATTTATTACTATTGCTCTGTAGAACAGCTTGAAATCTAGGGTGATATATCCAGATGTTTTTTATTGTACAGGAGTGAGTTAGTTATTCTGGGTTTTTTGTTATTCCATATGAAGTTGAGAATTGCTTTTTCCAGGTCTATGAAGAATTGTGGTGGTATTTTGATAGGAATTGCAATGAATCTGTATATTGCTTTTGGTAGGATGGTCATTTTTATTATGTTGATCCTACCGATCCATGAGCATGAGAGATCTTTCCATCTTCTGATGGCCTCTTCAATTTCTTTCTTCAAGGACTTGAAGTTCTTGTCATACAGGTCTTTCACTTGCTTGGTTAGAGTTACCCCCAAGTATTTTATATTGTTTGTGGCTATTGTGAAGGGTGTTGTTTCCCTAATTTCTTTCTCAGCCCATTTATTTTTCATGTAATATATTCTAATTATAGCTTCCTCTCCACCAGCTCTTCCCAGATCCTCTCTACTTCTCCACCTAGCCACATCCATACCTTCCCTCCTTCCTTCCTTCCTTTCTTCTTCCTTCCTTCCCTCCTTCCTTCCTTCATACCTACCTACCTACTAATGACAAAATAAAAACAATGCAACCAGAACAGGACAAAACAAACAAACCGGGAGAGGGGGGAAGAGCCAAAGAAAAAGCATAAAAAATGCATGAAGACACTGAGACACATATTCACACACACACACACACACACACACACACACACACACACACACCAAACAAACAACATTGAAAACCAAAACTATAGGTCGTGCCATCCCCTGGGCAAACAAGAGCAAACAAACCAGTAAGTAGTGTTCCCTCATGGTTTCAGTTCCCATTGCTGCTTCCAGGTTCCCACCATAAGCTACATCCCTGGCTTCCCTGGAAGATGGGGTGTGAAGTGTAAGATGAAACTAACCCTTTCTCCCCAAATTGCTCTGATCAGGGTTCTTATCACAGCAACAGAAAACCAATGCAGACACAAAGTTTTAGAAAATCTCGGTCTGTGAATGCAGAGAAATAACTTTTTCATGTCTCTGCGGGGGTGGACCAGTTTATACAATCAACCAGTTGCTATTGAATTGTCAAGGAATACATATCTTATACCAGGAATTTCATCCCACATATGTGAAATGCATTAAATTATTCAGGGAGTCATCATCAGTAATTTTTAAAAAATAATTTTTATAACCAGGCATAGTGGTCCATGCCTGTAATCCCAGCACTTGGGGAGGCAGAGGCAGATGTATCTCTATGAGTTTATGGCCAGCCTGGTCTACAATGTGAGTCCAGGACAGCCAAGGCCACACAGAGAAACCCTGTCTCAAATAAAAAGAAAGAAAGAAAAAAGAAAAAAATTGTTATCTCCAAATATTCATTAGTTGTGAACTATAAAATCATAGTACATTATTTACATTACAGATACTACACAGCCATGAAAAAACACTGAATTAACTACTCAAGAGGGATACAAGTTAATCTCCATGATACAATGCTAAAAGACAAGGAAGGACAGATTGTATATGTGTATCAGCTTAATAAACCACTGTATAAAAATGAAGCTGGGGAGATCACCATACACAGAGATAGAAATATGCATTTGGTGGTAATGTTGGGAACAAGCAAAAGAAACTTATTGTAAGTACTACCATTTCATTTTCCGACTCCATTTAACCATAGAGAGAAACTAAGTTCAATGTGTCAGCCCCAGAGGAGCTGGGGACTTCCTAATAGCTGAACAGCTTCTCTTATAAGGAAACAGTTGTCTGAGTCCAGACATCTCAAGGACAACTTCTCCATCTTGCTAGCAGTATCAAACAAGTTCGTGTTCCCAGGTCCAGGGACCTACTCCTGTCTTGACTGATGGAAACTCCCTTGCTCAACCCCTTATGTCAAAATATGATTAGCCTACC
>CAJQZJ010016855.1:3042326-3054646 GCA_907164525.1 Lophiomys imhausi | reverse complement strand
AATGGATACTGGATGGAAAAAGCATGTTTTCTGTAACTGTTAGACCAAAAAAAAAAATGGAACTGAGAGCCAACTGCATACAGAGGGCAGTTGCAACTGAAGCTGATCTGAGTGCATATTTCCATCTGATTGCAGTTGCAGCACTACCAACAAAGTGAAGTGATGTTAGAGCCTGCTCTTGATCTTGCTACGGGGCATTAAAGAAAGGGTCTGAGGAAAGGGACAAACAGCACCCACAGAAGGACAGTCTGGCAGTATCCACACTAACCCCTGAGAGGACCCTCCAACACAGTGCTACAGAGAGTCGCTGAACTACTTCTCACTCAAAGCTGTGACCGACCTACAAGATATCAACTAGTGGACCAACAAAAAGAGAGGAAGCAAGAATGCCTCAGAAATGCCCCCTGGGCCCTACTCTCCCACAGATCGGGGCTGGACTTTCACAGTGAGTAAGAGTACACACTGCTTGGCATAGCAGGCAGGAACATTTACAACACCTGTTATCTCAGGCTTAAAATACAGACCATGTACAGAAAAGGTTTAGGCTAATTTATGGACTGTAGGACTTGTTCAGATCACCACTTCAATGGGTGACACTTGGAAGCCTGTAATGGCAGGCTGAGGAAAGACAGAAATGTCTCCAGGTTTATTCTAGACCTTTCAAGGCTGATGTTTTGCAGGGTAATATTCTTTATATATGCATTCCATACCTCTACTTTTATATTTGGATAGTAGTCTGGGCAGGAAATGGGTTAGCATACACTATTCTAGGTTTGCATATAATGGCAATAATTTACCTTTCCTCTACAGCAAAGTGTTCCTAAAACAATGAAGAATAGCGCCAATTTAAAACACTTCCCTTTGGAGGAAAGGAAACACAGTTACACTTGGCGAGGCTGTAAATCATCACCACTATCACAGAGCATAGTGTAGAGGTTCGTGTGATTCAGTTTTCACACTTTTGGATACATACCCAAAGGAAATGGAACCACTTTCTTAAAGTGATGCCTCACCTTGTTTACTGGAGCATCACCCCCATAATCAACACATACAAAATATGATATGTATATTCATACATATGGTATATACAGAATATTTATTCCATCCTAAAACAAAATGGAATCTTGTCATTTGTGGTAATAGATGGAACTGAAGGACATTATGTGAAATTAGGCAAACATAGAATGGAAGATTTTATGTGTTCTGTCACACATGAAAGATAAAAGGTGAATCAAAAAATAGAGTGGTGATTACTACAATAAGGTAGGAAGCAGAGAAGGTAGCAACATGGTGGGGGATCAGTCAACAGGGACCATAATACAGCAGTAAGCAATTAATTTGATAAAGAACTGTAAATGAGGAGTCTGAATGCTCCCAACAAAAAGAAATTATAAATGTTTAAATTTATAATTATAAATGTTTTAAATTAAATTAAAAGTGGAAGTGTTAGTTGACTTGATCATTACACATTGTGTATACATACTGAAATATCACACAATAAGCACATAAAGCATGTAAATATGTACAATTTTTAACATGTGCCAATTTAAGGACAAAAATCAATGAGCCACAGGGGTGTGAGTAGCTATGCCAGAACATAGGCTTGTTTCAGCCTGGTCCCAGGCTTTGTTTGTCACAATAGTTGTGACACTGTGACAAACTGTATTTGTGTTACACTATACTGAGACAATGCCTTTGTCCAGCACACTTGGTTGGATATTGTAGTTATAAAGTTAACGACTTCATATTTAAGCTAGTCTATTGCTGAAATTTTGGCAACAAAAGAAAAAGTTACTTTGTATCTCATCATCTGTCTTCTAGAACTTTATTCTTTTTTTGCAAAAATGGGGTTTAGGGGTGAGCATAGATGCCCTTAAAAAGATAATTACTTTATAGCACCTGCTCTGTTAGCGGCCTTGGCTTTGATTATTCGGCCAGAAGCAGAAGGTATGATTCCTCACTGGAAAGTGGCGGGTGTAGTTATATGTGGCCCCATCACAGAAAATAGAATTTCCAAAATGAAAAGCTCTAGTTCACTACTTTCAGAAGTTCAGAGGCACTTGAGAGGCCATGGAAATTCAAGTAGAAGTGGCCTGCTTTAAACACCCTGAGAAAGCACACACATTCCAAAGCCAACAGATCATTCCAGCCAAGAACCTTCCTGCCAAGAGTGTCTTCGTGGGTTGAATATGATCCCTCAAGGTATAATTCCCTGCTTTTTTTTTAATTTTTCTTCTCTTCAGAGACAAATAAGTTGGTCATGAAGACTAATAAGCCCAAGGAACACAGGTTGCCCAGAGTTGGTGAATTCAGCACAAGAAAACTCACTCTGTATTCCATTTTTTCCCCAGGTCTGAAGAAGAACAACGAAATGCCTTTCCTAGCAGGCAGAGGGCTCTGGAAGGAGGCAGCTGGTTCACCTGAGTGTGAATAACTGAAATTCTTTAAATCTTGAGGTACAGTTTGTCAGGGAATACTTGCTAATGCCAAAAAAAAAAAAGCAGCAAATAAGGAGGGGGAGCAGAAATTTAAGTCTATATGAGGACTGGGATGCATGGAGCAGAGCTGTCCCTTAAGAAGGACATGGAGGAGGTCTCTCTCACCCAGGTAATGACTGCTCGGGCCCCATAAGGAGGTGGTTAAGTCAAACTGTGAGATAACTACGCTTAGGAGGGGGAAAATATGTCAATCACATTTTGCCTTTGACACAAGGAAATTCCTTGAAACTGAGAATGGAGTGTGGAAGGGAGGGAGAATGTCTCCTGATGTGGGTGGCCAGGAAACCAGGGGCCAGAAAAGCATGAGAGGAGAGCAGAAGAAAGAGACGGTGGTGGGGGTGGGGACAGGGTGGGGGGACGGACACAAGATTGAATTCTAATCAAAATGCTATGAGGCGTTCACACCAGGCCTTGGGAGAATATTAACAAGGTTACAGAGGGGGTGGGCCTTTAGCCTCGGGAATTATTAGTGAATATGGAATTATATTTGCACAAACACTACCAGATGCACAGAGCTAAATGTCCTGCAGATGTGGAAGAGGCCAGCACATGCTCCAAACAGGCGGCAGCTTTATTTGTTTTACCCGTCTTCCAGAGCCAGGGCAGCACGTTTCTGAGGGGTTACATTTCTGGAATGACGACCACCATGAACCCCAGTTCCCCCAATTCTGTTTCATAGCCTCCATTATGCCTCAGCCCAGGACCATGTGGAGTGCCCTGAGGCGGGTTTGATTTGCTCACCAGCTTCTTCTCCAGGCTCTTTCGTAGAGGGGGAGGGGACCCCTGACATTCCCAGAAGGGATTTCCTGAAAGATGAAAGAGATCAGAGCTAGGTACATCACAGTCACTTCAGAGAGGAGCTGTGAATACAGATATAACCCGAAAAGAAAGGAGGCAAGGCGTTTCGTTGTTCTAAGAATCACCGTACCTTCCCATTGGTTTAGATCCATCCTTCATTTCTAACTTTGGACAGGACACTATCTTCGGATAGTCTCCTGAACCCAAGCCCCCAAATCCCTAAGGTAGTCACTTTGAACAACATTGTGATGACATTGGGACTGCTGTGAGGTGAGGTGGTGAGTGGGTAAAACCTAAGCTGAGTTTGATCCCCGAGACCCAAAGAGTGGAAAGAGAGAAATGACTCCTACAAGTTGTCCTCTGAGACCCACATATGCATCATGGCATGCATGTGCCCCCAGCCCCTCCCTCACAGATAAGTAAAATATAATTTAAAAATTTAAGGAGGTGAGTATAGTGAGACAAGTTTCAGACCATTGATATGACATGTAGAAGCAAGGAATCTTGACGCTAGCATCTTGAGTTCTCACAGGAGCTCTGTCAATATTGATTATCTCCCTGTGTGGTCACATGTTTTTACACAGTTCATCAAGTTAAAGTGCTTAATGCCAATTAGTTGACATTGCCCTGGGTTCCCCTGTCACATTTTCCTCTGGATAGGATGATATTCAGTTGGGTTGAAGATCCATTTAGCTTGAGCAGAGTGGAACATATTACACGGGTCACATATCTTTGCTGTAGAGTTGATTGCTAGTTTTATTTATATGAACGGGTTCCAGGAACACTCTTATTGGCTGCTCACCCAGTGTTCTGGGAAACCAAGAGATATCATCCTGGGACATGAGTGCATCCTACAATACTCAGTTCTGAAATTAGGATGGTGGTGGAAGAGAAAAGAGACTTGAAATGCAAAGCCCAAAAAGCCAGTATGGAGAAGGTGCTTAGAGTGTGACTCTCAGTGTCTCAAAATTCTAATGAAAGCATTCTCAAGCCGATGACAATCATAAATTTGTGTGAGTGGCAGGCAAGCAGTGAGAGAGTACACTAAGGAAAGTTTTCCTAAACTAACAACAAGAAAGGGCAAATCTTGTTTAACCACACTGAAGAGGAAAGGTAAAATGTTCCTATCCTGCCTATGCAGTGTGATGTAATAAAACAGTTGTAGGCTGAAGGAACTGCCAGAATCTGCAGTGTTGGTTGTATCTGGGCATATCAGGGCATATCACAGGTATTCCAGACAACCTCTAAAAGTTCTGTGGTTTTTTCTCCCCTGGGCTTCCTAATGTTTGTACTGTTTGTTAGTTTCTTTCAAATTAGCACTTTTTTCAATTTCTCTCTTTTTTACATTTTATTTCATTTTACTTTATTTAACATATATAAGGAAACTGAGTGGCAGCTGCTGGCACTGTACTGACCTGGGCTGTCAAAGTCTGTCTAGTTACTCCAGCATGGAGTTGGGGATCCCATGGCTACAACCAACCATAGCACTCGGAAACATGCTGCTGATTCCTCTAACTAAATATTTACTCGACTACTTCATATTAAAATCAAAATTGTACATTGTTTTTCCTAAAGAAGACTCCAAGAATTGAGTGAGTTTCAGACCCTGAGTTTGGCCCTGATGCCACGTGCCATGTGTCCACTTCTCAGACTCCCTTATTTCTGTCACCAGTACAGAGGCAGGCTCTGTTCACATCATGTGACCTGAGACTTTCAGCCACAAACTCCTACATGGATTTGAGACAAGTTCTGCCTTATGTGGAGGAAGGTTTATTCTCTGCCTTACCTCATTGCGTGCCCCACCAGAGGGCATGCTGAAACTTGAAGAGCTTTCTGTGCTTTATCTAGGGTTCAGATGACTTCCGTTGACACTACCCTGCTGTACTCCCATGCCCCTTTACCTGCCTCACAGTTGATACATCTTTAAGTTCTCACTGTCAGACTTCCCTGGACATCCATTGGCACATGTTCTTGTGGGTTTCTCTGGCAACTCCCCAGTCTTGTAATAGTTTCAAGTGTTTACAGACCATAGAAAGAAATAAGAAAGCTATTCCAAAGCATCTGGGTTGAAGGACTTTTGAACTACAGTAATTAAGGCATCTTTTAACTGAACTTCCTCCAGGAAGCCACCAGGTTAATGGAAGACATCACAACCTCCATGCAATTAATTCTCTCTTAGTCCCTTGTTTGCTGTAGGCTACTCACACCCACATGGACTGTCTACTCATATTTTCATTCTTCTGAAAAGACAGGATCAACCATACCTTATAATCTTTGTGACATAAACACACATTTCGATTTCAAAACATTATGAGGACTGAGCAGAATTTCCAACCATATGTGTGAAATGAGAAGAGGTTTTGCTTATTTTTTTACTTCAATGAAACTCAGTGTTTATCATGTTGCCTTAAAAATGAAAAAGAAATAAATTAACCTTGCATCAAAACAGAGCACCTCACTTGGGTGTGTAACAAAAGCCCATGGATCTTCTGACCTGGTTCCCTAGGTGCTTGTGGATGGCTTCAGCTCCTTCGGTGTAACAGCACCGTATGGCACCATAGCCAAGCCTGTAACTGTAAAATTAGATGGTGTTATTTCTTTCCCATTGCAAAAACTCCCATGAGCCCTGAGAGTCAAATGATTAATGACTGAAAGCTCCTACACAAACAAGAACACTTAATAAAAATAACCACTCTTTGCCCCAGTGATAGGCACCAGTGGCCTGATGCTAAGCCTTGATCCAGTCTTAAAGCGGCTGAGATAAACCCTTCCCCTGCTGCGGATAATCTGGGCTAGCGTTCTTTGACTTCCTCCACTGACAAGTCCCCCGTTTCTGCCTGCAGACTCTGACTTTGCCCCAGTAATTTGAAATCTGCTCTCTGTTTATGGAGAACTCACACTTGGGACACCTCCAGTGTAGGCCATTGAGGGGTCAGTATAACTTCTCTTTCTCAAGAAACATGTCTGCTTGACCTATCCCACAACATTATTAGGAAAGTTGTGTGAGGTCAAAACCTTTCATCAGTTTTTCATTCAGTTTACCCCTTTCTTCAGAGAAACTGTGCACAGCTGTAGAGAGCCTCCAAGACAAGTACGTTTCTCTCCTGACTGCTGGAACTGGGGTGTGCTTGGAGACAAATTCATAAGTAAATTTCTGGCAAATTTTGAGTTTCCTTTTAGTTTACCGACTATAACCCATTCTTCTCTTAAGATAGAATACAACTGAATGGAATGTCTGAGCCTAAATCTGATCCCGGAGCAAATTTAAAACACCGTAGGTGGGTTATCAACCAACTCTGACACATATCGAACAGTCTTGTCCTCATCCACTTTCCTTTTCTTCTCTTTGAGCAGATGAACAGATAAATAAGGGAATCACTGCAGGAGAAAAGCATCACAAAGCTTCCTGTGCTTCCGACAATCACTGTGTGAGTAGCTGGCCAGGTTTCACAACCCTGAGCAAAGCAAGATAAGGGGCTTAAGATTCTTCACCAAACAGATCTGATCTGAAAGCCCAATGGACTGCTATGTGATCTTAACTATTCCATTGATGTTCCCTCAGGCTATTTCCTTATATGTAAAGATGGACAAAGTCCCCCAGAAAAACAGAGCAGAAGTGAGGCACTTAGCAGCCACTGCACATTAGAGGGCTGAATTTGGACATTAGAATGTAGAGGTATGGGGCCAGTAAAATCTGTCCTTCTATATTCTCTGACTTCTTCCAAGTGTATTTTAGTCATACATAGAAATTGTACATGTTCTTATATCTTTAAGTCCAGATCAGTAGTATGAGATATATCTCTCATGAATTAGGTTCTGGTTTCAAGCTCTCAAACTAAATCAACTTAAAATAAAAACAGTTGGTCAAGTTTTTCAATCATAAAAGCTGAGACTATATCAAAATTTTGATTGCCCCCAGTTGCAAAGTGAGGAAACCAGGGTAGAGTCCAGTGGCATTTCTGGGAAGAGACACTGGAGTCCAGGGAAGCCAATGTGATCAGTTTTCAGAACAGAAAGCCAGAGGAGGAAGAGAGAGGAACAGCCAGTGACAGCTTTTGTGATTTGTAGTCTCTTGCAAGCTTTCAGCTATGACCTGCTCAGGCACAGAGAAAACTACCTTAAAGACAATAAACACTAATGTCCCAGGATGCACAGACAGCCAGGACAGTGACTTTTTCCTTCATCCTGAGTTGAAAACCTCATTAAAATCTTGGGGCTCTTGCTAGTAATAAGAACATTCTGGTGTCAGATGTGAGGAAGAACATAAAAGTGAAGTAAATATTTTCCTGCTGAGCGAAGACTAAATCAAGAACCACAGGATCAAATTGTTCCTTAATACTTGGTTATACTCCAGAACAGTATCTAGCACCTTTTAAGATAAAACTCCTAATGGTGTATATCTGGTAGAAAGTGACCAGGGACAGAAAAAGTTAACAAAAGAAATAGTGAACAGGAAAATAAATTCTGTTCAATTTTTTTCAAAAAGACCCAAATTATAACATTAATAAAAAAAGTTAATAGAATGGTTGTGGCAAGTGTGTTCCAAATGTTCAGAATGTGGGAAAGGGGCTGAGAATGTGGCTCAGAAGTAGACCCATATCCCAGCATATACCATAATCTGCACCTCAGAAAAAAAAAGGCTGGAGGCACCACAGGCTTTCTCCTTCCATGATAGCCTGTCCATTGATGTCTTTGTAATTAGGGGTTTGTTTACACAGTTATGCTGGTGAGACTTCATGGGTGTAGCTTCTGACATTTCTAGGAGACACAATCTCACAGCAAACTTCCCATTCCTCTGGCCCTTGCAATGTGACCCCTCTTCTAAATGTGTGTGTGTGTGTGTGTGTGTGTGTGTGTGTGTGTGTGCATTATATATATGTATATATATGTATTATGCATGAATATAAATATACATATACATATATGAGGCCATGAATTTGAAAAAGAGCTAGAGGTGCATGGAAGGAGTTGGAGGGAGGGAAGGGAAGGAAGAAATGATGTAATTATATTATAATTTCAAATCATAAAATATTATTTAGAGAAAGTAAAGTAGAAAAACATTTAATAGATCAGGCATAGATAATGAAAATATTTCTACAAAATGCATTTCTTGCATGACACCCGTGAACCACACCTGTAATTCCAATCCTCAGGAAGCTGAAAGAGGAATCCCAAGACAAGGTAGCCTGGGTTCTATTGTAAAGCCCCATTTCAAGCCCTCACCTGAAATAAGTTCTAAATATGGAAGCTAAGCATCTAAGATGTAAAATGCACTAGATGAGATTCACATCAGCTTAGGAATCAAAGGCAAACTGATGTGTGGATTTGGAGACATAGAGGTAGAAAGCATTTACCATGAAGCACAGAAAAACTAAATGCACTGAGAGAAAGGGGGGTACATTGCTAGTCCATGAGACAACCTCAGACCTACCTGTGTGCATGTCCTTAAAGGAGGTAAGGCAAGGTAAGGCAGAAAATAACAAGGGAATAGTAACTAAAATATTTCTAAATTTAAGAAATAACCAATACGCTTCAACTACAAGAAACATGAGGAAATATGAGAGCATTAAGAGAGGTCAAAATCAAATTGCATCAACAAGTATATGCATGTACAAAAATGCTGTGAGATATTATTATTGTTATTAATAAGTAATAAATTGTAAATTAAATCAAAAATTATAACTATAACCTTGGAAGTCAAGCACACAAAGAAAATCTCTACTGTCTTCTATGAGAAAGGAAATAAAGAAAGCTAAAAATATTAAAATAAAATTAAAATCCACACAAATCATTAACTATATTTAGACATTGGGAAAATATAATGAGATACAAGCTCTCACTGATTAGAAGGGTTACTATAAAAAATGATGAAAGAAAAGTGTTGACCTGAAACTTAAATGTGAAAACACAACACTTGTGTTCTGTCACTAGGAAAGTAAATTGTTTAACTACTTTGGAAAACTGCAGGTATTCATCAAAAAGCAAAGAATAAAATTACCATATAATCCAGAAGTTCTACCTCTGTATATTTACCAAACAAATGTTGAGATCATACATGTATGTGCTCTGTGTTTGTTGCACTTATATGCATTTGCAAGAGCCAAGTTCTCTAATCAACGTAAGTGTTCATCAGTAGATGAATGGATAAAGAAAGTATGGTGTCTGTGTAAAATGCAGCTTAAAAAAAACCTTTCACTTGTGATATGAACAAACTCGAAGACATCACAGTAAATAAAACAAGCCAAGATGGACAAATACCCATGGTCTCATTTGTATGAAGGATATTCAAAAGTCAAACCACTGAAGCAAAAGATAGCACAGTTGTAGTAGGCTTGGATGGAGGAAAAGTGGAATGACATTGGTCAAGGATACAACAATTTAGTTAGGCATTAAGAACAAGTTCAGGATATGAGTTGAACATCACAGAGACCATAGTTACAAACAATATATTACAAATTTATATCTCTAAGAGAGGCTTAAGTGATCCCTCTACATATATACAAAATAAGTGTGTGAGGCAATCCATACATAATGGCTTGAGGTAGCAATTCCACCGAGTTCCCATACTACGTACCATAAATACAGGTAATTTTTACTTACCAATTAAAATATTAAAGAGGTAAAACTGTCACACTAGAATTTTCTAGTCTACTAAAATATTGTTTTAAATGTAAATAAAATACTTTTTCAGACTAACACACACACACATAAAGACAAATGATATAACTATAAATGGAGAAAAATGTAACAAAATCCAATAACCATCCTTGGTTCTCCTTTCTTTTTACTTTCTTTTTTTTTTTTTTAACAAACTCAATTGAGGATGTAGCTGATGCCTGACTTGTAAACAAAACTCTGTGGTTTAAGCCCTAGCATAACACTATAAAACAGGAGCAAAGCCACAAACTATGACTAGAACAAATGTCCTTGATTAGATAAAAACACGTACAGAACCCCTATAGCTAATACCACACTTAGCGGGGAAGGACTACATGTTTTTCCTCTGAGATCAGCATCAAGTAGTGATGTCTGCTCTGCATACATATTCCAAATTATACCAGAGGCAAAGGCACAATAAGGGAAGGAAAAGAAACCAATAGCATCCATATTGGGAGAAAGAAATTTTCTTTCACCAATGGCAAGATTGGTGATGCTGAAAATCCCAAGGAAGCTACAAAGAAGCCACTAGAACTAATTGATGGATTTAGTATGGTTATAGAATATAAAATCAATACACATATTGTATTTTTGTATACCGCCAACAATTAGAAACTGAAATATAAAGTACCATTTACAGTAGCAACACATGAAGCATTAACCTGGCAATGAAGGGTTAATATTTGTGTACTATAAACTACAAAATATTAAAGACTTAAATGTGTATTCATGGATTGAAATATTCAATATTAATATGTCAGTCCTTCCAAACTAAACTGTGAATTCAACTGCATCTCCAGTCAAAAATCTGCAGACTTCTTTTGACGAAATCAACAAACTAGTCATAAAATTTATATAAAAAGGCAAAGACCTTAAAATGCTCAATAGAACTTTGGAAAAAAACAAAATTGAAGAACTCACATCACTTGACTTCATAACATAAAACAAAGAGGCTGTATGGTAGTAGTAGTGTTGGGAAAGACAAGGAGATCCACAGAACAGAAGACAGTCCAGAAAGAAACCCGCACATGTGGTGAACTGGTCTGGACAAAGAGGCAAAGGGAATTAAGTAGAGAAAGAACAGTCTTTCCATCAATGACATGTTAACAATTTACATTCATTTAAAAGATGCACTTCAATCCATAATTCAGCATGTGCTAAAAATTACCTCAAATGGAATATACATCTAAATGTAAAACCTAAAACTGTAAACCTTGAAGATGTTGTTTGCTGGACCACTTGACCTAAGTTACAGGCTTCATGACCTTGCAACCCTAAATACTTTTTAGTAAGTGCCTGAAAAATGAAATAGTTGCTGTTCATTACTGATCTCATACGGTTAAAGTTAAGGCCTGATAGGTCAACATGGTATAATACACAATATAGATTCAACTTTCTTTAATTGCCCTGCTAATATCCTTTCCTTGCTATTCATTTCAATACAGAAATAAACACAGGGATATGCACTATATTCAGCTTTTGTGTATTTTTATTTCCTATAATCTAGACAGACCCCACCCAAATTTGTCAATTTTCAAAAACCCATGCCAGTAGTATAAAGGACACCCAACAATATGGATCTAATGAATTTCTTGTCTTTGGAGGCAGATATTTCATGCAGGTATATTAGGGATAGTGTACATCTGCCATGCCATCATAGCAGGCATCCCCAGTGTCAGTCTGACCCACTCAGTGAAGATTCTGCTCTCTCTATTGTGAAGAAACTTTCCTTCTGTAAAAGCTTGTCTCAGTCTGCAAGTTCTGTCCTCTGCAGGCAGCTTACCAGTGACATGCTTTATTTGAACCAGTGATTGCACTGGTGTTGAGAAAAAATGCTAAGTCTGTGATCTTAGCATTCATTTTGTATATAATAGTTGGCATTCTTCTATAAAGGAGGGATTGCCTTCCCCCGTTTCCTTTTAGTATGAGTGCACAGATCTGAAAAATTAACATGCTTTATCCTAATGCATTACCACATGCAGCATAATTATATTTAATTAATGTGTTACATGTTATTCATGGGATTCTCAAACTTCGGCAAATGTGACCACAGGAGCCCTGCACACAAGTCAAAACACAGCAGGACTGATGCACATTATGAACTCACAGAGACTATGATAGCGTGCACAAGACCCATACAAGTCAAGCTGGACAAAATCCCAGCATGGGGAAGATAATGTGAGCACAAAGTCCCACTTCTCATCAAAAACCTATGTGCAATTCATACCTGCTGGGAAAGAGAAAAGTAATTTTTGTCAACCACATTCTACGGCAGGTTTCATACTCAGGAGTAGCTGATCAACACAAAATGAACTCCATGGTGTGTGTGTGTGTGTGTGTGTGTGTGTGTGTGTGTGTGTGTGTGTG
>CAJQZJ010016855.1:3031447-3042316 GCA_907164525.1 Lophiomys imhausi | reverse complement strand
TGTGTGTGTGTGTGTGTGTGTGTGTGTGTGTGTGTGTGTGTGTGTGTTTGGCATTTTTTGGATTTTGGCTTGTAGTTGTTGTGTTATTTCAGTGTTCTGTTTTTAAGGGAGGGAGAAAGAATGTGAAGTTGGGCAAGTGGGGAGATTGGGAGGATCTGGGAGGCCTTGGAGAAGGGAAAAGAATATTTTATTTTTACAAATAATTAAAAATGCAACAATGATATTTTTAAAGACACCTGCAGGCCTGCAGCTGAAAACTGCAGATCTGTCTTTCCAGGCCATGAGCACCTGCATGATATCATCCTTCAAAGTTACAATTAGCCATTTGTACCTGAAGCCCTCCTGTTTGAGTGAGAGTTGGCATTAAGAAAGCCAGCCTCTGGATGTACCCAGTGCTCCTTTTGGGGCACACCACATGCTCCATGCATTTCAGAGTTCTCATGCTATTTCCCACTCCACAGTTATGTTTCTCTTTTTAAGCATGAGTGTCCCAACTACCAAAAACACATCTTTTTCTTTAATCCTATTTTATTCTTTTTTTCTCCTCAGTACTGTTTATTTTCTTTTTTTTTACTTTATTTTTTATTTATTCAAGTTACATCTCAATCGCAATCCCCTCCCTACTCCCCCCTCCAGTTCTACCCTCCCACCCTCAACCCCCCATCCTCTTCCCTTTTTTTTAAGTTTAAGGTATATCTTATTTCCCCCAACACCTCCCCCTTTCAGTCTAACACATTGCTCTTTTTCTTATAATAATAAATACAATCAAAACAACAGAGGTAATTAGGCCACAGTTATGAGGGTTATATGGCTTAGCGTACATTCCCAATGTCCAGTCCATATGTATTTGGCCCCTGACTTTAACATTCTACTATCTAACCATCTCCATGAGTTTAAAGTTCTATATCTAACTCAACTTTCATACTAACTTGTGTGGGAGTTAGATAAATTAGATTTAGGAAATATATAGGAGTTTCTGATACTGTCTCTTAATTCGGGGCCTGAAGAGCATTATCAGCATGAAGTCAGCAAAAACAGGAAAGACTCAATAGACTGAAAAACAAGTTTGAAGTCAGGAAAACAGGAAAGACTCAATAGAATTGAAGAAACAAAGTATCTGGCCTGACATTGTTTTCAGCTGCTAAGTGGGCGCAGCCCAAATTAAGCTGAAACAGAGTTCCTCCTATTTGAAGACAGTGCGTGTAGCCCAGAAGAGAAGAGGCCCCTGATGCTAGAGAGCTCCAAGAGTCCTGCTGAAAAAACGGCTGGCCATTGATGGCCAGCTCTCTCCCTGAAGCAGAAAGAAGCCGGTGAGCAAAGAAAGCCTGAGCAAGACACCAAAAGGCCAAGGACTGGACCCTGTGGCTCAGCTTTTGCCTAGAGGGGTTTGATCTGTCCAAACAGTGGCCTAAAGGAAATTGTGCCTGGCTTTAAGGACTGAGGCAGAGCAGCTGAGTTCCTGATTCAAAAGAAGTAGTTGGCCTGCAGACGGCTGGAGTCTCCCACAGAAAAGAAAGCATGAAGCCTTATTTAAGGTGAGACTGCAATAACCAACTACCCTGACGAACCTGCATCTGAGAGATCCAGAAAAAGGACTGCTAAGTGTGTTAAAGAATCTACAACAAAGACTGTGTTCCTGATGACTGAGGACCTGCCCCAGAGACTGTATCATTCTAAAAGGTTATGAAAGTAGTTGTTATAATTATCAATAGGTTTAGTGGATAGGTTAAAGGGGTTGTAGGAATTTATAGGATTAATAGTTAAGAAATTGTTGGTGTTTGTTATAAGTGAATTTAGTAATAAATAAATAAGTGTTAAATAATAATTTAAAAGTTCGGTTACAAACTTGCAATAAAATTTTAAAAACATCTTCTTAGATCCATAACACTCTCTTTATTCCTAAACAACTCAAAATTTAATTATGAGACTCTAGCTACCTATTCTTGAACCACCTCAGAGACCTGAGAGGGATAAATATATCTGATTATATAGGAAGTACAGGGCTTGCAGCTTCCAAAACTAAGAAATGACATACCAGTGGCTGCCTGGACAGCTCCCATTTTCTCTCCATACATTACAGCATCAATCTTCAGTTGTTTGGCCCCGTTTCTCTGACAGACATTGATTGTAGAGCAGGAATTATGAAGGACTAATCTACTCTGTCTTGGCAGAGTTAGGCGGTCGACTTACCTGCTTCCAAGTTTTGTCCTTTTTGGACAGCATTCTGTCTATAGTTGGAGCAAGGGTTTTTTCCTGCCAAGAGATAGGCTTGCGACTAATTCAATCATCTCCCATTGGAGATTCTTCGATGCTCATCTTCTTCTTGGAGTAGAATAGGGGGTCCTGTCAGGAGTTGATATGTCTCAATATAAAAAGAATCTAAAGTTAAGAAAACATCTTTGAATGCCATATTCTGCAGATCTCTTGAGGTTTTTGAAGAGGCCCTATCTATCTCTTATATTAGGATAAGCAGATGTTGCTTGTCTCTTAGCAGCTTTATTTCTGATTAGCTTAGAAAATAAGTATAATAGACTGTCATAGTACCTAATACAATGACAGGCTTGCATGACTATTAGTTTGCATTTCTTAATTATCCTAAACAGTTTATGACAATTAATAGCAAAAGGCTGAAACTTCACATTTCATTTTTTTCTTTACCCCTAACCCTTCCATCCCATTTCTCTAGAGTGGAGTGTCCCTATATAACAGTCCCTCACCTCAGTTCAGAGGTTGTGTGAGGGCCAAGAGCCTCCTCATACATTGGGGGTCCACGAGGCAGTACCACCAGTGAAAAGTGTCTCATTGCCTGGGAGAGAGACCTAATACACAAACAAACAAATAAGCAGACAAACAGATAAAAAAGAGTAAAAAATAGAAAAAAATAAAAATAAAAATAGAAAAAAAAGTCTATGTCCATGTTCCCTTTGGTGTGTTGGTTGTAGTATCGATATCCTCTACTATATAGCTAAAATCCTACTATAAGTGACTAGATGCCATATACATCCTTCTGAGTCTGGGTTAGCTCACTCAGGATGAGCTTTTCTAGTTCCATCCATTTGGCTGCAAATTGCATAATTCCATTGTTCCTGATAGCTGAATAATATTCCATTGTGTAGATGTACCACAGTTTTTTAACCCATTCTTCGGTTGAATGACATCTGGGTTGTTTCCAGTTTCTAGCTATTACAAATAAGGCTGCTATGAACATAGATGAGGAAACTTCCTTATGATTCCGTGAGGAGACATATAGGGTGTATACCCAGAAGTGGTATGGCTGGGTCCTGAAGTAAAGCTATTCCAAGTTTTCTAAGATATCGCCATACTGACCTCCATAGTGGTTGCACAAGCCTGCATTCCCACCAGCAATGGAGTAGGGTACCCCTTTCTCCACACCCTCGCCAGCAGGTGCTGTCATTTGAGCTTTTGATCTTAGCCATTCTGACAGGTGTGAGATGGAATCTCAGAGTCGTCTTGAGTTGCATTTCTCTGATGATTAAGGATGTTGAGCATTTCTTCAAGTGTCTCTCAGCCATTAGGAATTCCTCCTTCGTGAATTCTCTATTTAGCTCCGTCCCTCATTTTTTGATTGGATTGTTTGGTTTCTTGGCATTTAATTTCTTGAGTTCTTTGTAGATTTTGGATATTAGCTCTCTGTCAGATGTGGGGTTGGTGAAGATTTTCTCCCAGTCTGTAGGCTGCCGTTTTGTTCAAATGACAGTGTCTTTTGCCTTACAGAAGCTTTTCAGTTTCATGAGGTCCCATTTATTGATTGTTGATCTCAGGTCCTGAGCTGTTGGTGTTCTGTTCAATCCTATTTTATTCTTTTATTTTTACTTTTTATTGGTTCTTTGTGAATTTCACATCATGCACGCAGTCCCACTCACCTACTCATCTCCTCATACCGCCCTCCATCCTTGCAATCTCCCTGCCCCCCAACAGAGGACAAAATTCTTCTTTTGGAAGTTGTAGTGTATCATAGTGTGTTCCACAGTATACACTTTTGTCCACACTTCTTTGCTTGCAAATGTTCATTGCAAAGTGTTGTTGGTCTGGTATGAGGTCTCTGGCTTCTGCTACACTATCAATACTGGAACTTTACTGGGACTCCTCTTGGATATCCTGTTGTTGCCCTGTGTCATGGATATCTTGTAGTTTTGGATCTGTAGGACTAGCACCTTCATGTACTACAACAATTTATCATCAATGGGGTAGATATTTGGGTGGGCCAACTCAAAGCCCTGGATCTGGGCCTAAGAGGTACATGAGCTAGCCTGCCAGCTCTCCTGTACCCACATCACTAGAGTAAGCTCTCCTGCCCTACTCAGGCTGCCCATCCAATGCCTCAGCCATCAAGAAACAAAGCCAGCTCTCTTGCTCTTATGCCCTCAGGCCTCCCTCAATGGCAAACTTGGCACTAGGGTCAGCTCTACTGTGCTGCCCAGGTGAGGTACCAGGCCTGCTCTCATGAGTACTGCAGTAGGTAAGGTGCTGGACCAGCTCTCTGGTGCTTATGATCTCAGGGGGCCAGCTCTCCTGCCTGCCATAGATGGCAAGGGATGGGAGTAGGGGACATCTCTCCCTCATCTATGTCACCCCAAGGTGGACAATGGGAAGGCCTGCTCTCCCATGCTCACACCATGGGGCCAGCTCACCTGCACCCTCTCCTACCAGGAGCCCTACTATGATGCCAGGTGAGGTGCAGAGCCTAGTCTTTTGAATGCTAGAACTGGTGAGGGACAGGGACAGCTATCCAGCTCTCATGACCCCAGGGCCATGACTCCTGCCTGCTGTGGGTGGCAAGGGGTGAGGGCGGAGGAGAATATTTCTTCCTTGTCCATGCCACTGCATGGGCCACAAGTGGCAAGGCTGGTTCTCGCACCCTTGTACCCTCAGGGCCAGCTCACCAGCAACTCTTGCAACCAGGGACAGCCAGCTCTACTGTGCTTCCTGGGTGATGTGCAAGGTCACTCTCTTGAGTACTGCAGCTGGCCAAGGGCAGGCTCAGCTCTCCTGTTCTCCTGTCTCCAGGGTCAGATCTTCCAAGATGCCCAAGTGAGGGGTGGAGCCAGTTCTGAAAAGCCCTCAGACATCAACATGTCCCCCCAGGTGGCAGCCCAGAGCAGCATCCATCTGTCTTTTGGTGGTAACAGACCCCTGCTGCTGCAGGACCACAGACCCAGATGTGGCCTTCAGTAGCAGCAGAGGCCAGGACCCTGCCATGGCCCCAGGTAGCATCACTGGCTACTCACATCAGGCAGTCCCTCACTACCTTCGAATCTCCAATTAGGCCTCTTCTTTGTGTCCACATCTTCCACTTCTCTACCACTTACTTGCTCCTCTTAGTAGCACCTGGATCCTCTGAGTGTCTGGGACTGTATCAGGAGTGCTGTGTCCTACCCGTGCATTATGGCATGGGGCAGCAGGAGTCATCTCAGGCATTATCTCCCTGTCCAGGCTCCATGGCACTGGACTGGTGGTCATCTCAGGATTGTCTTTTCCAGGAAGTGTAAGGCAGCACATCTCTCCCACATCAGCTATTTGATGCCCTCTTCCATCCCCTTGGGTTAAGGTTTTCATTTCTGGTTTATCTTTTCCTTTTATAAAAAACAAGAAAATATGTTCACAGGTTTTACTTCTCTCTTCCACCACCTAAGTAATGTGCTATCTATGTTCTGTCTCATCTTGACTTTGGTTTTAAATCACTTTTGGAAGTCACTTTGTAACAGGTCATGGAGGTCTTTATACTGTTTTCATGACTGTATGATGCTATGCTGTTAGAGGGATATACCTTAGTTTTTTTCAGGCTTCTATGAGAGGACATTGACTTGTTTCCATTTATTTTCCTTTTTAAAAAAAAATAAGATTGTATTATCATAGAGAGTGGTTTTCATTGTACAGTGTCTCATTTTTGTGGAAGTGTCTCTGAGTGTTTTGTGTTCATGAGTGTATTCAGTTGCTAGGGCTGCATAATAAAAGTATCCCAGACTGTTTGACTTCAGTAACAGAAATCTATATTTCCAGAGTTTTGGAAAAGATCCAGGGGCCAAGAGCAAGGTGCCATCAAGGCTGGCCTGTCTTCTTGGCTTGCATATATATGGCTATCTCTCCCCATGTCTTCTCCTGACCTTTGTAAATTATCTGTGCCTTAACCTTCTCTTCCCTTTTCCTCCCTTCCCCATCCTTTGACAATTTTTGTAAAATAGGGTCTTTCTATTCAGGCCACCCTAGATTCAAGATCCCACTGCCTGTATTTTCCTCTTGAGTGAATGGGATTTCAGGTGTGTGCCACCATACCCAGATTTTCCTTCTTTTAAATTGATTCTCTCAGGTTAAGTTGCCATAGAAATGAAAAACTGACTTACACAGAAGACTATTACAAAAACAAAAAGTTCTTCCCTGAGCACAGAAACATGATATTGCATACATGTTCTTATTGAAAAATCAAATAAATTCTCAGTGATGGAACAAATTAAAAATATGTGCTCATGCCCACTGATTAATATTTTTGGAGGTAAATCAAGGAATACTTATTAAGATATAAAACCACATAATGTCATAGTCATCCCATTTTTAGAAATTTACTCTGAAATGTCAGATTTATTTTGTTATAGTGACAATATTTACAAACCTTCATTGAAGCACATAATTATCTAAAAATATCAGGATTGTGGATGTATCTCAGTAGTCCCAGTGCCTGTACAGCATGCACAAAGCCAGGATTTGATCCAAAGACGAGAGAAAATAAAATAAACAAATAACAGCAGCATCAAATCCAGATACCTCTGAAAGAAGACAGTGTGAACAGCGATGTCAGCATTCAGTGGGATACCTCTGCCGCTTAGCCTTTTAAAGCCTGGGCTGTACACAGATATAGGGCTGCAACGGAATAAAGGGAGATCAGGCTGTAATACAGGGAAGAAAACACTAGAGCTGTGGTTCCCAACCTTCCTAATGCTGTGACCCTTTAACACAGTTCTTCATGGCATGGTGACTCTCAATCATAAGATTATTTTTGTTACTACTTCATAACTGTAATTTTGCAAGTTATGAGTTGTAATCTAAATATATGATATGTAGGTGGTCTTAGGTGACCTTTGTGGAATAGTCTTTTGACCCCTTCCCAAGGGGTTGAGACCCACACGTTGAGAACCTCTGCACTAGATCATGTTGATCTCTCCAGAATCTGCATAGAATATCTCTGTAAAAGGCGCCACTAGTGACTGTCAGTGGTTCTCCTGGCAAAGGGATTCAACTTGAGGAACACTATTGGAGAAGAGAATTCTGAGGTCTTTTCCTTTTCCTTACAATTTTACTTCCTTTTTTTAAAAAAGCTATATTTTATTTATTTATCATGTGTGGGTAGGAAGAAGTGTGGTGTGTGGAGTGGAGTGTGCATGTGCCATGGTGCACATGTGGTTGTCAGAGGACAACTTGAAGAAACTAGTTTTGTTTCCACAATGTAGGTACTCAGGTTGTCAGGCTTGGCAGCAAGCACCTTTGCCTGTTGAACCATATTGCTGGCCCTGGGATTTGAATTTTCCTGTGAATGTATTCCTTTAAAAGGTAAGAATATTTTCAATAAGCAAATTTCCTTCTTTCCTATCTCCTTCTATTCCTACCAGTTTTCCTTCCCTTCTTTTCCTACCTCCCTCCATTCCTTTCTACCCATCTTCTCTTTTATATTCCTCTCTTCCCTCTCTTTCTCATTTCTCCTACTTCCCTTCTTCCTTCCTTCCTTTCCTCCTACCCTTCATTTTCTCCTTTCCTTCTTCCTTCTTCCTTTTCCTCCTGAGATGCTCAGTGTGCAGTACTACTCCCAGAAAAAAAAAAGTGATTTCCCATGTTATTACTTTTCAATAGCTCTCCCCAAAACAGAGGAAAATCAACATGCTTTGTTTAAATTATAGTATTTCTGAGGTAGGGCTTTGTTTCATATAATTCTCTTCTGCTTATCTAGAAGGACCCACATAAAGTCCCAGACAACCTACCAAGAATTCTGTAAGAACAGAGGTGCACAGAACATCTGACCTCATAACTACAGACTTAGCATTATTTTTTTCTTTATTTTTTATTTCTTCAAGTTACATCTCAATTGCAGTCCCCTCCCTATTCCCCCCTCCAGCCCCACCCTCCCACCCTCAAACCCTCATCTGCTTCCCTTTGTTTTTTTTTAAGTTTAAGGTATATCTTATTTTCTCCTACAGTTTCCCCTTTCAGTCCAACAAATGGCTCTTTCTCTTATAATAATAAATACAATACAAAACAACAGAGGTAATTAGGCCACAGTTATGAGGGTTATATGGCTTAGCGTACATTCCCAATGTCCAGTCCATATGTATTTGGCCCCTGACTTTAACATTCTACTACCTAACCATCTCCATGAGTTTAAAGTTCTATATCTAACTCAACTTTCATACTAACTAGCAACACAATTTTAAAAGCATCTTCTTAGGTCTATAACACTCTCTTGACTCCTAAACAACTCAAAGTTTAATTATGAGACTCTAGCTATCTATTCTTCAACCACCTCAGAGACCTGAGAGGGATAAATAGATCTGATTTTATAGGAAGTACAGGGCCTGCAGCTTCCAAAACTAAAAAATGACATACCAGTGGCTGCCTGGACAGTTCCCATTTTCTCTCCATACATTACAGCATCGATCTTCAGTCATTTGGCCCCGTTTCTCTGACAGACATTGATTGTAGAGCAGGGGTTATGAAGGACTTGCCTACCCTGTCTTGGCAGAGCTAGGCTGTCGACTTACCTGCTTCCAAGTTTTGTCCTTTGTGGACAGCAGTCTGTCTACAGTTGAAGCAAGGGGTTTTTCTTGCCAAGAGATAGGCTTGCCACTAATTAGTGACTTAGCATTATTAATGGTTTACTTTCTAGATACTGGGGATCCTAAAATAGTTTTCCCCTATCAAAATCTCATCACTGTTCAAAAACATGGGCACATAATTACTTTGTTATGAGGGAAAATTTGCTCAATATTTATTTGAGGATCAGGAATGTTTAGAACTTACCAGACCATCTTTAACTCCCAAATTATACAGTCACATAGAGAGAAAGGCCAGGCTAACCCTCACAAGCTGGCCAGGGTGAAACTCCACAAGGCCATCAACATCCTGAGGATTTGTAGAGCACTGCTTGGTCACATCACTCCAAAACATTGACATCTTCTTAAACTACCGGAGGACATATGTAATTTCTAAGAACTTAATATGCAATTTAGAATATGTATTAGCATGTTGCAGTTCTCCCTGCCCCCACCCAGAGGACAGGAGGCTGCTTGGTTGTCCTAAAATAAGGATCAGCTGCTGCCACCAGAAAGGTCAACTTCCCTCATCTGCTTACAAGACTTAGGCGTGGTATCAAATCCAACTCCATGGCACAGTGATTTGTTCGAATTTTTTAAAAGGAGATGACTCTCAAAGCAGGTGCTGCTCTCTCAAAGAGTGCTGCTATTGGAAGAGTTCTTAAAATCTCTTGATCCTGATGAAGTGGGGAAAAGAAAAAAAAAAACAAAACAAAACATGAGCACTGTAGGAACACTGCCTGACCCTGCCTAAGCCCAGAACACCTGTAGCTCTATGCAGCAGCCCAGTACCCTCTTAGGACTTCCCTGTCCCACCTGAACAGAGATGCCTGCCTTAACTCAAGCTGACCAAATGCATGACCAGTGTCTGTGTTGGTTATGTGAAAACAGACGTCTGCCTCCCACCTTAGACCTGCAGAATGTGTTTCTGTTTTAAGTGTTCTATGTCCTTTCTTCATACAAAAACATGAACTAAAGGGTGATTGCAACAGTGTTTTATGATATACTCTGCCCACAAGTCTCTTTGCCAAACCAAGATGAAAGTGTCATTGATGAATATTTATTTGAGGATTGTATGAACATTGTTATATTTTCTTGATAGACTCAATTAGAATTGAGAATGATTTTCTAGTTTTTCCACATGGTAGTTGGACTTCAGGTACTTTAACATTTGTCCAAACTACTACTAACATACTTTTGCCCCATTCAACGCAATTGCACACCAATTTACTAAGTGTCTGCTCTGCACAGTTATTTATGCTATACAACACTGAGCAAGACCAATCACTACTCCAGAAAATATTAAGGGGCCATGGAGAATTACAATCAGCCAATGGTAGGTGAGAGAGGCTGCGAAATGTGGAGAGTGGGGTTTGAGGGGCATCAGGAGGGGTGCTAGCTCCATCTTGGTATATTTCATATGGTTTTTCTATTCAGGTGCACAGGCACTTTTTTCAGAAGAAAAACATGCTGTTTGGATTATAGAAAGTTCTGGGAAAGTATCTTGTTCAGGAAAGCAAATGAAATCATGCACATTTCCCCCTTGGCTTTGTCTGTGTTCAGTGTTTTCTTCCAAGTTTCTCCTCTCGTCATGAGTGTGTGACTCCTCATGAGTTGCACAGGACACTGGCTCTAAATAGATTCCTGGGAAAAGCCCAGCAAAAGGCTGTGTCATACCAGAGCGTGGGAGGGAGGCAAGGGGTAATTTAGCCAAGCAAGGACACCAAGTTCCAGGAAAAAGGAACTATCAGCTGGCACCAGTTAGCAAAAGAGCTGAGGCCATGGGTAGACAAAGTGAGTGGCACCAACCTAAAGCAACTGGGCTACTCTATGTGCTTTAGGATCTACTTGAGCCTTTACTCCTCAGAGCTGTTCTCAAGATGAAAAACACCCTCCTCTGATGGTTTCTATGGGTGTGTGCTATATGGCCTCTGTTTTATGTACAACCCAACCATAGGGCCTGACTCAGAATAACTGTCAAAAATGTTTCTTCATTTTAAAGACTTTGTGTGTGTGTGTGTGTGTGTGTGTGTGTGTGTGTGTGTGTGTGTGT